>SJYQ01003815.1:250488-306699 GCA_006410935.1 Redunca redunca
GTGAGAACTTCACCTCAATAAAAAAGTAGCCTATCCCCATTCTCCCTTGGATGCTGTTAGGAACTCAGACTCCAATTAAGACCCCAGCATTCCTCTCACATTATAAAGGACAAGCTTTGGGAGGTGGGATGGGGAGTGGCTCCCTAGGGGACCCAGCTATAATAGAGCCAGAACCCAAGTCCCATCCACAGAACATATCTTTATTGAGAACCAGACCCGGTTCTAAGTACTGAGGATTCAGCCAGCCATGAATGAAACCCAGGGGTCCCTTTTCATGGAGTTTGCATTCTGGTTGGGGAAGGCTGACAAACACACAGATAATAAAATATCAAGCAGGGAGAGAGCTATGAAGGGAAACAAAACAGATAAATGGTAGGCGGGAGGCAGCTAGGGAGGGCCCCTAAGATGAGGTGACATTTGAGGAAGCAGTGCATAGCGGATATCTGGAGAAGGGTGTTTCTAGAGGAAGGACCAGCAGGTGCAAAGGCAGGAGCAAGGCAAGACCATGCTTGGTATTTTAAAGACCAGCAGGGAGGCCATCTCTGTTTGCCATAATTCTGAGGGAGAGAGACCCATCCTGCCTGGAGAGCATGGTAGACTGTTCCATGCTTAATAGCTACTCAGTCAATATTTAATTGATGCTCAGTGATGGAGGAGACTGGGAGTCTCAGCAGAGTCTGGCGCAGTGGCAGAAGCTACACAGGTTTTTGGCTGGTGGAGAGGTCAGAGCAGCTGCCATCTACCCAGGCTGGCCCCTGGCCCCTGCGAGGGGAGCTCCCCGAGGCTTCCTGGGTGGACTCCTGCAGGGGATGGGGGTTGGGGTGTTCAGGCAGGTCTGAGTCAGGATGATGGTCCTTACTTGGCTTCTCCGAGCGTGGAATCCTCCATGAGCCACCCCAGGGAGACGCTCACCACCTCTCCACCTGCTGGCCTGGTTGGGAGAGGGGGCATGGCAAGAGGGGGACTGGAACTGGTGGGGAGTGCTGGAAGGGGCTCTGAGTTAAGGCGAGGCATGCATGCTGGGCAGAGGGGGCTGGTGAATTCTGAGATGTTTTCTAGCTCGAATAACCACACACAGCTCCTGCCCAAATTGGGGTAAAGAAAAAAAAAAAAAAAAAGAGTTGTTTCAGGCAAGAGTGGAACCTAGTCCTTGCTCACTCATTTTTATTTCACTTTCTGACTCATTCTTGCTGCATCAACAGTATTTGAGGTACAGATGGTTAATTTAAAGACTGAAACTTGGCAATTAATTTTAAGGCTCCCCAACTTCCCAGTAGTTGGGTGATTTAGCTTATTTCTCTGATCTTCAGTTTTCCTGTCTATAAAATATGGGTTAATACAAAAAAGAAGGAGCCCAGTAGCCAGCATATGGTGGCACTCGACCATCCAAGCCTAAAACCCTGAAGCTGCCTTTCGGTTTCTGTCTGAGGTTAAGATCCGCCTGAGCAGTCAGCTCTCCATGGGGACTTCTGACTCCAGCACCATCCATCCCAGCTCCCCTTGGCAACACATAGGTCACCTGCGTGGATAGGGTGACGGCTGACCTGTCCCTTGGGTATGGGGCAGCATTTAGGGGAACAGCTTGAAAGTAAGAACCTGCCTTTATGCCTGCATCTCTGGCTTGATACTAGCTGCCACGCCCACCCATGCACCACCACCTTCCCCAGGTACTGGTTCCTCAAGATTCCTGCTCCCCCTCTAGGAATCTGTTCTTTTTTTTTCTGGCCATGCCAGGAGGCATGGAAGATCTTTGTTCCCTGACCAGGTATTGAACCCTCAGCCCCCGCAATGGAAGCGCTGAGTCTTAACCACTAGGCTGTCAGGGAAGTCCCTGTAGGTGTCTGTTCTGGATACCACCTAGAGGGGCTGTGGACTCCTGTGGTTCTGTCTTCGCCTCTCATTGGCCACTCAGAAGAGGGCCAAAGGCTGTTCTTCATCTTCACCATCTACCAGGTGGCTCGATAGGTGCTGGACAGGGTTGCTGGGCTTCTTGGGTTACAAGGAGCAAATATTTCTCAAAATACGTTGGAGGTAAACATGTGGTCCTCTCTCCATGACACTTGCCCAGTATCATCTAGGGAAGGGAAGAGGAAAGAATCAATGGGAGAAGTTAGGGGGCAGAGATACATATCTGGGCAGAGATACATATCTGTGATTCTGGTGGCATCAGACTTGGGCAAGATGAGATAATGGCCTAAGCATGTGGACAGTGGAGCCCAAATGGCCTGGGTTCAATTCCACTATTGTCTGTCCTACTAGTTGTGCGACCGAGGGCAAGTTACTTGACTTCTCCGGACCTCAGCTTCTTTATCCTTAAGATAGGGATAAAATACTAACAGAATCAGCCTCCTAGGGATGTTGCAAGATTTCATTGATTAATATTTCTATAGTGTTAGTACAGGCTTGGCACAAAGTAAAGTACTCGATATCTTTTTATTATTTTCTTTCAATTTATGTAATTCATTTTACGTATCTTTGACAGTGAATTTTTTAAATTGAAGAGTAGTTGATTTGGGCTTCCCTGGTGACTCAGTGGTACAGAATCTGCCTGCTAATGCAGGAGACATGGGTTTGATCCCTGGGTCAGGAAGATCCCCTGGAGAAGGAAATGGCAATCCACTCCAGTATTCTTACCTGGGAAATCCCAAGCACAGAGGAGTCTGATGTGTTATAGTGCACGGAGTCGAAAAGGAGTCAGACACGAATTAGCAACTAAACAATAACAATTGTTGACTTACAATATTATATTAATTTCAGGTGCACAACATAATGATCCATTATTTTAACAGATTATGCTCCATTTACAGTTATTATGCAACATTAGCTGTATTCCCTGTGCTGTACAATATATCCTTGTACCTTACTTATTTTGTACCTAGTAGTTTGAACCTCTTAATCCCTACCCTACCCTACTTCTCTCTCCCCACTGATAGCCACTAGTTTATTCTCTGTATCTGTAAGTCTGTTTCTGTTTTGTTATATTCGTTTGTTTTAGTTTTTAGATTCTATATATAAGTGATAACATACAATGGTTATTTTTCCCTGACTTATTTCACTAAACATAATACCCTCCAGGTCTATCAGTGTAGTTGCAAGTGGCAAAGTTTCCTTTTTATGGCTGAGTGATATTTCGTTGCATGTATATACCACATCTTCTTGATCCATTTGTGTTGACAGACACAGAGGTTGCTTCCTTATCTTGGCTATTGCAAATAATTTTACTACAAACATTGGGATGCATGTATCTTTTCCAATTAGTGTTTTCATTTTCTTTGGATAAATACTCAGAAGTAGAATCAGTAGATCATATGGCATTTCTATTTTTCAGTTTTTTGAGAAGCCTCCATACTGTGTTCCATAGTGACTGTACCTATTTACATTCCTACCAACAGTGTACTAGGGTTGCATTTTCTCTACATCTTTGCCAATATTTGTTATTTGTGGTCTTTTTGATAATAGCCATTCTGACAGGTGTGAGGTGATATTTCATTGTGGTTTTGATTTGCATGACAGTGAATTTGTTTTTGTTTGCTGAAGTTGTCATCTATCCGGGCATTGGGGTTACGATGGAGGGAGACAGACATTAATCCAGTTCTCATAAATAAATGTACAGTTGCAGTGGGGATCTGGGCTTTGAAAAGGGGAACATGGGGATCAGAGAATGCTCAATAATGGAAATAGACCCAGCCAGGCTGGTGAGGGTGGGCTTCCTGGAGGAAGTGATTTTGGAACCAAGATCTGAAGGGTGAATAGGAGTTTTTAGTCTAAGAAGGGAAGATAAATATTTCAGGCAGAGGAAATAGCAAAGACCCTGTAAGTGTGAAGGACTGACTCACCCAGATTTGCTTTTAGTTCACTTTAGCTCAAGCGTTCTCTTTAGTTCACTTTTTTCATTAAAATCATTGTTGAAAAGAGACTGAATAGATTTATAACAGTATTAGTCTATTTCTTTATAATAAAAATTATTACTTTCCCGTCTTTTTAAAATTATGATAAAAAGCAATATAAAATTTACCATTTATCCATTTTAAGTACAGTTCAGTAGTATTAAGTATATTCACGATGCAGTACAATTGATCTCCAGAACATTTTCATCTTACAAAATTGAAACTGTCTCATTAAATAATAACTCCCCATTTCCTCTTCCCCTCTGCCCCTGGCAACCACCACTCTACTTTCCGTTTCTGTGAGTCTGACTCTTCTATGTATGTCACAGACGTGAAATCATACAGTATTTTCTTTTTGTGACTGGTTTATTCCTCTTAGCATTATATCCTCAAGGCTTATCCATGTTGTAGCCAGTGACAGGACATCTAGGAGGCTTTTGCAGGAGCCCGGGTGCCAGCTGGTGGGGGCTGGGCTTAGGGCTTGGCAACTGAGGAGGAAGAAGCAGGTAGGATCAGGGAGATTTGGGGGAGGCAGAGTCAGGGGATTTGGTGAAGGATGGGCTGGTGGCGAGGCTGGATGAGGCAGGGCTCCCGCTTCTGGACTTAGCCTTCAGAGAGGGCTGTGGACAGGCCCATGGCACTCAGAACTGTGGGCTCCTTTGGAGGATGTGGCTGATCCAGGGGCTGAGTTGCAAGCAGAGGAAACCGGAAAAGAACCTCTTCTCTGCCTTCAGCCCAGAGTCTTGTGGCGACCAGAGAGAAGGAGGTGTGAGCAGCTGCTCTGGTTTCTCTTCCCCCTTGTTTGCGTCTTCCTACAGAGCACGGACCTTGCTACACTGGAAAGATGGATCTTTATGGCATCCCAGATGGAAGGAGGATGGCACCTAAGAGTTTTGAGCCCCGTCCCTCCCTGTTCAGACAGCACCAGGCTGGGTGCCACAAGTGTCTACCCTGCTCTCTCTGGTCTGTTTCATTCTCCATGGAATTCTAAAGTCCCTCCCACTTAGACACCCACCCCTCTTCGAAAGGCTCCCATCTCCCCAAAGAAGTGGGTAATTCTCCCCGTGGAGAGAAAAATCACAGAGGAAAAGAATCCTAACCCTGACTGTCTCCAAGTCACATGGCAAGTCACTTCTTTCCCAGCCCATGTGCCCAGACAGCCCATGTTGAACGTGTACCAGGACAGCCCTGCACCAGACCTAGTGAGGAGGAGACAGATATGGGCTCCACTGTCTGAGGAGCAAAGGATGGTAGATATGGCCTTGATATCAGTATGTATTTCCCTGCTGACTCAGACGGTAAAGAATCTGCTTGCAATGCGGGAGAACCAAGTTTGATCCCTGGGTCTGGAAGATCCCCTGGAGGAGGGAATGGAAACCCACTCCAGTATTCTTGCCTGGAGAATTCCATGGACAGTGGAGCCTGGCGGGCTACAGTCCATGGAGTTGCAAAGAGTCAGACACGACTGAGCTACTAACACAGACACCAGTATGAATAGGTGTGGTGGTGGCTCATGAAAGAAGGTGATTAGTTCCACTTGGTTTTGGGTGGGCAGTGGGGAAGAGTCATCAGGAAGCGCTAGAGAAGAATTGCAAATAGAATTGCCTTATGACCCAGCAATCCCACTGCTGGGCATACACACCGAGGAAACCAGAATAGAAAGAGACACATGTACCCCAATGTTCGTCGCAGCACTGTTTATAATAGCCAGAACATGGAAACAACCTAGATGTCCATCAGCAGATGAATGGCTAAGAAAGCTGTGGTACATATACACAATGGAGTATCACTCAGCCATTAAAAAGAATACATTTGAATCAGTTCTAAGGAGATGGATGGAACTGGAGCCGATTATACAGAGTGAAGCAAGCCAGAAAGAAAAACACCAATACAGTATACTAACGCATATATATGGAATTTAGAAAGATGGGGATGATGACCCTGTATGCGAGACAACAAAAGAGACTCAGATCTATAGAGTGAACTTTTGGACTCTGGGGGAGAGAGAGAGGGAGAGGGTGGGATGAGATGGGAGAATGGCATNCAGCCTGCTCTGAGCAGAAATGTTAGGACAGGGCTGGAGGGGATGAAGGAGGGAAAATGCCCAGGCACTGGCCTCAGATGTGATGTGGGTGGGGGACAAGGGTGGAACCATGGTAGCTGCTCAGATGTCATGGTGGTACATTCATTGAGCTGTGGAACCGGGGTGGGGGAAAGAGAGCCTGGCTGGCCTCGTTCTCCCAGTCTGTAAAATGGGGACAGGACACTTGCCTCGGTGGTGGGGGAACCTGAGTGGCGGTCCTTTGGGCACTGCAGCTGCTCTGTCAGCGTGGCCTGCCCCTGCTGTCTCTGGACTCTGCCCCTGGCTCTGCCCGCTGCTGCAAATGTGCCTCCCGTCCCCTCTGTCCCCCCTCCAGGCCACCTCTGGGGGCACCCGGCCCTCTGGGAATGTCTTTCTCTGTCATTTCCTCATGGAGCTAGAAGCGGCTTTGAAGTCTGCCCGGCTCTTTCGAGGGAGCGAGGTGAGAGCAGTTCAAGGCAGGTGGGTTGGAAGTATTCGGAAATGCAGATGGGCCTCAGGACTTCCTTTTATTTTTGTTCAGCACATCTAAGTGTCTCGGTGGGTACTCCCTGCCCCGCATCTCAGAGGAGGGCCTCCCCGCTATTGCAGGAAGGATGTGGCAGCACCCATGGTGGTCGGGGGGTGGGGGTGCTGCTGTGAGCTTGGGGGCAAGCAAGGCGAGGCCAGGCTCTCACCCTCCTGCCCCGCTCTGCCACACCACCAAAATAGAAAGGCCGAGGTGTCAGCCCCAGGGAGGGCCTGGCTGGGACAGCCTTTGAAGCGGGAGAGAGCCTTGAAAGAAGGCTGAGGGAAGCAGTTAGTTACTATTCACCGCGGAAGCAACAGTCTTCCCTGGGTTTTCAGTGTTGCCACGGCAGGCAGGCGGCAGAGACATCACCCGCCTGGTTCAAAAATGCCAGGGCCTCGGAGACGAGGCCTGGGTTTGGCTCATCCATTGCTGAGTGACACTGGGCAGCTCACCTCCCTCTCTGGGCCTTGGTTGTCTCTTGTGCAGCATCAGGGACTGTGATCAGATCATCTCTCGGGCTGCTTCTCACTGCAGCACGGAGGATTCACATCCTTGCCACGTGGCCATGGACCTCTGCCTCAGCTCACCCCCTTCCTGTCCTCTGGGTGGGGCTTGGGTCTGGCTGGGCCCTGGACTCATGCTGCGACCATCGCTGGGAAGCAGTACGGATGCAGGGGCAGACCGAGGAGCGAGGAGCGGCAGGTTTGCTGAGAGCCTGCTTCCCTGGAGCATCCTGAGGGGAGGAGAGAGGCTGTGGGCACAGAGATGATGCCTTGGTGGGGCAGGGGTGACATCTGAGATATTTAATAGTCAGGGCAGCTCTGGCTGCTTGAGCACTTGCGGGGAGGGGGGCTGCTGTGCCCGCTGTTAACCCTTTAGTTCCTAGGGGGCAGCTGGGTGTCCTGGGAGAGGGACCAGGAAGGCTGGAAAGGGAAATATATTGGGGGGGGTACAGTTGAGGCAGGGCCTGTTTATCAACTGGTAAGGAAATGTTTCAGCATTCTGATGACCTGTGTGACTGTACCAGCAACCTGCTGTCTATCAGCTCTGTTTGCGGGGAGGGAGGGACAGAGAAGTCAGCTGAGGGCCCCGGGGAGCTGGTTTCTAGCCCTTTCCACTATCAAGAAAAGTGCTTTCATTCAGAGTGGGTGGCAGGTCACTGGTCCCACTTGGCCCAGCGTCCCAAGGTCCCCAGCCTGCTATCCGAGGGTACCCCTCCTCCCTCCACCCTTGGGAGCAGTGAAGGGAGGCTCCCTCCCCTCACTCCTCTCCACATTGTAGCCCGGCTGCCCCACCACTGGCTCTGCTTCCTTTGTGTCAGCTGTCTTCCCTGCCCTACAGAGGGCCTGTCCCACCCTCCTACCCTCAGGGATGACCCTTCCCATCTCCTTCTGCTTGGCTAGTGGAGGAGAAAGTTGAGATGGGGTTGCAGGGAGGGGGAGGGGAGCAGGTGCACCATAAGGGCAGCTGGAGGGGGAGACCCCAGTTCCTGGTACAAGTCCCCACTCTGCCCGCTGCCCCGACTTCCCTGTGCAGCAATTTCGGTTTCTATTTTAAACAGTTTGGGTTGGTTGCTTCCCTGCTTTCCTGCTGGGTGTTTATAGTGGGGAAAATAATTGGTGATATTTGCACAGATGTGCTGGTACTGCGGCTCATCACGGGCACCTATGCCCAGGGGATCCTCCCTGCCCCCAGCTCCTCTGTCAGCCTGAGGAACCAGCCAGGAAGGGGGGTAACTGCCGGCCCCCTGCTTCCCCGGAGCCTCAGGCACAGAGACTCAGGCAGAGCTGGAAGCAGGAGGCCTGATGTGCCCCAGGCATGCCCAGAGGCAGGCCCCGGCTTGCCAGGGGAAAGGGCCCTGCCTGAGTGACAGGGATTGATCAGGAAGGGCCCCGGGCTCCATGGGATGGGCCCTTCCGAGGGCTCTGGGCAGAGAAGCCCTGAGG
This sequence comes from Redunca redunca, assembly GCA_006410935.1. Lineage (NCBI taxonomy): Eukaryota > Metazoa > Chordata > Mammalia > Artiodactyla > Bovidae > Redunca > Redunca redunca. The sequence continues at coordinate 258,913 of SJYQ01003815.1, forward strand.
GGCTCTGTTACTGCTGACTCCATTTCTCCTGCAGAGTCTGCGTTTGCTGTTGAGGGTAGGGGGTGGGTGAGGACCATGGGGAGAAAGACCTGGGTTGAACACAGGAATTCGTTGGCCTGTTTCTCTTTTGTCTCCAGGCGTGGAGCAGCGTTCTGGGGGGCTGGGCAGGAGGTAGGGGCTGCAGGACCTGGACTGGAGTGGGTACTGCCCACTGCTGGGCGCCCAGCCCACTGGGGATGAGGAGACCCCAGAGCAGGCAGGGCTGGATGGGGCCGCCACGTGTCCTGCGTCATGCCGGTGTGGGCATGTGCTGTGTGTGTGTGCGCGCATGTGAGTGTGTGCACGCAGTATCTGTGCTTGTGTGGGCTGTGCCCGTGCGTGCACATGCATGGATGGAGTGTGTATGTATGGAGGTGCAGGCAGGCACATGCTTTGTGTACATGTACGCGCACGTGTGTGTGCATGTCTGTGTCTTGGTTTACATTCCCCAGGGCTCCTCTGAGGTAAGGGTTTGAGTGTGGGTAGTTTACTGGGAGCTGATCCCAGGAAGCAGGAAAATGAGGAAGAAGATGGGGAGAGAAGGCAACCAGCGAGGGACGTGCTTTTGGTTAAACTGTCACTGCCAGTAGCTGAAGCTCCATCCTTCTGGGGAATCCTCAGAGCAGGTAGAGTATGGCTGGTGTCCTTCCATCGAGACGCCATGAAACCTGGGGGTATTTGTCCACCAGCTTCCATCCATCAGTGGTTGAAGCACCTTCAGCTTATCCTACCTGTGGCCCCAGTGGCACAGAGTTCCCAGGAAGCAGCCTTCGGTGTGGGGAGGTAAAGGCCGCAGGATGTAGGTGGCATCACCGGGTCTGCTGCTGCGTGATGGGTGTGCTGGGTGCGGTGACGTGCTGCTCAGGGCCCCGTGGGAATGACAGGCTTCATCCTCCAGCAACAGCCTTCAGGCATCCCCCAACCTGGGAGCAGCCTCGGCTGAAGAGAGCCACTTTGCCCAAGGGTCACAGTCCTTTTCTGGGTGGCTCCCATCCAGTAACTGATTGACAAGCAGCGATGGAGGCCTGGCCCTTTGTCCCATCTTGAATCAACTCTGAGGGCACCTAGGCTCCAGGCCCCACCTCGGGTTCGCCCAGACAGTCATTTGGCCAGCACTGCAGCCTGACTGGAGAAGGCGATGGCACCCCACTCCAGTATTCTTGCCTGGAAAACCCCATGGATGGAGGAGCCTGGTAGGCTGCAGTCCATGGGGCCGTGAAGAGTCGGACATGACTGAGTGACTTCATTTTCCCTTTTCATTTTCATGCATTGGAGAAGGAAATGGCAACCCACTCCAGTGTTCTTGCCTGGAGAATCCCAGGGACGGGGGAGCCTGGTGGGCTGCTGTCTATGGGGTTGCACAGAGTCGGACACGACTGAAGGGACTTGGCAGCAGCAGCAGCCTGACCTCTCCATAGTTGAGATCTGCCTCCTGCTCCTCTCCTCGAATATTCTCCCAAGAGTATCTTCTAATGAGTATCATGCAGTGATCTCTGTCTCAGGGTACTCAGCCTGTGCAGTGTGTGTGTGTGTGTGTGTGTGTGTGTGTGTGCAGAGCTGTGTCTTCCAAGTAGTCATGTGCGGGTATGGGCATGCCAGTGTCCTCCATGCAGTGACCTAGAGGCCAGGCTGTTCCCTCTGATAGCCCAGGCAGGTTCCTAGGGGCCTGGAACAGAGAGGATACTGGGGATTCAGTGCTGAGGTTGGGGCCTGAATCAGACAGAGATGGTTTCCTCTCCATACCACGCTTGAGCAGCCCCCACTGGGACTCAAGAGAGGGAATCAGGGGAGTGGGGTTCTTGGTGGCCCCATACCTTTTGTCCACCCCTGATGGCTCCAGGAAGCTCAGGGGAGCCTCAGTAACCCTGGCCCACATTCCTCCTGACTTCCAAGGCTCTTGAGTCTAGAACGGATTTTTCTTCAGCCTGGACGTTGCCTTGTCTTGCAGAGTCAAATGCAAGCCACACCATCACCCGGCATCCAGGCTACTCCCAGCAGAGTAGTCCTCCAAGCCAGAGTGCCTACCCCTTCTTCTAAGGCCTGGATGTGGGCAGGTCTTCTAGAGAACATGTTGTAAGGGGCCAGGAACAGTAGACTGGGGGTTGGAGATCAGTCTTGGGGAAGGATAGGATGCAGGCAAAGGTGGAGGTAGGCGGGGACAGCAAGAGGCCCAGAGGGCACCAGGTGTTACAGAAATGTTTATTACAAGGATAAGTATATACAGTAATGGGACATTAAAACTGCTGATCCTGGGCCTGTGAGACTTCAGGGGATGTATTGATTGGAGGGCTGGGTAATGCCTGGGCTCGCGGAGGATGGTGGACAAGTTGGGTTCACAGCCCCAAGCTCTGAATGGGGCCCCGGAATGACCAGGTCCACAGATCATGCACAATGAGAGCCATAGCTTGAACGCTGGCAGGCCTGCCCCCCAAGTGTGCTCCTCCTGCCTGTCTGTCTGGGTGTTTCTAGAATTCTGGAATTTCCCTATTGGCTAAGAGTGTTAAGAGCAGCTCTGAGAAGAGGTACCGGTGAAGAAGCTGCAAGGCTGACCAGGGGTCCATCACTGACCTCCAGCATTCAGAGGTGGAAAAAGATCACTGGCATCTGAGACACAGGCCTGACTTTCCTCTTCTTTGAGTTGGTGGAGCTTTCAGTTTGGCTCCAGCTGGATGTTTTAGGCGTAATCCAACAGCTCCAAAAATCCCGTGGGAGGCTCCTGTCACCTACCTGCCCACAAATACTAAGGGTCATCCCTTAGTATCCCTTCAATACACTCTCTATATCCATCTAGACCTTGATCACCTCCTCTAGGAGGCCCTCCTGGGCTGCTCAGCTGCCGTGCCAGCCCTGTGTCCCCCTCATCTACACTCACTACACAGGGTCTCCTTGCTACATTCCCCCCGTGGCTGGAACCAGGATCTTGCGCTTAGTGGCTGCTGGACTGATGGCACTCTTTCTCTCTGTCTGCCTGGCATGGTGCCAGTTCAGAGCCCCCGGAGGAATCCAGAAAAGGAGGATGGGGGCAGAGAACAGGAGCAACAATATTTCAGGGCCCTCCAGGCTCTCTGTCATCTCATCTGCCTTTCCCTCCTGCATAAAGATGCTCCAAGAACCTGCTCTCAGTACAGGCACCCATTCTCTACCTAGAATCTACTCTGTCTTACAAGCCCACAGAAGAGGTAAGCACCCTCTAGAACCAGAAAGACCAAGGGTGTCCCTTTGTAGGTATTTCCATCTTGGCTGGCTGAGGTCTGGGCATCACAGGCCAGAGAGTGGAGTTGGGAAGTTCAGGGAGACCCCAGGTGGAGACTCCTGTGTGTCTGCCCCCCAGGGACCCCTTTCTCTCTCTGTAACCTGCTCTTCTCTGTGGAGAGGTTAGCAGAGTTGGGTAGTGGGTGGCCTTAGGGCAGGAGACCCTTTGGGGAATGAGCAGAATGGGGAGAGCTCCCAGCCAGAGGCAGCTCTGCCTGGATGGCCAGGTGGGCAGCCCTACCCTCTCCTGGACTGAGTGATGCCCCCAGCCCGCTCTAGGCCGGTGGCAGTGGGCGGGAGGAAGTGAAGGTCTCGCCCCATAGGCTGCAGCCTGGGAGTCCTCCTCCTGACAAGCCACCTCCATGAGTTGTCTGCTACACCCAGCACCCCACCTCCACCTCCTCAGGCAGAGTAGGCGAGTCAGGACGCCAGACCTTCTTGGCCACTAGCCGTGGCCATTCTGGGACATGTAAGCTGCCAGGGCCACCACCACGGCTACATAGAGACCAGCCCCCACAGCGATGGAGAGTGTGGCCAGGAAGAGGGCCCGGCGGGAGGTGGTGTTGGCCAGACGGAAGTCCCCCTTGGAGATGGCCTTGCTGGTCTAAGGAGAGAGAAGCGCTGGTGAAAGGGAATATCCCCACGCTCAGCAAAATAGCCCCAGCCCCCCAGGCCTTGACCCCAGGTGCCCTGGGGAGGGGGGCGCAGAGCAGAAGCCCTGGGCCCTTATGGGCTCTTACCCCCTGGGAGAAGTAGAAGGCGGCGATGCCCAGGGGCCAGAAGCAGCAGAGCATGGAGAAGATGGTGAGACCCAGGTGGTCCCTGGGAGGCAGCGTAAGGAAGTTGTCTTCACTTTCACTCTCCGTCGATGTGGCGTCACTCTGCAAAACACGAGTGGGCTCTTGTGACCTGGCCTGGGACACCCATCGACAGTGGTGTGGGGCAGTGGGCAGACTCATCTGTCGTTAGTGGGAGTGTGGGTTGGGCTCCGGACTCACTACCAAAAACCTTGAGAATGGTTCGATGATTCCACGCTTAGGGATTTATCACTAGGAAAGACTACAAGTATACACATGCAAGAATACACACACAAGTATACATGTAGTAGGATGTTCGTTATAGGATAGTAACTGTGAAAGATCAGGAACAGTCTCAATGCCCAGTGACCAAGGAGATTGGGTTAATAAGTGGTGGAAGAATTTACAATGGGATACCATGTAACCCTTAAAATTCACCTTGGTAGAAAATATTAGATTATGTGGAGCAAATACATTGCTTAGAGAGGAAAATTCAGTTACAGAAATATGAATAGCAAGAACTCTTTTGAGGGGTAAGGTAGAAAAAAACATAAGTAAAAAGACTGAAAGATCATTCACTAAAATAATAGCTATCTTTGAATAATTTTTTGCATTGACTTTAAATTGCTTATATAATTAAGAAAACAAGAACCAGGTGAACTTTCCTCAAAGACCAGAAGTCCATAGATGGATGGATGAGTGGACAAAGACAGTGTTTATCTATATGTATAAGGGAATAGTAGTCAGCCATAAAAAGAAGGAAATCTTGCCATTTGGGCCAACATGAGTCGATACATTATGCTAAGTGAAATAGTAGGGTTAGTCACTAAGTTGTGTCTGACTCTTCCAACACTATGGACAGTCGCCTGCCAGGCTCCTCTGTCCATGGGATTCTTCAGGCACAAATACTGGAGTGGGTTGCCATTTCCTTCTCCATGCTAAGTGAAATAAGTCCAAGATAAATACCATTTGATCTCACTTATATGTAGGATCTAGGAAAGCTGAACTCATAGAAACAGTGAGTAGGTCGGTGGTTGCCAGGGGCTAGAGAGTAGGAACAATGAGGAGAAGTTGGTTAAAGAGTAAAAACTTCCAGTTATACGGGGAATTAGTTCTGGGGGTCTGCTACAGGGTGGTGGCTGTAGTTAATAATGTATTATATACTTGAAAGTTTCTATGAGAGTAGATCTTAAATATTCTCATTATGGCAACAGCAAAATGGTAATTAGGTGAGGTAAACGGTGTGTTAACTAACCTTATTGTGGTAAACATTTTGTGATACATACATGAATCAAATCATGATATTATATACCTTAATGTTACATAACAATTATATCTTGACTGAACTGGAAAAAAAAAACAAGAACAAAAAATGCTATTAAAAAGTCAAATAGTCATAACCTTTAAAAATTGTGAATCACTATGTTGTACACCTGAAACTTACATAATATTGTGCATGAGCTTCAATAGAAAGATACCTTAATGCAATAAATAGTAAAAAAAAAAAAAAAATTAGTCAGCTCTAACTAGTGTTTCTCAAAGTGTGGATAGCATCTGTGTCAGAGGGCCTTCTCTTTAGTAAAATGCAGATTCCTGGGGCCCAGGCCGGGCCTACAAAATCTCAGTACCCAGAGGTGGGCCTGAGAATCTGCATTTACACACACGTGCTTACCTCTTCTTCCTCCGGGTCACCCTCTTGGCCTTGGAGCTCCTCTTGAACCCCATAGGACACAGTCTGGATGGCGACATCCTCTTCCACTTGGCCAGGTTCCGTGGACCGCTCCGTAGGCCCAGCCGGGGGCTCCCTGCCCTCTGTGAAGCTGGTCTCACAGCTGCCTGCCCTGGGCTCCTTGACCTTGTCCCTCCCCAGGAGGCAGCTGGGCCTGTACCAGGCCTCCACGGCCAGCTGCAGGGACCCGGGGTCCAGGAGCTGGTGGGCATGTGCAGGGCCAGCACTGCCCAGGAGGTAGGAATAGATCTTCTCCCTGCACGGCCAGGCGGGAGAAGCCTCGGGGTAGGGGTAGGGGCTATGGAGGTGCGTGGGGCTCCGAGGCAGCAGCGGGTTCTGTAGCTCACTCAGACTCTCCATGGTTCTGGGGGCAGCTCTGGGGAGGGGAGCCCCAGAGCCCTGGGACTTGGTGGCCAGTTGAGCAGTCCTCAGAGGGCCTGCTGGGGAGAGCAAGACAGACAGACACTGCGGCCAGCGTTCTGGATGAAGGACAAGAAGTAGTGAAGAGCACAGACTCTGCAGTCTGACTTGCCCTGGACCCTGCCTGAACCACGGGCCAGCTGTGGGACCTTGAGCTGGCTACTTAACTCAGACCCTTTGTTTCTTTGTCTGCAGCAGAACTTACCTCATAGAGTTGGGTCATTCATTTATCCATTCACCGCATCTTCACTGAGCATCGGTGATGGCCAGGCGCTGTATGGATGCTGGGGATGAAGCAGGGATAGGAAGAAGGATGTGCACTTGGTCTTCCAGAGCTCACAGTCTGGTGGAGAAGATGCCTGCCCTGAAGGGGAGGTACAACAGAGGGTGTCAGAATATACGATGGATAGAATTGACACAGAGGTGCAAGGGGATGCTTTGGAGCTGAGATCTGAAGGAAGAAGATGGGTTGACAAGGCGAAGGGAGGGGGACACATTTCACACAGTGGGTAGATAAAGGCTGGTTGGCCTGAGAGCTGGAGATGAGGCTGGTGTGGCTGCAGGTACAGAGAAAGGTGTGAGACGGACTGCAGGGCCAGACGGTGCAGCCCTGTTGAGGTCAAAGGGGTCCTCGGGGGTCTTGGTAGGGTTGATAGGATGAGACTTGAGTCCTGAAGCCTTCCCTGTGGCTGTGTGTGTGTGGTGGCTTGGACTGACTATCTCACGGATAGGAGGCTTTGCCATGGCTTCTGATAAACTGAGGACCACTGAGACTCTGAGCAGATGGAGAAACGGAGTGTGGGCCTTAGGAGACACTGTCAGGATCGGTGGCAGGTAGGATGCTGCATCGACAGAGGATTTGTTCTCGGGTTGGGTGGGCCCACGTTTAGCTCAGAGCTTGCCCCATGCCACGTGCTCACAGAGGTCAGCTCTTCCTGGTGGAGGGGCTTCTCTCTAAGTATGGTCTTAGGGGGTGCTCCTTAGGCTCGCCTCCCTTCTAAGGCGAGTTCTGGGATCTGGGGGAGGGCTTAGGCCACTGCTGTCTGTGGAGGGGTGGTGCTCATCAGCCCAGAGGCCTCACTGCTGCTCTCTCCTCCTTCCTCTCCAGAGGTCAGACATGCAGGGAAAAGAGCCCTTGGACTACAGTGATGTGGAGGGGCTCCTTCCTGCTGATGGGGAGCTGGGCATCCAAGGCAGAGGCCTCATAAGGTTACGTCCGTGTCTGGGCTCCTCTGGGCTGATTCCCAGCAGGGCTGGGCTCTCTAACCCACCAGGGCAGCTTCTGAGTCCTTGTCACAGCGTCCCCCCACCAGCAGACATGAGCCACAGATGCAAAGCTAAAGGCCATGTGACCACAGGCTCGTGGGTTTGGGAGTCAGATACACAGAGTTTCCATTCCTGACCCACACTAGCTTTTTGACCTGATGGTTTCCCCATTTGGAACCAGAGAAGTTGGATTAAACAGCCACTGATGTCAATAGTGGCACTAATATACCACAATTCCATAGCTTCGAGGAGCCCTCCAGGAGTGAAATTCCCCCATTCCCTGTCCTTTTTCAGTAGTCAAGAATGGATGAGCACACTCAGATAAGCCCAAGGGGTGCAGGGCTCTCCTTCCCCAACACGGCCCCTCCAGCAGGGTCAGGGAGGCAAAGGGAAGCCAAGACATCTATTTGCCAGATGAGCCATGGAGCCAAGGGGTAATTGGCCAGCTTCCCAACTCCCTCTTGGCTGCCTTCTCCCAGCCCTGCCCCTCCACGTGGCCCCTGCCCCTGCTCACCTCACCTACTCTCTGGGCTTCCATCCTTGTGGGCAGAGGTGGGCAGGGGCCTTTCTGAGGGAGCAGGGTTGGGGAGACCAGCCCTAGCATCTTCAGAACGGATGAATGCATCAAACTCATCCCTGCCCTATGGCTTGCCTCACCAAGAGCCCACACTGTCATCCCCTAGGTGCCAAGGAGGGATATTTCTGACCAGGAGTCAGGCCCTGGAGCTCTGAGGGGTGTTTGTGAGGGCCCTTATCCAGGGCTGGCAGGGGTGGCTGTGTCCCAGCCCATCACCCAGTTCCTGCCAGCCACCCTCTCTTGGTCAAAGTACACCCAGCTGAGCCTCTGAAACCCAAGCCACGCACCCTTTCCTGGATCAGTGTCCCCCTGTTCCCCAGCACATGCCCTGGTCGTGTCTTAAAGTAGAAATCAGCGCTTCATGCACAAAGGTATATGAGCCTGGGTTTTCCACCATAGGGACAATCTGGAAGCCACCTGAATGTCCAACAACTGGGGACATGTTAAACAAATTATGGTGCAAAAACAATAGCACAGGGCCTTCAAACAGGTTTGCAAAAAAGGAATAATATGAGGAAATGCTCTCTGCACATTCAGTGAGACGGGAGAAAAGAACACCGTATGTGCATGTGATCTCAACTCCGCCAAAATGTCAACAGTGATTATCTCCAGGGGTGGGAGCACAGGTGCTTTTCATTTTTTTTTTTACATCACTTTTTTTTTCTGTTTTCCACATTCATTTTTTACGATGAGCATGCATTACTTTTAAATCAGAAAAAAATTAATGGATTTCTTCTGAGCCAAATTATCTAAAATCAATTTAAAACCTCTGCAGGCTGGGGCATTCCTTCTGAGAAGGAATGAGGCTCAGCACAGTATCAAAACCTGCCCCCTGGCCAATATGCACAGAGAGGCACAGAGCACACGTACACAATCACACACACCTGTTTTCATAAAGTAACCAAGTCACGGGCTGCAGCACCTGCCCACAGTCTGGCTAAGGGTCGATTCTCTTAACAGGTTGTGTTCTTTCCGTCACCTGTTAGGGTCACACAGGAGTTCACTGGGCTGACTCTGGGGACCCAGCTCCGAGTCCTGGCCACCAGGAGGTGGTGGCTGGGCCCTAGCCCAGTCTTCTCTGGCCTTGGCTGGCCTGACCTTTCGGCCTGTTGCTTAGGGTTGCCTCCCTCTGTTCCCTGGAATAAGGGACTAGCATTCAACACAGAGCAACTTGCATCTCCACTTCAGCTGCTTGGTCCCACCTGGACTGTGGTCCTTCCACACTGTGTATGGTACTGTGTATATGCTCAATTGCTGGTGAGCATGTTTCTGTGTGTGTGTGTGTGTGTGTGTGTGTGCATGTGTGTACTCTGCTCCAGAGGAAAGGCACGAGATGTCTGGGATACTGAATGTAAGAAGATTGCCCCAAATGTGTGGTCGTGGCTGGAGGTCTGGGCCAGGCCAGAAGGCGGGAGGAGAGGTGGGTCTGTGAAGCCACGGTCCCTGGCTTCTTTCCTTTTGAGCTGAGAGAACTGAGCTGGGCTCTTGGGTGTGCCATGATGACCTGGGGAAGGAGGGCACACTGCCACCTCCCAGACAAGGGACAGGAAGCCATCCAAATACAGCCTCCCAGGGGAGTCTGATTGCACTGGAGTCCAGTCACGCAGTGTGACATCAGTTTGCTTATCTATAAAATGTATGGAAAGGGTAGAAGGGGTTGATTTTTAACAGCTCAGCTCAAGATGACCCTAGGATTCTACTGGGAGAAGAAAGAAGAACGTATACTTATTGAGTTTTTTTTGCCACGTGCCAGGAACTGAACTGTTCTAAATGCTCATTTTGACTCTAATTCTAGTGGGGAAATAACAACAGGACAGAGGGCTTCTTTTCCAGCATTTGCAGACTAACTTTTGTTACACAAACCTGCCTACGAAAGCCAGGGGAACTATGAAGGCACTGAACAGTCACCAAGGAATAAGAATTTGAGGGATCAAGGGGCTAAGGACAGGTGAGCCTGACCTTTGGCGATACTTTTCCCCTCTTCCAGTAGGGAGGAAAACTGGAGTTCAGGGATGGTTAAGGAAGAAGGGCTCCAGTAAGCATGTCCAGTTTTCAACTGGGACCACCTTAGGGCTACCCATTGGGAGTAGAAGAAAACCAGTAACAGATCAGCCCTCCCGAGGACAGAAACCATGCTTTGAATCAGCTCTGCTCCTCACTGGATTAGGGTGATCTGCATATAACCTTGCTGTTTGCCAGAAGCAAAAGTTGTCTTCAGGCAGTGGTTCTCAAACTAGCCAGTCTCAGCATCACCAGGAGGACTTGTTAAACCCAGACAACTGGCTTCCACCCTCAGAGTTTATGATTCCAGGACGGGGCTTGAGAATTTTCATTTCTAACAAGAATCTGGGTAAGTTGAATCTGCTGGCCCAGGGACCCACTTTAAGAACCATTGCTCTGATAATCACAGAAAGAAGAGTAAAATACATAACTAGTGAGATAACAGACATGAAATAATAAAGGTATTTAATTTATCCTAAATGAGGCAGAAGGAATATAGAACCAGTGAGACAAATAGAAAACAAATAGTAAGATGTTAGACTTACACCCAACTATGTGAGTAACTATACTGGATGTAAATGGAATAAAATTGCCCATAAAAGACAAAGATAGTCCCATACTGTATTATTCCATTTATATGAAATTCTAGAGAAGGCAAAACTATGGTGACAAAAAGCATATCAGTGGTTGTTAAGGGCCAAGGTGGGGAGGGGATAGATTGCAAAGGGGCATGAAGATTTTGGGGGGTGATGTTCTGTATCTTGACTATGGTAGTGGTTACATGACTGCGGGTATTTCAAAAAATTCACTGAATTGTGTACTTACAATTAGTGACTATTATTGTATGTAGATTATATTTCAAAGATGATTTTAAAAAGAGACAGACTAGATTTTTAAAACAACACAATTTGACAATATGCTACTTATTGTCAATGTACCTTAAATATAAAAATACAAAGAAGTTTAAAGTTGAAATAATAACATCTCACACTTAACTAAATTCTTACTGTGTCCTAGGCACCATTCTAAATGTGATGTGTTCTCTCATTTAATCCTTATAGAAACTCTATAAATCATTATCTCCATCATTGTCTCCATTTTACAGATGAAGATACTGAGGCATAAGAAACTTGTGAGTGCCCACAGGCGTGCAACTGGTGAGTGGTGGACAGGACATGAAACCCTGGAAATCTGACCCCAGAGTCACTTTGCTTTGTTGCCATATGTGTTGGTGGCCATCTATGGAGTGCTTGCTTTGTTCTGGACGCCATGGAAAGTGCTTCAAATGCAGTATCTCATGTAATCTGTCCTTTTAACATGGGTGAGGGGGATTGTGACTCAGAGAGGTTAAATAGGTTTTCTGAGATCACACAGCGGGAGAGTGGCTGAGCCTCATGTGACCCAGTCTGTCTGATCAGAGCTCTTGCTGGCCTGAACAGTATCAAATTCTCTGGGATTAGCTGGGGGGGTGGGGTTTAGAGGAGGTCTGCTGCACTGGGAAGAGGCAGGGTGAACACTGCTGAAAAGAGACCACAGGGACAGTGTGACGTGGGACCAGAAGGTGGGTTGTTGTCCATGGGATGGGGCCAGTCCTTATCAGAGTGCTGTCAAATCGTAACAGCTACTTTTTACTGAATCCTCACGTAAGCCCCGTGTTTCACACACTGTATCTCAAACCTGTACACCAACTGATGAAATTGGCTATTATTATTTCTCATTTTCAGATGAGGAAACTGAAGCTCAGAAAGGTTAAGTAACTTGCCCAAGATTAAACAGTATCAGACCCTGGATTTGAACCTAGGTTTAACTGAGTCCAACACCTGGCCATTCAGAGCCTACCTGTGTGTAAAGGGTTGTGATAAATGGTGTGGGTGTGAGAATGGCAAGGACTTGGTCCTGAATGGGTTAAAACCAGAGACCTTATTGAAGGGAATGGGAAATGGGAGCTTTAGGAAAAGATTAAGAGATTTGGGGTGATTTAGCAGCCCAGGGATGGCTGCCTAGATAACCTTAAGGTCTGGATTCAAATAAATGCAGAGCTATAGTGAGGAAGTTCAACCTCTGACCACTATCTCTCAGTGCAACAAGAAAGACTGCTTCTAAACTGGAAGATAAAAGCCAGAACTTCCTAGCAGGGCAGAAGATTAAATAGAAATGATCACAATCCAGAGGAGAGGTGCCGTCTTTAAGAATAGGTGCTAGACCAACTTCCAGGCAGATAATATGTAAACTGTTCTGTAAACTGTGAAGTCCTGTGACTTGAGAAGCTGTTAGTAGATGACTTGGGGCTGGATTTGATGATTTCTGGCCTATAAGCAAGAGAGCCACCAAGCCAGCTTTGGAGTCATGGATGCTGCTTGTTGCATCTGACAGCAAAGAGAGAAAGAGTCAGGGGTCAGAGTCGGGGTGGGAGGCAACAGAGTTGAGGGAAAATGGGAGATTTAGCTTTCTTTGCTTCAGTTTCCTCCTCAGGAAGCTAACACAATTGATTATCCTTTCTTTCTCCTCTGTCTCCAAATGCTCCTAACTCTTGATCTTCCCTAATGGCACTTAACATATTGTCATTCCCTGGCTTAAAAAAGAAATCATGATGATTGCGCAACCTGACTGTCAACCCTTTGACATTCCTCCCATTGAGAAGTAGGGGTCTATGTCCCTCCTTGCTAATCCGAGTAGGTTTGTGACTGCTTTGACCACATAGCACAGCTAAGGTGATGCTAGGAGACTTCAGAGGCCAGGTTACAGAAGGTCATGCATCTTTCACCTTGCTTGCTGGAATACTCACCCTTGGGACCCTGAGCTGCTCTGAATTACCCTGAAGCTGTCAGGCTGGAAAGGCCGTGTGTATGATGCTCTGGTTGGCGGAGCCTGCTGAACCCAGCCTTCTGGTCATCCCAGGATGCCAGACATGTGAGTGAAGCCATCTTGGGCTATTCAAGCCAGTCCATCTGTCTGCTGAGGACCACTGGGTGACCTCTGCCCATGCCACATGGAATGGAATAATCACACAGCTCAAGCCTGGGTGAATTTCTGACCCTCAATGTCATGAGGTAAAATAAGATGTCCCTTCTTTTAGCCACTAAGATGTGAGGTAGTCAGGCAGAAACAGAGGGGAGGAACATTTGTCTTCCATGCCACCTCCCCTCCTTCAGCTCCTGTCCTTTCCCTCTCCTTTACGTCACAGCTATGCTGCTCAGAAACTGTCTCCACCCACATCAGAATACTTCAGCTCTCAGTTCAAAAGCCACCTCCTTAGGGAGGTCATCCCTCCATCCTCAGCCTAGATTTAGGTTGCTGGTTATCTGCTTTCCGGGCTCCAGCTCTTTCTTTCCAAGAGCTTATCCCAGTCTCTATTTACATACATGTGATTCCTTGATTAGTGTCTCTCTCCCTCACCAGATCTCGTGAGCTGCAAGAGGGTGGGGATTCTGTCTGCTTCCTCATACTTGCGGCCGCTGGCCTGGCATATAATAGGCACTCCATAGACAGCTGGTCTCACGAATGAATGAGTGAATTGGGGGATGAGTGAGCTAGGTGGGCTGAGTCTCCTCCTTAAGAAACTCTTTTCAGGACCTGGGATGGATAAAGCACATCTGGCTGGGGCATGTTTAGTTTTGTACAACAAACACTTCTTAAGCAGTTCAGACCAGTTTTTGGAATGCAAAAATCAACTAGAAGTGGTACCTGGTTTGAGGAGGAGGGGAGAATACAGACTAGCAAATACTAGGCTTCAGTGCCATGGAGCAAGTAGTGCTAGCAGGACATGGAGTGTTGTGGATACACAGATATGGGACTCCTATCCTGAGAAAGGAGTGGAGGTGATGAAACTAGGAAAAGCGTTTCACAGCAGGTGACATCTGAACTGAGTCTTGAAGGAAAAAGATGAGTCATTAGGTGAGATGATGAAAAACGAGTGTTTCTAGCAGAGGAAACAGCACAGAGGCTTGGGACAGTGGTCTAGAGGGGAAGCCAGGTGGCTTGATATCAATGGAATCAGGCACAGGAGGTGGGGAGGCCTCCAATTCCTTGCAGAGAAGCTTTTTACTCTGGGCAGTGGGGAACAAATGATGGTTGTCACAGGAAGAGATACAGTCATGCCTGTGTTTTAGCTATGGTTTTTCCAGTAGTCATGTACGGATGTGATAGCTGGACTATAAAGAAGGCTGAGCACTGAAGAATTGATACTTTCAAACTGCTGTGCTGGAGAAGAGTCTTGAGAGCCCCTTGGACTGCAAGGAGATCAAACCAGTCAATCCTAAAGGAAATCAACCCTGAATATTCATTGGAAGGACTGATGCTGAGGCTGAAGCTCCAATACTTTGACCACCTGATGCAAAGAGCTGACTCATTGGAAAAGACTCTGATGATGGGAAAGACTGAAGGCAGTAGGAGAAGAGGGTGACAGAGGATGAGATGGTTGGGTGGCATCACTGACTCAATGGACATGAGTTTGAGCAAACTCTGGGAGATAGGGAAGCCTGGCATGCTGCAGTTCTTGGGGTTGCAAAGAGTTGGACATAACCTAGCGACTGAACAACAACAACTCTGGGTGGCAGCAGTGGATAGAAAGGATTTGAGGAGTGTGAAAACAGAAAGTGAAAGTGAAAGTGAAGTCGCTCAGTCGTGGAACAGAAGCTTGGAGTCTATTAAGAGGCTATTGTACAACGCAGGCAGGAGGGGATGAGGACCTGAACCCGATGGTAAAACGGATGGAGATGAAGAGTAATACCTGAGTAGTTAGGAGGCTAAATCAATAGGATTTTGAGACCAACCATAAGTGAGGAGGAGAGAGGAGCAAGAATGACTTCCAGGTTTCTGGTTTCTTTAACCAAGTAGAAGGTGATGCCACCAACTTAGGCAAAATCTAGGGGGAAGCTGCTGATTTGAGAAGGCAGCTTGAGCTTAAATGTCCACATCTTCTCCCTCTTAAGGTTCCATTAAGATGACAGGATATATTTTCAAAATAATGAAATCACAACAAAACTGGAAAACAGAAAAGATTATCAGTGGACCAGAAACACAGAGGAACTTCTGGGAGATAAAAAGCAGATGAGATTCCTTGGTGAAGAAATGAGTACAGAGACAGTCACAGTCCCAAACACCAGAGGTAAGAACAATAAACATTCAAAGGAGAGGCCTGTTAGGGAAACAAACCTATCCAACTCCAGAGAAAATATATGCCAGCTGCCTATATTACTCAATATCTTTTTTATTCATGAGTCTGAATGAACAACAAAAGATAATGAAAAGTAGCTATGTGACAATACAAGAGAAAGATTAAATAAACAAATATAAAACAAACATAAAACATATAAAATAAACAAATATAAAACAAGAATTCCAAATCATTCAAGTTATAGAAAATATATATAACATTATTTTCAATTCATATCNAGAGATGTAAGAGGATGTTGCATCCATAAAACAAGAATAGGCTGCTATGAAAAAGGAGCAGGCAAAGAATAACCAAGTATTTTAAAAATTGAAAATAATTGTCTAAATTTTTAAAAATTCAATTGAGATTCTGGATAATAGCGTGGACACAGTTAAAGATTAACTTTTTAATGTAAAAGAAGAAGTTAATGAAATTTCCTAAGACACAGAGCAAAAAGACAAAAAGATGGAAGATATGCAAGTTAAGAGAAATGGAGGAGTGTCCCAGGAGATCAAACATCCATCCAACAGGAATGTCAGAAAGACAGAACAGTGAGACTGGAGGGAAAACAATAATAATTAAAGAAGCAAAAGTAGAACATGATTCATGAACTGAAAAAAAAAAAGGATATTTAGATTGAAATGGGTCACCAAGTACCAAGCTGAAAAAATGAAACACACACACACACAGATGGAAAGAATGAGAAAGAGAAGTGGATAAGTTTGGTTTTGAAGTGCCTTTGGGATACAAGGGTAGAAACCCCACCTGGCAATTGATATATGGAGATGAAGCCCTGGGTAGTGGTCAGGTCTGGAGAGAGATTTGAGAATAAAGAAGGACCTATGGAGAGTAAGGAGAAGAGGGCTGAGGGGGATACCCAGGAAAGATAAACAGCTGGATTACTTCTCAGCTCCCACAGGAGGCGTCTCAGTTGCTCTTTTCTTGGGAACTTCAGTTCACCTTCTTTTTATCCACTGCCACCCTGAATGCCCATAGGCTGGACTGGCCTCTTCCAGAGCAAAATCTGCTTGCCTTAGGGGTGGGTTTGTGGCTGACAAAGGTGAAAATTGCTGGGAGGATAGGAATGGTGATACCATTACACAAATTAGTCTGTTTTCAGGTGGAAATTAAATCTTTATTCTTGCTGAAACAATCTCTCTCTCCACTGAAGCAGCTCATTCCCAAACACTTAGAGTCAAACAGAACATTTTACAGTGGAGATAACACATCTGATGGAGAGGGAGAGCATTGGGCTCTCACTCTCTGCTTGGTTTGCTTGGGGCAAGGGTTGATGCTGGGGGTTGGCAGAGGACCCACAGGGAGGAAGAAGAGAGAATAAAAGAGGAGGCAAGAGAAGAGAGGACCTGGTTACAGACAGCAGAGATGAGACGAGTCTTTTGTGTCCCCTGGCTTGCAGCAGAGGGGGCCTTGCTCCAGGCAGGCTGTCCACCCAGCCCCTGAGAAGGGAAGGGGCTTGTAAAATACCAAAGGTTTAAAGATCTGGGATATTTCTTCTCCCCAAAGTGAAGCCTATTCCTTCTGCCTTTTCCTCTCCGGAGTGGTGTACTTTAAGGCTGGAGGTCCCTCTAGGATGCACAGATGAGTTGGCCTTTTGAACTTGAAAGTAATTAATAATGTACAGATTTCTCCAGATATTCTCTGCCTCTGTCATCTTGTGTGTGCCACCAGGGGAAGGGGCCCGCATGTGGATATTTCAGTTTCACTCTGTTGCTTCACACACACACATACTCATACACATTCTCATACAGACACAACACACATTATTATTTAATGACCATGTCACATTGATCTCCTCTTTCTCAGATCTCCCTGCCACCCATCCTTCTACTCCCAGCCCCAAATAACAGATTAGCCAGTCATGTGCCAGGGTCGACTCTTTTTTCCCTTTGAGGCCTTGTGAAGGGGGTCAGAATGGGAGCCTCAGTAGGAAGGGGGGCTGAAGCGGAAGATAAGAAGTAGTCAGTGGGCAGCTTTTCCTGGTTGGGAGAGGAGCCAGATGTGTCTGCCTGGGTGACCAGAGGTGGCGTGCACCCTGACACCTCCGAATCTGGGAAGTCTACTCAGACAGCTGCAGAAGCAGGGCGGTGCATTGTTCTAGCCCAGGCAGCAAGCCAGCACCCCCAGAGACCAGTCACATGGAAGATAAAGCCCCTTTCTATGCTTTCTACTGCCACTGCTGCCATCACTTTGTTGTCAGGGTTAGTGACTGCCCGTTAACTCTGGAGAGCTGATTCTTGCCAGTGCTGCACCAACAGCTGGGAGCCAGAAAGTGCTAACATAGGGGAGGGCTTGATTCCCCCACCCTGGCTGGGTGCTTGCAGGGTAAGCCTGGGAGGTCACTGGCATGACTTACTCAGCTCTACCCAATTGCCAATTAGCTAAGGTTTTTCTGAACAGCGCTGGGCCTGCCGCAGTTGAGGAAAATTATTGTCAGAGAAGCTCATTTTGTTTTCAAATTAAAAAAACTCTCCCCAGGGACGGAGCTTTCCTGACTGTCCCCTTCTCTAGTCTTAGGAGGGGGATCCCAGTCAGGAAAGGCCCCTAGGAGAAAATGGCCTAGGACTGGGTCCCTGGCCCTTGGCTACACACAGGAGTGTTCTGGATTGAGCAGTGGGGAGTGCTTTCCTGGCCTCTGGGCTTGAAGGCAGGGACCTCCCCACTAGCTCAGCAACTCTGTACACCCTCATGGCATTCTCAGGGAAATAAGGAAGAGAGGGAAATCTTAAGAAAACACTGAAAATATAAATGGCCTTTTTTAGTTCCTTTGCTTCCCTCTACTCCATTAATAAAATCTGATTCTTTACTGAGAGAACATAACTTACTCTCCAGACCAGGTTAATGAAGTTGGTCTTCCGTGTTCAAGGAGAACTGAGGGATTTGAGGGCTTAGGACAGCCCTCAGAGAGCCGCACAGAATACCAGGGCTTAGAATCTTAAAACTCATATCCCTCAACCCTCTTCTTTGACAGTTGAGAAAACTGAAGCCCACAGAGGGGAGAGGAGATAGATGCCCGAGTCAGTGGTAGATCTGGGACCAGAACACAGGGCTTCTGACTTCTATTCAAATACTTTTGTAAAACTTCATTCTTTTATTTTACACCCAATTACTGAGTCCTTACTATCTTCCAGGTGCTATGGGGGAGGGGAGGTGTGGAGGAAAGCAAAGAGATGAAAACAACACAATCCTTGCCTTCAAGGAGCTGTTTCCCTAGATCTGTGATTCTTGGGGGGAAAAAAAAGAAAACAAACTGAGTCAGACTCTCACCCTATATTGTCTTCCATAGGTGATGATGGAAGAGGAGAAGGGGAGGGAACCCTTTGGGCTTCTTAGGATTTATAAGTTGTGCTTCCCTGACTCTGGGGCCCCAGAAGGCCAAGGACAAAGAGAGCTGAGGTTGGGCTGGGAGAAAATGGGGGTAAAAGTGACAAGGACCAGGTCACTGCCAGCTGGCCTGACTGCTGGACGGGGGTAGGCACGCACACTTGTCTAGCGGCATACAGTTGACAAGCCTTTAATCTCGCATGTTGTTTCACTGATTCCTACGGCAGTTCCTTGAGGTGAACAGAGCAGCTACTTTATCCTCACTTGACACATGAGGAAATTGAGGTTCAGAAAGGTCAGGTAACTGGCCTCAAGCCAGTTAATGCCAGCGCCCAGCTACGAACTCCTAGTCTAGTGCTCTTTCTGTGACTGGCAGGGGAGAAGTTATGCTGGGTTGAGAGGATGGGGATAAAGCAGTGGTCAGCCACAGCGATAGGCCAGTCTTCCTCTACGCAGTTTCATTTTGATCACCACGTTCTGCCACTCAGAGAACTCTGTTCTGAAGAACTGGAAGCACTTTGCAGGCCTGAATGAGCTCATTCAGCACGCTCTTGCCAGAAGGAAGGAGGACTCCAAATAGAGGCTCTGTCTAGGGTCGCCAGTATATAGTCACCTAAGAGAAAATGGGACTTAGGTTCCCCAGCTCTGCCCTCATGCACCAACCAGTGCATTGCAAAACCAGCCTTCTTCCATGAGAGTCAAGAGGGCCACAGGAAAAATATTGAGGTATCTTCTGGTACTTCCCTCCTTCTCTAGAGAAAAGGGCCTGGCCTATCTGTTGGCCCAAGGGCCATTTCCCAGGGAATGAAATCTTGAGGCAGGGGGCCACAGCCCACCTCAGTCACCCTGATGAGCAGGCTTGGAGGAGGAGAGGGGAGCTTAGTGAAGCGGCTCAGGTTTCCCTAGTATCGCGTGGACTGGGGTATCAGGAGTCCTAGAGACTCTCCTCAGTTCTTTGTGAGCAGGATGTCTCAGAGCTGCCTGAGGTCGGGGTCAAGGCCTGGCCGGTGTAGGGTCAGGGTACCCGGGTGCTTGTGTGGGCCCTAGTCCCCCAGGCCCCTGCCAGCATCTCCAGCCTGTAGTGGGAAGGGGAGGGATGGACTTGGCGCGATCTCGGGCTGGAAGGAAGTCAGAGCCCCCGTCGCTGAGAGGGGTCCCACTGCCCTTCCCAGCTCAATCCCAGCCAGGCGCCTAGCTCTGCGCTCCCGCTATGCCTCCAGACGGCTCCTTACCTGTCCCGCCGAGGGCAGTCCCACCTCCTCCGAGGGGCTTGGGGGGCCCGCCGGGCATGAGCCGGGGAGCGACTGGCGCCCTCGCCTCACGGCTTCGGCGAAGCTCCCAGAAGGGCGCCTCTGCTCCCGGCCCCGGGTCCCCGCCGCCTCCGCCGCAGCCGCCGCCGCTTCAGCACCGCGGACAGCTCCCGCCCGCCGCCCGCCGCCGCCGCCGCCACCCGCCCAGCCCGGCTCGGTCCCGGGAGCCCCGCATCCTGACCCAGCCCCGCCGCCGCCGCGCAGCCCTCACTCAGCCCGGCCCGAGGCGGCTCCGCGCCGACTTGGGAGAGCAGCGAGCAGGGTCCCCCGCCTCCCCGCCTCCCGCCGCCGCCGCCGCCTCCCTCTCGCCTCCGTGCTCCCTTCTACGCTCCGGAATCAGCCCACCAGGCACTCCGGACCCGCTCCGGGGCGGGGCGGGGCGGGGCGGGAAGTCGGGGGGAGCCCAGAGGAGGCGGCCGTGCGAGGGGCGCGCCGCTGGAACGGGCTTCTCTGGTTCCTGGAGCCAAGCTCCCTTTCCCCAGATCTTTGCCTCAAACCTACTCCCGCATTTCCCCAGGAGCTATGGGCGGTGCTCTCATTTTTGAGCCCCGAGTTTTAATACTGATCTGCACCTCCTCCCCGCCCCCCCCCGCAAAAGAAAATCAAGCAAACAAAAGCCACTTATAGGGCACCTACTGTATACCAGACACCATGCTGAGTCTTAACGTTTTTTAACCAATATCATCTCATTTAATTTTCTTAACTGTATGAGGCAGTATTTTTTTCTTTCCTTTCTTTCCTATTTTATACATGAAGACACCAGGCTCATAGAGATTAAATCTCCTAATTTAGAGATCGCAGTGCTGTGCGGGAAGTGTACAGGCTCTAAAGACTGTGGGCCTAAGATTTGGCCCTAGTGTCTCTCCTGTTAACTATATAACTTTGAGCAGTTACTTAACCTCTCAAAGCCTTGAGTTTCTCCTTAGCCAAATGGGGGGAGCTGAATCACCTCGTGGGGTCAGATGAGGACAAAGTGGGATGGCATATGTGACACATTGGCCCCAAATAGGCCCTCAGTGGGTGAGTGTTCCCTTCGGTCCTCCCAGAAGGGTCCCTGGATCCTCAGATACCAGCCAGGGTTTCTGGCTGCTTTGTCTCCCTGACTGTGCTGTTCTTTATCACCCTTACCTCCACCCAACTTCCTTTTTTCAAGCAGCATGAGGGTATCCTCATCTTGAGTGTTATGAGTGGACGAGGCTGTTTTTTACAAGGTCTTGAGTCTCACCGTAGTACCAGGAGGTTGGGAGAGGAGAGGATTCTCATTTTCTGAAGGTAAATAGAGGCCTGCAAAGTAAACCTCAGAGGGACTTCTCTGGTGGTCCATTGGTTAAGTATCCACCTTGCAAAGCAGGGCATGAGAGTTTGATCCCTGGTCAGGGAACTAAAGATCCTACACATTGTGGAGCAACTAAGCCCACATACCACCAAGTACTGGAGCCCATGTACCATAACTCCTGAGCCTGTGCACTGCAACTAAGGCCTGACGCAGACAAAATAAATAGATAAACAAACCTCAGAGCAAGCTGAAGCTGGGGCTGGGGCTGGCAGGAGTCACTGAGAACCAGCCTCTGGCAGCAGGAGTTCTCTCTCCCCCAGCCAAGAATGCACAGCGCACCGAAGAGTGGTCTCCAGGACGCCCTCACTTCCACATAACATGGAATATCTACACCAGTTCTGTTGAACTCCTAGCATCCACTGCAGGAGCCAAGAGCCCCCATCATGGAGTTTGGGTCTGCTTCTCTTTAGGATTAGGCAGGGAACTCCCTAAGCTCGTGGTCTTCCTCTGTTTTCCAGCTAGTATTGATTGGTGTTTAACCTGTTGGGTGTTAAATATATTCTTGCTTTTCTTGCCCTTGCCCCATCAGTGTGGAAGTCCCAAGACTAGGAAGGTTCTTGGACCACTCATCCTGAGGGCCATATAGTATCTGCACAGACACCCTCCACCCCCACCCTCACACAAGACACTGTCCCTTGAGTCTAAGTGCCCTCTTGCTCCTTAACTCCCCTCTGGCTTCCCCTTCATAGGGACTCATGGCTCCCTACTTGGCCTTTTCCTTCCTCTGTCTCCCCCCTCCTCTATTCTGGCTTTGCTCCATGTCTGGGCTGCATACGGAATTGCTAATCAAACGGATAATAAAAAAGCCAGTGAAGCAAAAGCCGCATATAAATTCTAAATACTAATGTTGATAATTATATGCTGTTGCCTGGAGGGAAAACTTGAAATGAGGCCGCTGGTGTTGTGTCAAGGGCCCTGGTCTCTGGTCCACCAAGAGACCCGAGTTCTAGTCTGTTCTTTGTCGTGAATTGGCTGTGGGACCTTAGGCAGTTGCCTCATCTTCCTGGGCCTTTACTTCTTTAGGACTGTAAGCCTCTTCAGCAGCTTTGAGGAAACCATAAAGGCAGTCAGCACCTTGTGAGTCTTGTGATAGAGAATGGTGGGCCAGTGCAGCAGTACAAGTTTATTTTAAGGAAATTACCTTTATCCTTCTCAAGACATGGGAGGCAGCTCAGGAACTGAAAAATCTACAACTGTGCAGTTTCCACTCCACTTGCCATTCCCTTCCTTTCTTTCTCCCTTCCTTTATCCACTGAGCCTTTCCTGCTACCTAATGAAAGTCAGCTCCTCGGCTAGACCCTGAAAATACAAAGTATAAGTCATAGTCTGGGTCCTTGAAAGAGCTGCCATGAAGGACGGTGGTGGGACTCTCCTAGCTGTCTGGGGGCTAAGACTCCACGCTCCCAATGCAGGGGGCCCAGGTTTGATCTCTGCTCAGGGAACTAGATTCTACCTGCCACAACTAAAGATTCTGCATGTTGCAACTAAGACCCAGTGCAGCCAAATAAATAAGTAAATAAATATTTTTTAAAAGAGTGGTGGGGTGGCTGGACATGATAACCAGCAATTCTAATACATCAAGAGAAATACTATCATAGGGTAAGTGAAGTTCACAGAGAAATGGATTTCCCCTTGGTGATCCAGTGGTTAAGAACCTGGTTTCAATTTCTGGTCAGGGACTAAGATCCCAAATGCCATGGAGCAACTAAGCCCAACTAAGACTGGACGCAGCCAAATAAAATAAATAATGCTAAAAAAAATTGAACAGAGGAGGAAATGATTAGCTAACTCTACCTGGGAAAGTCCCAGGAGGCTTCCTGGAGGTGGTGACATTTGATTTGAGTTTTATTAAAGGATAGATACTTTGGCCACCTCATGTGAAGAGTTGACTCATTGGAAAAGACTTTGATGCTGGGAGGGATTGGGGGCAGGAGGAGAAGGGGACGACCGAGGATGAGATGGCTGGATGGTATCACTGACTCGATGGACGCGAGTCTGAGTGAACTCCGGGAGTTGGTGATGGACAGGGAGGCCTGGCTTGCTGCGATTTATGGGGTCGCAAAGAGTTGGACATGACTGACTGACTGAACTGAACTGAAGACATCCATCAAGCAGGCCAGGAGAGGAGAACATTCTGGGTAGAAAGGCTGGAGTGAAGAGATGAGGCTGGAGGACAGATGAGGAAGCTATAGCAGAATCCAAGAAAGAAACGGTGGGGACATGAATAAGGCAGATTCAGCAGAAGTGGGAGCAGGGGATGTGTTTGAGACACTTCTGGGGGAGAACAGAGTGGAGAGATTTATTGTGGGGAAGAGGGTAGGCATCAAGGATAATGTTGGGGTCTCCTACTCCTAGGAAGCTGATGTTACCTGCAAGAGGGCAATGGTGGGGAGGTAAGAAAAGTCTGCTTACCCTGGGTGATGCTACTGAGTGTTACAAATCCCTCAGTTTCCAAGATTTTACACTGTTTCAATTTTATTCTTTTTTTAGTTCTGAGCAAACTTTCTGAACCCCCTCACTCCCAAACCTCATCTTATCTTGATTGTCTAAGTGGAAAAGGGAAAAGTCCAGGCTTGGAACAGGAGATCTCAGTGGGGCAGAGCAGCACTGGAAGCCTTGCTGGAGGAAGCAGCAGGTACCCTAGCTGGGACCGGAACAATGCCCACAGATAAGGGATAGAGTAGGCACTGGGTGAAAACCTTGGAAGAGATGTCTTCATGTCCTGTTCTGCTCCCACCTCTGACGTTCCCCGAACAGAATAACATGATGGGCTCCATTTCTGTTGGAATTAGCTCCGGTTGCTAATCTCTTTGCACCTGGGGACTTTTCCTTCATAAGCTCTTTCATGCACAGACTCTTAGCTCTTTTACAAGGGGTTGATTTACTTACAATGTTCCCTAAGGAATATAATTCAGCCCTAAGTGTGGGGAGATCTGCTCTGCTCACTACATCAATAGGCCACATATTGGAAGAGATGCTCCCCATAAGGAGGAAGGCAAACCCCACCCTCATCCCTGTCCAAGTCAAACTTACATTCAAGGCTACATGGCTGAGACCCAGAAAACCCTGGGCTGGGGTGGAGTGGTAGCGGGGAGACAAGCTGGCAGAGCACAGTGATAAGCAGGTCTTTGGGCTGCTTATCACCCAAATCCTATTCCCATGGACATGGCTCCAAAGCAGGATTCCTTCCTGGGTATAAGCATAACTCTGGACTCAAGACGGCTTCCCTGGTAGCTCGGTTGGTAAAGAATCTGCCTGCAATGCAGGAGATCCCAGTTTGATTCCTGGGTTGGGAAGATCCTCTGGAAAAGGGATAGGATACCCACTGCAGTATTCTTGGGCCTCCCTGGTGCCTAGATGGTAAAGAGTCCACCTGCAATGTGGGAGACCTGGGTTTGATCCCTGAGTTGGGAAGATTCCCCAGAGGAGAGCATGGCAACCCACTCCAGTATTCTTGCCTGAAGAATCCCCATGAACAGAGGAGCCTGGTGGGCTACAGTCCATGAGGTTGCAAAGAATTGGACACAACTGAGCGACTAAGCACACACTGGACTCAAGGAGAACACTGGAGATCTTCACTGCTTCTGAATTAGACCCTTGGATTAGAGGCGTTTCTCCCCCTCCCTCACCAGCAAGAGGGTGTGTAATCTGTTTCTTAAACTTCTTTGGAGGCCTTTGGAAGTTCATTACCACAGCTGTTCACTTCTCTCCATAGGAGAATACAAAGCTGAATTGCAAAGGCAATATTTTTTTTTAGCAACACACCAATTCGTGCCAGAGAAAGGAGATGAGGAGAGTTCTCAGCACCACTCCTGTGGAACTCCCTGCCCTCCTGCCAGCCACAGGCTCACTCAAGTCTGGAAGGAGAATGGGCGAGAGGCAGAACCAGAGTATACGGTGGAGGAACGCAGCAGCTGCAGATGGCGCAGTTCAGAACTCCACCATCAATTCTGGCATCCACAGGCTGCCTCGGGGGCATGTGAGCATTGGCTCATTGGCAGAGGAACCTGAACTGTTGGCACTCCCCCACTTTTCCAGACCGTGTATGTGTGGGGGTCTGGGGGGTGGGGTGGGGTGGATGGGAACTAGCAGCAGCAGCAGCAGCAAGCAGACCGACTGGGTTTTCCACCTGATATAATAATGAAAACGAAACTGAATGAAAGAATAAGAACGCTTGATGTTTGCCTTGCTCGCTACAGTTTCTTTTTTTAAAATAATGTTTGTTTGTTTGTTGGTGGCTGTGCATTGCTTCGTTGCATTGAGGGCTTTTCTCTAGTTCCAGCAAGCAGGGGCTACTCTCTGGTCGTGGTGCACGGGTTTCTCATCAAGGTGGCTTCACTTGTCGCTGAGCACGAGCTCTAGGACACATGGGCTTCAGTAGCTGCTGCATGGAGTAGTCGTGGCTCCGGGGCTCTAGAGCACAGGCTTAATTGCTCCGCAGCATGTGGGATCTTCCTGGATCAGGGATTGAACCTATGTCTCCTACACTGGCAGGTGGATTCCTCACCATGGAGCCACCCACTGCAGTTTCTGGAGCTCAGAAATCTGCTCAGCCAATATCTCATATGTTCTTCATAAACATGTGTCATTCTCAAGTTAAAGATGGGAAAAATGAGGCCCAGAGAAGTTAAGCAACTTCCCACTTGGAAAAAAGGTGTCAAAGGTTGATAGTAAACCAAAGAGAAGTTGCATTGCCACTGCCCCCCCACCCCTANTTCTGCTGTACAACAACGTGAATCAGCTATAAGTATACGTATATCTCCTCTTTCCTGAGCCTCCCTCCCACCCAGCCCCCATCCCACCTCTCTTTGTCATCACAGAGCATGGAACTGAACTCCCTGTGCTAAACAGCATCTTCCCGCTAGCTAGCTGGCTGTTTTACCACGGTAATGTGTATCTCTCAGTGCTACTCTCTTAATTCATCCCACTCTCTCCTTCCCCTACTATGTCCACAAATCCTTTCTCTATGTCTGTGTCTCTATTCCTCAGGTTCATCAGTACCAGTTTTCTGGATTCCATATATATGCATTAACTGGGTCATTTGTAGTAATGTGGATGAGCCTAGAGTCTGTCATGCAGAGTGCAGGAAGTCTACTGGCTTTTGACCCTGGAAGCTACAGTCAGCCAGGTGGGGTCTGCAGGGGGAGGCCTTTTATGCTTTCACCCTGAACTGAGACAGTGGGCCCCCAACTTCTGCCAGGTCTTGCCCTCAAGGAATCCTCTGAAGAGCTATATCCAGGACCTAGGACCTCTCCCATATGTGTGTGTGTGTGTGTGTTACTGTGTGCTTGCCCCAGGGGTGAATTTCTAAGCTGGGAAAGGAGAGACTTTTCTTCCTCTGTGTGTAGGAAAACACTTTTTTATGCCTCCCTGCTGCACGTGTCTGTGTGTCTGATATGCTGATGAGAGAAATGACCCTTCACTCCTTGCCAGATCACAGTCTGAGGAGGCAGGGAGCTTAAAGAGCTACTGATGCTAAGAAAATGTTCTTAGAGAAGCTGAGTACTTGTTATATCTTTCAGCTCAGGCTGAGCAAGAGAGACTCATCCTGGGTCCCTGCTCTGTGTCAAATGCTTTTATCTTTTCATTTTCAAAATAATTTAAGTCAAGTCTCATGGAGCTTAATGTTCCAGATTCACACATTTCAGCAAATGATGGGCAAGATTTGAAGCCAGGTCTGTCTGATGCCAAAGCTGAGTTTTTTCCCCTCTCTTCTCCAGCATCCCTACTCATCTCCATCATGGTCTGAGGAATTGGGACATTTAACAAGAGAGCAGAAGAGGAAACAGCATCAAAATGCAAAAAGAGCCTCTCAGGGTATACATTCGCTCTCGGGTGGAACTGGGATCCACGAGGCCCCACGTGCTCCGTTGGGTTAGGAATCTGTGTTTGCCAAATTCAAAGACTAGGGGTTTTCAAGTGCTTTGTTGGGGGGCTGTTATTTCCCTTTTGTTTTCTGATGATCTTTTTGAAGTTCTTGACCTGGTTCATCTGGACTAAGGGGACTCAAGAGGGAACAGGGGCGGGAGAGGAAGGAGCAGATGCAGCCCAACCCTGGGGGGTGGAGGAAGCAGGGTGTGCCAGCTGAAAGGAAGGTGACAATTCCAGAATGAAACACTCAAGCTGCTTCCCTCTTCCAGAACACTCACTCCCAGAGCTCTTTTCTTCGCCTGTTGTGGAAGAGATGTGTGTGGGGTGTGTGTGTGTGTGTGTGTGTGTAAGGGACAAGGGAAAAGTCCTCAAGAGACCAAGCTACTTGCAGTTGTCAGCTTCTTGCTTCCTGGCCCCCCACGGTCTCAGCAGAATTTGGGGCACCCACATAAGCCCTGCCTCTTAGTGAGCACACACTTGATTCCCCTGCAGCCTATATCCCATCACTCATCCAATCCTGCTATTCCATCCTCTCCCTCTGGCTCCCAAACCTATTATTCCTTTACAGACCTTGGGCCCTGACTACACCGCCACAACGGGGCTCTGCGGTGTCAGTGAGGATGCTTCACAGCAGGGCTGTGACGGCACACCCTGCCAGGCTGGGCACCGGAGAACCAAGGAGAGAGAAGCACAACAGACGACAGAGGGACAGGCAGTGGGGTGGATGGATGGATAGATAAGAGGCTTTTCTGAGTGCCTGCCATGTGCCAGGAACTAAGCTAAGAGCTTAATGAGTATTATCTCAATGAATCAGCTATTAAATCTATGAAGTAAGAATTCATTATATCATATAAATTGTATTCATTCTAATAAGTGCCAGGCACTGTGCTAAATGTTTCACTAAGCCTGAACAATAATCCACTTCTTTTGTATTAAGAGAACAATTAATACAGGGATCCCTAGTCTTTGCCTGAGGAGGTACTGGGGGGGTGTGTGGCAAGTAGAAAGAATAGGAGCCTTGGCATCAGGTAGGTCTTGAGTTCAAATCAGGAGAGCTTTTGTCAGTACAGGTGAGTTCTTTTATGGAAAGCAATTTGGCATTTATGTATCAAGGACCAAAGTAAATACACTACTGGGAATCTACCCTAAGACAACAGTAATAAGTAACATTTATAACTATTCATGCCAGGCACTGTCCTAACTGCTTTAGATGAGTCATCATATTTAATTCTAGCAACAACCCTATGAAAAACTTACTTTACCATCCTTATTGTACAGGATGTGAAAACCAAGACCAGTAATTTACCCAAGATTATATGGCTTATAAGGGTAGAATCCAGATTTCAAGCTAGATAGTCTCCAAGGCCTTGCTCTTCAACTCTACAACACACAGTATAAAATTTGCACATAAAACTAGCTATCACCAGAAAAAGGGAAAAAAAAAGGACTTCCCCGGAAGTCCGGCAGTTAAGACTATGCACTTCCAATGCAAGGAACACAGGCTTGATCCCTGGTCGAGGAATTACGATCCCAAATGCCATGTGGCAGGGCCAAAACAAACAAAAAACTGAAACAAATGTAAAAACCTGGCTATTACAGTATTGATTATTGTTATAGAAAATTTGGAACACATATAAATGTCTAAGAAAACAGGGCACAAATTTAAATAATGTTTTTAAAAAGTTTACAATACTACGAAGGAAACGCTTATAATATGAAGTGGGGAAAAGTAGGTTACATAGTCATACATACAATATAACCATAAGTGTGCAAAAAAAGCCTAGAAACATCCTAGGAGGAATTAAGGCAAAGAGCCATTAAGGGTTGTCTCTGGGGGAAGGCAACCATGGTTCATTTAGATATTCCTCTTTTTCCTCTTCTGTAGTTTCCAAATTCTCTGCAATGTACATGCTTTACTGTAAAATTATTTTAAAACTTATATAAAAACAGATATTTACTGAATTGTATGATTGGTAGATTGGGTGTCCTCTGAAGACTCATCTCCTCTCCCAATTTCATCACTTCCAGTAGGGATAATGGGGGGCTGGGGGGGTGACCTCTCCCCTGGCCTGCACAGTGGGAGATTTATAGTAAATGAGGTCACATTTCTAAAGGGTTGTGTTCTCCTTACAGCTGGGTGGACTAAAGCCCTAGTGATTTTCACCAAAAAAAAGGAAGGCAAAGAAGAAACTAGCAGGGTAGAGGCAGAGTGGAAAACGGAAGGTCAGGAGCGGAGGAGGGGGCAAAGGAGACAGCCTGGGGAGAAGAGGGGAAGTGGAGAAGGATAGCTGAGCCCCAAGATGGTCAGGGAACTGCAAGGGAAGAAAGTGAATGAGAGATGAGGCAAGACAAGAGTGGGCAGAAAAGAAGACAAGAGAGATTGAGAGAGAGGGAGAGACTACAGCAACCTGTAAGACAGTTAATTCTTTTCAGTGCCAAGGGTTCTGTTAAGCTGAAGGGGATTCCCCCAATGTTACAGAAACCATTTTCTGCGGTTAAATGAGACTTCCATCCAGAGGAACACTTCTCCTGGGCTTGTAACTTGAATCGCTCTCCCAGGTGACTGGCCACTCCCAAGTCCTCAGATCTCCAACCAAAAAGGACCTTTCTGGACTGTAGCCACTGCATTTTGCCAAGGACAACTAGACTGTCCCTGCTGCCATTCATCCAGCCCATGCTATAGAGCTCTGGTGCCAGTGGATGTGAGTTATGACGTGATTAACTCGGGAGTAACACCCAGCTGTCCCAGAACACAGTTTGTAAAGGCTGGATAAGGCTTTTAGTTTATAGGCACTGAAAAAGGACAAAAGAAAAAGAAAACCATGGAACAATGTGAGATCTGTAAAGGTCATCTGTAGAATCTACCGCAGGGGGAAAAAAATGAGGTCCAGAGAGAGAATAACGAGCGACAACCAACAGCTGGTGACAGCAGGGGAGTCTGGGCTTTCTAATTTCTTATGAGTAGAACAATCATTTATAACATGAGTGAGTGATGTTTTGTGTCTTCAAAGGGCTCACTGTGAATCCAGCTACCCTTCTTTTAGCCTGATAAATGCCTCTGAGATCGGTAATCCAGGAATAAGCTTGATATCTGTGGGGAGAAAAGAAGCAGCAGCTCAGAGAGACCATGGAATTCTCTCTGTGTCGACTAACCGATTAATAAGGTGCTGGAGCTCAAAGCTAAATTTCTCGAGAACTAGGGTGTGGCCAACACACTTTCCTGAGGAACTTGCAGCCCCAGAAAGTTGGGAGCAATTTCAATTTCTGCGGTTTGCTGGAGCCTTCAGGTCAAATTTACTGCTCGGGACAACGTGTTAAGGGTTGGAGGCAGAGAGTGCAGGTTTCCAAGTTTCTACTGTCACGTTCTGATTTCTACTGTGACAGCATCTGCCTGACTACAGTTCTGATGTGTGCGGCCTAAAAGCCATTATCACTGAAAACCATTGATGGAGCACTTATTGTATATAGAGAATGGAATAGGTCCTGGGGATACATGGAGACACAAGCCATGGCCTTAGTCATCAGAGATAAGCTGATGTTAGCTGTGGAATAAGCCCAAATACAAACAAGAGGTGATGAGTCGGTTCTCCAATAGCTCCCGCCTTTGTTGGTGCTGTTCTACTTCCTCAGAATCCTCCGCTGCAGCCACCTGTGCACCCACCCACATTGCTAAAATCTCAGCTCAGGTGCTTCCTCTTCCGGCATCTTTGCCCAGACTCCTCAGCCTGGGCTGGATTCCCCTCCTCTGGTTTTCTGTAAGTTCCTCCATGTTTCCATCCTAGAGCACTCAGCACATTGTACTTCTAAATCTTACTTGTCTCTCTCGCCTACCTGACTCTGATTTCGGAGAGGAAGATAGGACTGTATTTTTCATCCTTGGTAACTAGCCGTGAAATTAAAAGACGCTTACTCCTTGGAAGAAAAGTTATGACCAACCTAGATATCATATTCAAAAGCAGACACATTACTTTGCCAACTAAGGTCCATCTAGTCAAGGCTATGGTTTTTCCAGAAGTCATGTATGGATGTGAGAGTTGGACTGTGAAGAAGGCTGAGCACCAAGGAATTGATGCTTTTGAACTGTGGTGTTAGAGAAGACTCTTGAGAGTCCCTTGGACTGCAAGGAGATCCAACCAGTCCATTCTGAAGGAGATCAGCCCTGGGATTTCTTTGGAAGGAATGATGCTAAAGCTGAAACTCCAGTACTTTGGCCACCTCATGTGAAGAGTTGACTCATTGGAAAAGACTCTGATGCTGGGAGGGATTGGGGGCAGGAGGAGAAGGGGATGACCGAGGATGAGATGGCTGGATGGCATCACTGACTTGATGGATGTGAATCTGAGTGAACTCTGGGAGATGGTGATGGACAGGGAGGCCTGGCGTGCTGCAATTCATGGGGTCACAAAGAGTCGGACACGACTGAGCGACTGAACTGAACTGAACTAGGCTGTGCCTGACATAGTGTTAATCGCTCAGTCATGTCCGGCTCTTTGCAACCCCGTGGACTGTGGCCTCTGTTCACAGAATTCTCCAGGCAAGAATACTGGAGTCGGTTGCCATTCCCTTCTCCAGGGAATCTTCCCAACCCAGGGATCGAACCTGGGTCTCCTGCATTGCAGGCAGATTCTTCACCGTCCGAACCACCAGGGAAGTCCCATATTAATTGTGCCTGACATAATTAGACAATTAATAGATAATTGCTGACTAGACAAAAGCAACCATTCTGCTTCTGCTGCTTCCAGCATGAAATCTCTAAGGTCGCTTGCAGGTCTAACATACTGTGACTTTATACTCACCAGGTGAGGCATTGTTTTCTTTGAGGCTGGATGTGACTGCACTTGGTAGTGATGGAAACCACCTCCCCTCTTTTCCTCCTCAGAGACCTAATGATAATCTGGGCATGGATAACATAGGGAACCTGTGATTTACTTCACTTCCCTTTTACTAGAGTGGCCAGGGCTGGCAGGAGCCAACTAGGAACTTCCTGTCCACGTCTAACAAGGTCTCCACCTAGTTACCTGGTTGCTGGGAAGATGAGGCTGGGAAAATCTAGAGGCTAAGCAACACAGTAAACTCAGGAAAGGAAACCATTTAGAAGTATTTGCAGATTAGAAAAGCAAGGAAACTTGATGGAAACAAACATTCAAAGTACCTGCCAGGCTTTTAATAATGTCAGACGAGAAGAGCCTGGAACCAGCTGGAGCAAAAAGATAAGAAACACATTTATTTCCTCTGCCCAGAACCATGACATCAACTGTCTCCCACCCCCAACCCTATACCTTGTGCTTTACTGTTGGAAAATAATGGCTGCACCTCTCTGGCTTGGTGCATTGCGCCAATCTCTCTCTCTGTGTAGGAAAACCAAGTCCAAGATGTTAGCAAATTTGGCATCAACTGTGGCGTGTGTTACTGTCCATGGTGTTGAGTTTCCAGTAGGGCCCTGAGGCTTCTGAGTCTTAGCCAGGTTTGTCTGCCCTCACAGATGACCTAGCTGATGAATGATAGGAAGCAGTTGGACTGTAGACAAGGAAGACTTGAGAGTCTGTCTGGAAAGACAGGTCCACAATAAATTATCTGAAACCCTTGGAGCCAGATGTTTTTCAGAATTTAGAATTCTTCAGATTTTAACAAGGTAATATGGTGCATCTACCGCTTATTATGTAAAATCCTTAGTGAGGTCCAGAGCTGCACCATGGAACCAAGCAAGTCGATATTTCTTTAGAAAAATGTATGACTAATCATCCCAAGTGTGATCAATAAAGATATTAAAGAGCTTCATGGCAGTTCAAGGTCTTCCTTCAAATGAGTTTTTTTTTTTTTTTCTTTAGACTTATGAAAAAGCTTTTGATCTCAGAGTATTTTGAATTTCAGAATTTTGGTTAAGGGACTGTGGTCCCAGCCTTGGATTCCATCTTGAATAAAATTGACCTGCAAACGTTCCTATGGCTGATCAAAATTTCTAAGCTTGTTAATATTCTGACTGGGTGCTGGAGGTTGGGGATGGATAAAGAAACCAAAGAAAAGCAGCTTTAATATAGTCTTCAAATCTCCCCACCCACAAATATTTAAAAGCATAATTTTCTCCTGAGGACAAATAGCTAATAATGAAGGGTTTCCCAGGTGGTGTGGTGGTAAAGAGTTCATCTGCCAATGCAAGAGAGGGCTTCCCAGGTGGTGCAAGTGGCAAAGAATCTACCTGTCAAGCAGGGAACACAAGAGTTCCCTGGGTTGGGAAGATCGCATGGAGAAGGGCATGGCAACCCACTCCAGTATTCAGGTTCGATCCCTGTGTAGGGAAGATCCCCTGGAGGAGGAAATGGCAACACAGGCCAGTATTCTCCAAAATCGCTGCGGATGGTGATTGCAGTCATGAAATTAAAAGACCCTTGCTCCTTGGAAGAAAAGCTATGACCAACCTAGACACCATATTAAGAAGCAAAGATATCACTTTGCTGACAAAGTTCCATATAGTCAAAGCTATGATTTTTCCAGTAGTCATGTATGGATGTGAGAGCTGGACCATAAAGAAGACTGATCATGGAAAAATCGATCCTTTTGAGAAAACTCTTGAGAGTCCCTTGGACTGCAAGGAGATCAAACCAGTCAGTCCTAAAAGAAATCAACCCTGAATATTCACTGGCAGGACTGATGCTGAAGCTGAAGCTCCAATACTTTGGCCACCTGATGCGAAGAGCTGACTCACTGGAAATGTCCCTGATGCTGGGAAAGATTGAAGGCAAGAAGAGCAGGAAACGACAGAGGATGAGATGGTTGGATGGCATAACTAACTCAGTGGATATGAGTTTTAGCAAACTCCAAGAGGTAGTGGAGGACAGGGGTGCCTGGCATGCTGCAGTCCATGGGGTTGCAAAGAGTCAGACACAACTTAGCGACTAAACAGCAACAAGGACAACAGTGTCAGGGCAGAACAAGTAATGTGATTCAAATCTGAAGCAGCCATACTCCTAGTGCTAGAGCAGATACATAGCGATCTCCCGAAATTTGCTTGTAGGATAGCATCTAACTGATAGCACTAAGTTCTTTTATCTTGGAAAGTGAGACTAAATGGATCCAGGGATTTCTTGCTTTCTGTTCCCCTCTCCTCAATCACAAATGGACCATAGTCTAAAAAGTTTGGGGACTTGCCTTGTGGCCTAGTGGTTAAGAATCCACCTTACAATTCAGGGGTTACAGGTTTGATCCCTGATCGGGGACTAAGATCCTAGATGCTATGGGGC
The DNA here is from genome assembly GCA_006410935.1 of Redunca redunca. NCBI lineage: Eukaryota > Metazoa > Chordata > Mammalia > Artiodactyla > Bovidae > Redunca > Redunca redunca. The sequence continues at coordinate 293,246 of SJYQ01003815.1, forward strand.
GAGCTCATGTGCTCTAGAGCCAAAACATCCCAGTGCAGCCAAATAAACAAATATTAAAAAGAGAAAAGGGGGGACTTCCCTGGCAGTCCAGTGGTTAAGACTTCTCCTTCTAGTGCAGGAGGTGGGGTTCCATCCTTGGTTGGGGAACTAAGATCTCACATGCCTCACGGCCAAAAAACCAAAGCATAAAACAGTAGCAATGCTGTTACAAATTTAGTAAAGACTTTAAAAATGGTCCACATTAAAAATTTTTACAAATTAAAGAAAAAACTTTGGAGGCCATCGCTCTTGGCAGATTGAACTTTGGAGCTTGGACACTAAGCTCCTGCCTTGAGAAAAGAGGCAGGGTGGATATGTAGAACTCAGGGTACACAACACTGAATTTAAAGTTGGAAGTTCTAACCCTAAACCTGCCACCCCACCACCTTGCTGTGTGACTTTGAGCAGATTGTGTCTTCTCACCAGAGGATTTCTAAATCCCACACAGCTCCAGGATTCCAGGATTCTGTTTTGGTTTGCAGGATTCTGCTTTTGATGTCCAGGAGTATGCCAGTGGGGCTGCAGGGAACTAGTGTCCTTGGAAAGCTGCTGGTTAGTCTGGTTTTCATGTTTGGTCTGCTTGGGAAAGCAGAGTACTGCTTAAGCATTGCAGGCTCTGGGGATCAGAAAGACAGGCTCAAACTCTGACTCAGCCACTTCTTAGCTGCCTAATGTACTTAACCTATCTGAGCCTCAATTTCTTCATTATGTAACATAGGGTTAATAATAGCACCTATCCTAAAAATATTACCTGCCTCTTTTGATCTTTCACCCTACAAATGTTTGTTGAAGTCTCCCTGTGAGGCATGCACTCTCTTAGGCATTGGGATTTAGTTATGAGAAATACCAGATGGAACATAGACAATGACTGCGTAGTCATACTAATGAATATTTAAATTTTAACTGTGAAAAGTGCAGCTAAGAATGGCAACAGTTATAAGACTCTATAACAGAGGGATTGATGTAATAAGAAAATTTACGTAAGATTTTCCTGGGAAGGTGATACTTGCTTTGAGCACTTAAGAATGAGGATAGCTAACTGAATAAGAAGGGAAACAGGATGTACAAAAGTTTTGTGGTGGCGTATAAGGAAGAAGGCCAATGAGGTTGGAGGGAAGAGAATAAAAGAGAACTAGGTGAGGAGGAAGAGATAAGCAGGGTTTCATGATGTTTTGCTTTTATTGTAAAATCAGTGGGAGGCCACTGAGGGGTTATGCAGGAAGATGTTATTATCAGATCTTCCTTCAGATGAGATCTGTAACTAAGAATAGATTTGGAGACAGGTGGTAAAATTAGTTCATTAGTTAGGCACATCAGCACGGAGGCCACTACTGTGGTCCAGATGAAATAAGATGGTAGCTTAGAAAGGAATGCAAATAGAAGGAGTTAGAGCAAAGTAAATAGATTAGAAAGCTATTTAGGAGATGAAATAAGCAGGACTCGGTAATGGATTAGATGAGCTGGGATTGGAGGGGTATAGTAAGGGAGAGGGATTTGTCACAGATGAAGCCCAGATTTCTGGTTTGGATGGCTAATGGTGCCATTCTCTAGGAGAGGTACTCCCAGAGGAGCAGTAGGTGTTGGGGAAAGAGCCTGAATAATTTTGGACCTGTTGGCTTGTGGTCTCTTGAGACAGTCAAGTCTAGTTGTCCAGCAGGCAGCTGGATCTGTGAGTCTGAACTGGAAATACAATTTGGGGAAAATTAGCACAGACACCAGCTGAAACCATGCATTTGAATGAGATGCCCCAGGAATCCAGTATTATGTAAAGAAAAGAGAGGACCTGGGTCTCAATCTTAAGGAAACTCAACATCTAATTTTGGGTAAAAAGAATGAGCCTAACAAGGTGACAGGAGGGTAGGGGAGGTGAAACCAAGCCTAAAAATCATGGGTCACAGAAGTGAAGGCAAAAAGATTCACAAAAGAAGGATTGCTCAGCCATGTGGAAAGCTGATGAAAGGTCAAGTAAAATAGGACTGAAGGATGCTCATTGCATTTAACAACACAGAAATCGCCAGTGACCTTAGCCAGAGCTAAGTAAATGTGGAGTGACAGGGTGGATGCCAGGGTTGAGGAGAGAGTGGGAGGTGAGGGAATGAGCACAGTGAATATACAACAGTGTTTCACAACTGGGAAGGGGAGGAGAGAGATTGGACAGTAGTCTGAGATTCCTTGGTGGTCCAGTGGTTAATAGTCTGAGCTTCCCTGCAGGGGGCACAGGTTTGAGTCCTGTGTGGGGAAGTTGCATATGCTAAGTGGCGTGGGAAAAAAAAAAAAAGTAAAAAATAAAATACTTAGGACAGCATTCCACCCAGAGTAAACTGGGGACTGAGGGTATTTGCCTTAGAGAAAAAGATATGAGTTGACCCTGACTTTAGTGTTTCCACATGTCATTAGTGAAACTTACATTCTAGAACTACAAAAGGGACTCAGCTCTCTTGAAAGGGAGACCTGGGAACAGCTGGGCTAGGAAGAGATTAAAGCTGCTTTCTTCAGAAATGACATGGTCCATGGTCAGGCAGGGCAAGCAGAATCAATAACTGTGGTTAGGGGTGATACATGGGGAGGAATGATTTCCCTCTGAAGGTCCACACCTCCAGAGCATCCCTCTTTCTGTGTGCCCAGTTGCTCAGTCACGACCCCATGGACTGCAGCCCACCAAGCTCCTCTGTCTGTGGGATTCTCCAGGCAAGAATACTGGAGTGGGTTGCCATTTTCTTCTCTGGGGGATCTTCCTTACCCAGGGATTGAGCTTGCATCTTTTGTGTCTCCATTGGCAAGTGGGGTCTATACTGCTAGCACCACCATGAAGCTTTCATCAGCTACTTCGACTCACAGATGTTCTCAACTCCTGTAGCACTGAGGACCCTGTATGATATATCAATTGTTTATATTGATATAACTCTAATAAATCAAATAGATAAAATGATACTTATTAGAAGAAACTTACTTTAATAAGTTCAGTATTTATTTAAGATCAATAAGTGATAAAAATGAGGTTGTCCTAATAATGTTTAAATAAAAAAGAAAATTAGGAGTTCTATTGGCTGCAGGAAACCAACTTGTTCCTTTATTTTGTTTTGACTGTAAAAGAACCTTAAAATTCTGATTCATTCAGATAAGTAGCTGCAAATAATAACAGTTTTACCTAACAATGTCAAGATATTCTCTGATTAATCAAAGATGGCAGGATTTGGGACATTTCCTGGTGGTCCAGTGGTTAAGACTCTGTGCTTTCACTGCCGAGGGAACAGGTTCAGTTCCTAGCGGGGGAATTAAGATCCAGCAAGATGCGTAGCACAGCAAAAAAGAGGTGGCAGAAGGACATTTATTCTAAGGTTTACACAAAAGTGAGCTAGCCCAGAGAATAAGAGGCTTCCAATGTTTAAAAATATATGTATGTATGTATGTATGTACATACATATATACACACGTTATATACATATAAATTTGACAAACTATTTTTGAATCTTTTAACTACTTTATTATATTTTTTATTTATTCCTCAAAACAACCCGGTAAGGTAATTACTATTATTATTATCCCCATTTAATATGAGGCTCAGAGAGATTAGGCAGACTTCCATTCCTGGAAACATGGAAGTCTAGATACATTAAACAACGCTTCCACTAAAAACAACTAAATATTCTGGGTTAAAAAAATTATTTTGGGGGGCGGGCTGTGTTTGGGATCTTAGTTCCCTGACCAGGGCTTGAACCCAAGCCCAGACAGTGAAAGTGCTGAATCCTAACCACTGGACCTCCAGGGAATCCCCTGGAAGACATATTTTTAATGCAGCAATGATTTAGCATTAAGAAAGGGAGTAAGAGGGCTTCCCTTGTAGCTCAGTAGTAAAGAATTAGCCTGCCAGTGCAGGAGACATGGTTTCAACCCCTGGTCCGGGTAGATCCCCCATGCCACGGAGCAACTTGGTCCATACACCACAACTACTGAGCCTATGCTCTATAACCCAGGCTCCACAACAAGAGAAGCCGCCTTCAGAGTCGACGGGGCACCGCAACTAGAGAGCCGCCCCTGCTCACTGCAACTAGAGAAAAGCCCTTGCAGCAACGAGACCCAGCGCAGTCAAAAATAAATAAATAAAATTACTCAAAAAATATAAAAGGAAAGGAAGTAAGGAATATTCAGAGTGGAAGAAGGAATTCAAATAATTGAGAAGGTTATTGAACCTGGCTATCACCCTGAGGAGGTCTTCTCAACCTTAGTAAACTTAGGTTTGAGATTCTATACACCCGGGGCTCAGAAGACAGAAACTAAGTGTCCAAGATTCTTGTAATGTTTGAAAAGAGGGTAAAAATACTGATTTAGTTTAGATTTCAATAATTTAAGGATGTAGACTTTTTCTAAGACAATCACCGAAACAATAATATCTTCCAAACTGATACCAGAAACAAGTAGAATGAAAAAAATTCAATTAACACACACACAAAGCAAATCAAGCAGGGGGGAAACTATCAAAGGATGAAATGAATGAAATACACAAAATGCAATGTAGAAATTAATCCAAGTATTGTTTATTGCAATTAAAAATATATGTGGGTTAAATGCTACTATAAGAGATCTTAGTGTTTGTGGTCAATATCTACAGCCTGCTGGTTTTAAGTAAAGGAGACTATGTTTGAAAATGAGGGTAAGACTCATCTAATCAGTAGGAACGTCTTGAAAGCAAAACTGAGATTTCCCCAAGGAGGAAGCAATTCTGTCTGAAGACTACAGCATCACCTCCTACCGGAGATTTCCCAGCCTGCAGACCTTCCCTACAGATTTCAGACTTGTCAATTTCCACCGCTGCATAAGCCGACTCCTTGAAATAGATCTCCACATCTATGTATCCTCCTGTTCTGCTCCTCTGGAGGACCCTGACAGATACACCCACGTTTCACTCACTTCTTTCCCCTTTTTCTTCTGAAAGCAAGGTGGGAAGGGAATAAGTGGATGGGGAGGAGGGGGAGTGAGAGGTGGCGGGCCAAGTGGGGTTGAGCGAAGAACCCTGCCTTTGTGATGTGGGGAATGGAAATGCAGGAAGCAGTGTGGGCAAGCCTCTCCACCTCTCTGGGATTCATCAATCAGCCTGGAGGGCTAGGGACAAGAAAGGGAAGTAATGCCATCCCCTTGAGGTAGAGCGTTCTTAGCATTACAGTCCAAGAGTAGTCCAAGGCCATTGGGAACCACTCCAGTCCACCCTCTTTTTTAAGTAGCTGAAGCCTGGGTGACAAAGTCCCTTGTCTGAGGACACAGCAGGTGAGGGGCAGAGCTGCTTGACTCCCAGTTGGGCTGTGCATCTCCTCTGTGCTCCATCAGGGATCCTGGAGCTGTCCACGGTGACACTCCACCCACCTTTGTGGTCCCTGTGGAAGGCCACACCAGGAACCAAGAGGCACAAAGGACCCATCTGTCCTCCACGTCCTCTCTCAGCTCTGGCTGCACATTAGAATCCCCTGGGGTGTTTTGTTTTGTTTTGTTTTTAGAAATTCTGGTATCTGAGGTCTACCACAAACCCACTTTCATCAGGTTCTCTGGGGGACAAGCTAGAGCATCCACACTTTCTGGAAAGCACCTCCAGATGGTTCTAACATGCAGCTAGGCTGAGAGCTGCTGGTCTTCACGGAGCACAGGGAGCACCCAACTGCTGCATTTCACTTCCCATTTTTCACCTCACATTTTAGCCTCCCCCATCCCTGCTGGTGGGCTGTCTATTCTCATTATTGTCTGTGCTCTGCCTAGAAGGGGAGAACCAGGGAGGAGGCTGGCCCAGCTGGAAACACCTTCTCTGTCCCTGTGCTGCCCTGGAGTCTGGCAGACAACATCCAGCTCCACGTCATCCTATCCGGAGTTGCTGCCCCACTGAAGCAGAAATGCTAGTACACCTCCTTCTTCCCCTCTCTGCTGTGACCTCTGACACTTCCTTCTCTCTCTCCAGCCTCTCCTCCACCTCTTTTCCTTCTTCAGTCCTTTTTGTTTTTTTTTTTTTAAATTTATTTATGGCTGTGCTGAGTCTTCATTGAAACTGAAACTCCAATACTTTGGCCACCTGATTGGAAGAACTGACTCAATGGAAAAGACCCTGATGCTAGGAAAGATTGAAGGAGGGAGGAGAAGGGGATGACAGAGGATGAGATGGTTGGATGGCCTCACCGACTCAAAGGACATAAGTTTGAGTAATCTCCAGGGAGTTGGTGATAGACAGGGAGGCCTGGCCTGCTGCAGTGCATGAGGTAACAGAGTCGGACACGACTGAGAGACTGAACTGAACTTCTCAGTTGCTGCATGGGCTTTTTCTCTAGTTGCAGTGAGCCAGGGCTCCTCTTTATTGTGGTGTGCTGGCTTCTCAGTATGGCAGCTTCTCTTGTCCTGGAGCCCAGGGTGTGTGGGCTTCCCTGGTTGTGGCACGTGGGTTCATTCGTTGCAGTTCCCGGGCTTTAGAACACAGGCTCAATAGTTCAATGCACACTGTTTTGTTGCTCTGAGGCACGGGGGATCTTCCCAGATGAAGGACTGAACCTGTGTCTCCTGCATTGGGCAGGCGGATTCTTTACCACTGAGCCACCAGGAAAAGCCCTCCAGTTCTTCTTACCAGAAGTTCTGAGCCTGCTTCTTGGCTGCCTTCCTCCCCAAACCTGCTGTTCTCCCTTCCGAATGAGTGGCTGATTGAGCCCCCAGTGGTGTCTTTCTCCAGGAGAGGAATGTGCCTTTCTCCAGAAGCCCTGGCTGCCCCAACCCCACATCTGCAAGCAATGCCTCCCAGACACGTACTGCGGCCGGCTCGTTGACTTCAGGCCGCAAGCAGAGAGTGTGTCTCCCTCAAGCCCTTTTCTCTTCCCTCTCTGTGCTGCCCGAGAAAATTTCCAATGAGAAAACTGCAGCAAGAGCTGCCAAGACAGACTTTGGACTGCTCTGTGGTACTTTCCCAGTACTGCAGAATCTTCTCTTGATACCCTGCTATATGCCAGGCACCAGGATTACAAAGATGAGTAAAGCAGTCCTTTCCCTCAAGGAATTTATAATTAAATAAAAGATAGAATTTCTTATGGAACAGGGAAGAAAGGATGGTAGGTGTGGGATGGGGGAAAAATGAATACTTGTCTCTATTAGGTGCCAGGGAAATGCCTTCTTCTCCATTTCACATAGAGTTTTATGGGCAAACTCCAAATAAAAGGCCCTATTTTCCCTTTTATATAGAAGAGGGTACTGATGCAAACAAGTTTAAAAGCCTCGCCCAAGTTTAGATAGCTATTAAGGGACAGGGTCTGGGTTTGGACCCAGGTCTTTGGACTCTAGTTCCAGCACTTTCTTGGAGTCTGATGGTTATTTCATATCTGACCCAGTGCTATTCATCAGACTGAGCCATGGGGAGAGGAGAAATCTGGGAGCCGGGGGTCTGGCTTCTTATCCCGGAAAGTGAAAGTGTTAGTTGCTCAGTTGTGTCTGACTTTGTGACCCCATGGGCTATAGTCTGCTAGGTTCCTCTGTCCTTGGAATTCTCTAGGCAAGGATGCTGGAGTGGGTAATGATTTCCTTCTCCAGGGGATCTTCCCAATCCTGGGATCCAACTGGGTCTCCCACATTTTGCCGGCAGATTCTTTACCATCTGAGTCACCAGGGAAGTCACCTGGCTTTATTGCTAACTAGCTATATGACACAGGCAGTCACATCACCTTTCTGGGCCTTTTTTTTTTTTTTAACATATAAAGTGAGGGAGAGTAGGTAGTTTTAAAGATCCTTTTCAACTCTATGATTTTCTTGATTGCGTTTCCTTTCCCCAGTTGGTTATATATTCATTTGCTTCCATCTTAAAAGAAGGGTCACTAGAGCTCGGGGGCGGGGAGGGTCACGCTGTCAATCTGGCTGGCACCCACAGTCCAGAAGCCTGGCACACTGCAGTGGCCATCAGTCAGGGCTGGATGCGTGCAATTACACTCCTCAGGGAGGCACTGAGAGTGCTGGCAAGGATGCCAGGAGCTGGGGTCGCAGCTCTGCCAGAGCCACCAAGAGAGACCACTGAGCCCAGGGAATCAGGTGGAGGGGGAGGAAAGGACAGCCCAGAACCAGTCACTGGGAAGCCTCCCCAGGCGTCTCACGCTTTTGAAAATGGCCCTGAGAGAGATGCTATCAGGAGGCGTATTTAATGGGTTTTGGAAATTGGCTAATTTTGTCGCAATCGTCTGCACGCTGTCTGATGCATGCTAAGCATCCAGGCCCAGTGTGGGCCTGTGAGTGGGGCCAGGGTGTCCAAGGGAGAGACGTGGCATGGGGAGGGCAGGGCAGAGTTGCTGGCTGTTTCTAGTTGCCCGAAAAGTCCCCGCTGACCTCAGGCCACCAAGCTGGGTGCTGGGTCAGTGCCCTCTCTTAGGCCACAAGGAGTCATCCTGACCCACCTCCTCCACCCCTCCCTCTTCTACATTCATCCTCCGTCTCCTCTCTCTCTGGGCCTCACCTCCCAACCTTGCCCACAGCCTTGTTACCCCACTCCCCACCACCCCCCCGAGCCAGCCCTGCAGCCACCCTTCTCCCATGCCTCAGGTCAATAAGCCATCAATATTCTGCGCTGAGAAGGAACACACAGCCTTTGCACGCTTGATTCACCCAGAATTGCTCTCCCAGCCCCTCCCTGGACCTCTGGCACACTCCCTCCATCCTCTGGGCCCTGCCGCTCCTTCTCCAGAGACATTGCTATCCATCAGCTCTCTGCCTCGCTGGTCACAGTTACTTTCACTGACTGTTTTCAGCTTGGTTGTTTGTTTTCTCCCTTTCCCCTCCACTTCCTCCCTCCTCCTCCACTCATTCCCAGATCTGGGTTTGCTGTGGGTTGCTTCTCAGGGCTGTCCTGCAGAGGAGGGCAGAAAAGAGGCCCAAAGGGGGGCACCCATGTCCCCTTCCAGGTGCCTCTCTCTCCTCTCCAAAGCCTGGGATCTTCAAGGAAAGAGGGCTGCAGTCTCCTGCAGAGGCGCATGCTGACATTTCCAAGGCCCCAGATTTGGAATCAGGGGACTCTAGGAACTAATTCTGAGAGGACTTCGGGTAGGTTCATTAACCTCTCTAAGCCTCAGTTCCCTTGTTTATAAAACAGAGCTGTGATGGGACTTCCCTGATGGTCCAGCAGTTAAGACTCCACACTCCCAATGCAGGGGGCCTGGGTCCAATCCCTGATCAGGGAATTAGACCCCACTTGCTGCAACTAAGACCCAGCACAGCCAAATAAAATAAAATGGAGCTGTGATGACTGAGTGAGAAAATCACAGCTGTCATTTGTTGAATAAATTTTGTATGTTAGACTCCCTGCTAGGCACTTTTGAATAAGGCCGTGTTTAAGCATGTTTGTGGAAATGCTTTGTATATTAGAAAGTGCCATGCAAATGCCTGTTAGTATAGAGAAAGCCACTACTGGCAACTACATGGCTCTCCTTTCCACCCAGAAAATAATTCAATGGGCATTTTGGATCAGTTTACACAGAATTTCATCCACATATCATCTCATTCACCTTCATATGGTTGCTTTAAAGTAAGTGAGCAAATATGGTGGGTTCCACCCTACGGTTAAGAAGGCCAAGATGCAGAAAACAGATTCTGGGTAATTCTGCCTGTTTTCCATCTGTGTCCTCCTGACCTCACTGCTCCCACCCCCCTGCAGTGTGCTGGGAAGTACACCCGTTCCATTTTATCTGATGGTAAACAGGTTGGGGGGCGCCAAGTGTGAGTGTGTCTGCGGCACGGGCAGCATCTAGGAAGGTGGACTGCTGGGCCAGGCAGAGGAGTTCTTCGGAACAGTCAGAGCGGAGCTCTGAGACCAGCAGAGTGCCCAGCTACCAGGGCAGCACAAGCAGCATAGTCCTCAGAGAGAAGGGGCATGGGGGGAGGGGCCAGAAGCCAGCAGGAAATGGGGGAGCCTGGTGGGCTGCCGTCTCTGGGGTCGCACAGAGTCGGACATGACTGAAGCGACTTAGCAGCAGCAGCAGAGAAGGCATGGAGTGTCCCGTGGTGTATCATGCCACTAAGACTCTGAGCCCAAGGGTCTAGCAAGAACTTGTTCTTATTCTCTGCTAGCCTTGGGCCAATCAGATCATCCCCCAAACTCTACCTGGTAGCCCACATCCTCAGGCCAACAGACCAGACTGGTCCAGGAGCTTTGCAGTACACCTGCAGCCCCTTCCAGGCAGCTGGTGTAAGGACCCAGGCCTCACACCCCTCCTCACCTCCAGCCATCAAAGCCACGTGGCCCATTCGCATGTGGACTGAGTCCTGGCACCAGCCTGTGTCCATGTACCAGGGCTTCCTCAGAAACATCAAGAGTGATTGGAAGCTGCTGCTGACCCCTTCCGAGAGGCCCCAGTTCTCCCAGCCCCGATAACTGCACTGCCTGTGCAGATTCCTTTAAAAATTGCAGCCAGTTCAAGCCACCAGACCCAAGGGGATAGCCCCTTCTGCCAGCTGGGCTCTTCACACTCATCCCATGTCCCTCTGAGCTTCCCCTTCTCACCTCCCATTGCCCTCTCCCCTACCAAAATTTTCCTTGGGCCTCTGGGCTCTCCCCCACCCCTGCTGCTCCACGGACTGCTGGGCATGGGCACGGTTTCCCTTCAGGCATCTGAGGTGGAAGCTGCCCTTCTCTCTCAGCCCTGGGCCTCAGGAGGCAGGATGGTGACTCTGGCTCAGTGAACCATGATGCCCCGCCCTCTACAGGGAAAACCAGCCCCAGCAGATTCGGGCTGCTTGCTTTGCACTCCACTCTTCCCTGGAGCTGTCATGAAGTGAAGTGAAGTGAAGTGAAAGTCGCTCAGTCATGTCCGACACTTTTCGATCCCATGAACTCATGGAATTCTCTAGGCCAGAATACTGGAGAGGGTAGCCTTTCCCTTCTCCAGGGGCTCTTCCCAACCCAGGGATCAAACGCAGGTCTTCCACATTGCCAGCAGATTCTTTACCAGCTGAGCCAGCAGGGAAGTCCAAGAATACAGGAGTGGGTAGCCTATCCCTTCTCCAGCGGGTCTTCCCAACCCAGGAATCGAACTGGGGTCTCCTGCATTGCAGGTGGATTCTTTACCAACTGAGCTCTCAGGGAGGCCCTGGCACTGTCCTGGAGCCAATTCATTAAAGGTAACCCTCACTCTCTTCTGGGAACAACTTTACCCACTGCAAACCTAAATGTCACCATCACACCAGGTGACATCACATCTACACGGGCTACTCTCTTAACAGCTTGATGTCTCAGATGCACCCCGTACTCCACAGCCACGCCCTGGACCTAGTTATCTTGGGACGACCCCAGCTCTGGGGTGTTAAACACAGACGCCCTGTGGACAGTCCCCCTCACCCTTTTGTGCTCTTCATAGCCTTTCTCACAGCTGACCTGTGATTCATTGGTCTTCCAGTCTCTGGGCTTTTCATTTTCTCCCTATATCAGCGCCCCCGTTTTCCCTTCTGAGTCAGCCTGGGGTCTGTATTTCTTTCTTTCTTTTTTTCCCCTAATCACTCTTACCTCTGTTGTCCCCTTGTCACAAGACCCTTTGGGCAAAGCCCCAGCCCAAAGTTAACTCAGTGATTTGCCTTCTCTGCACAGGTGGTGCTAGTAGTAAAGAACCCACCTGCCAATGCAGGAGACACAAGAGACGCGGATTCGATCACTGGGTCAGGGCAATCCCCTGGAGGAAGGCATGGCAACCCACTGCAGTATTCTTGCCTGGGAAATCCCATGGACAGAGGAGCCTGGTGGATACAGTCCATGGGGTCACAAAGAGCTGGACACGACTGAAGTGAGTGAGCACACCGCACATGCGCACCACTACCTAGGATACTGGGGCTGTGGGAGAAAAATCACAGAGCTGCTCGGAGTGAGGGCGCTGCAGGGCAACAGCCCAGTCACAACCAGGACTTCAGAGTGGCCCAGAATTTCCTTTCTTAGTTAATTCTCTAGAGTTCATCATCAGCTCTTTCAGACCTTCTCCACTCTCTTTAAGACACCACCTTTCCCAACATCTCCCTTCAGATTCCCAGCAGATAACCTTGCAAGAAAATAAGAGTTGTTTGGCCAAAGTTCCATCAGCATCCCGCCATCAAACAGATTCTTTCCTTCTTTGCCCTCACAATGGATAAGGCAGGCATCCAGAAACTCCTGCTAAGCATTTAGGCTAATCTGACCAAGTGCGTTGGTGACTCCCTCTTTCCAATTCTGTTTGAAATCTCATTTGGTTGGTTTTCCAACCACATGTCTCCTGTGTTTCTCCCTCTCTCCGGCGGGCCGGCGCACTCAGCGCAGGCGGCGGTGGTGGGAGCTACCCCACGTCCGAGGTCAGGGGCAGCGGCCTAGAGTGCCAGGCTGTGACGGAGCAGGAATGGCCAAGAGGAGCGACCCTGCATCCGAGGTCGGGGGCGACGGCCAGGAGGAGCCACCCCGCGTCCGAGGCCAGGGGCAGTGCCTGAGGCCAAGGGCGGCAGCAGGAAGGAGCAACCCCATGCCCGAGGCTGGGGGCAGTGGCCGGGCGGGGCAACCCCACATCCAAGGAGTGGTGGCTGTGTGGGCACAGGAGGGCCTAGAGGAGCCATCCCACACTGAAGGTCAGGAATGGTGGTGGGAGGAGATACCCCTCATCCAAGGTAAGAAGCAGCGGCTGTGCCTTGCTGGAGCAGCCGTGAAGTGATACCCCATGCCCAAGGTAAGAGAAACCCAAGTAAGATGATAGATGTTGCAAGAGGGCATCAGAGGGCAGACACACTGAAACCGTACTCACAGAAATCTAGTCAATCTAATTACACTAGGACCACAGCCATATCTAACTCAATGAAACTAAGCCATGCCTGCGGGGCAACCCAAGATTGGTAGGTCATGGTGGAGAGGTCTGACAGAATGTGGTCCACTGGAGAAGAGAACGGCAAACCACTTCAGTATTCTTGCCTTGAGAACCCCATGAACGGTATGAAAAGGCAAAATGATAGAATACTGAAAGAGGAATCCCCAGATCAGTAGGTGCCCAATATGCTACTGGAGGTCAGTGGAGAAATAACTCCAGAAAGAATGAAGGGTTGGAGCCAAAGCAAGAACAATACCCAGCTGTGGATGTGACTGGTGATAGAAGCAAGGTCCAATGCTGTAAAGAGCAATATTGCATAGGAACCTGGAATGTCAGGTCCATGAATCAAGGCAAATTGGAAGTGGTCAAACAGGAGATGGCAAGAGTGAACATCAATGTTCTAGGAATCAGTGAACTAAAATGGACTGGAATGGGTGAATTTAACTCAGATGACCATTATATCTACTACTTCGGGCAGGAATCCCTCAGAAGAAATGGAGTTGCCATCATGGTCAACAGAAGAGTCTGAAATGCAGTACTTGAATGCAATCTCAAAAACGACAGAATGATCTCTGTTCATTTCCAAGGCAAACCATTCAATATCACAGTAAT
>SJYQ01003815.1:306983-335004 GCA_006410935.1 Redunca redunca
AATACGTGAACCGTGAACTTCCTGATGTTCAAGCTGGTTTTAGAAAAGGCAGAGGAACCAGAGATCAAATTGCCAACATCCACTGGATCATGGAAAAAGCAAGAGAGTTCCAGAAAAACATCTATTTCTGGTTTATGGACTATCCCAAAGCCTTTGACTGTGTGGATCACAACAAACTGTGGAAAATTCTTCAAGAGATGGGAATACCAGACCACCTGACCTGCCTCTTGAGAAATCTGTATGCAGGCCAGGAAGCAACAGTTAGAACTGGACATGGAACAACAGACTGGTTCCAAATAGGAAAAGGAGTATGTCAAGGCTGTATATTGTCACCCTGCTTATTTAACTTATATGCAGAGTACATCATGAGCAACGCTGGACTGGAAGAAATACAAGCTGGAATCAAGATTGCCAGGAGAAATATCAATAACCTCAGATATGCAGATGACACCACCCTTTTGGCAGAGAGTGAAGAGGAACTAAAAAGCCTCTTGATGAAAGTGAAAGAGGAGAGTGAAAAAGTTGGCCTAAAGCTCAACATTCAGAAAATGAAGATCATGGCATCCAGTCCTATCACTCCATGGGAAATAGATGGGGAAACAGTGGAAACAGTGTCAGACTTTGCTTTTTGGGGCTCCAAAATCACTGCAGATGGTGATTACAGCCATGAAATTAAAAGACGCTTACTCCTTGGAAGAAAAATTATGAGCAACTTAGATAGCATATTGAAAAGCAGAGACATTACTTTGCCAACAAAGGTCCATCTAGTCAAGGCTATGGTTTTTCCAGTAGTCATGTATGGATGTGAGAGTTGGACTGTGATGAAGGCTGAGCACTGAAGAATTGATGCTTTTGAGCTGTGGTGTTGGAGAAGACTCTTGAGAGTCCCTTGGACTGCAAGGAGATCCAACCAGTCCATTCTGAAGGAGATCAACCCTGGGATTTCCTTGGAAGGAATGATGCTAAAGCTGAAACTCCAGTACTTTGGCCACCTGATGCTAAGAGTTGACTCATTGGAAAAGACTTTGATGCTGGAAGGGATTGGGGGCAGGAGGAGAAGGGGACGACAGAGGATGAGATGGCTGGATGGCATCACTGACTTGATGGATGTGAATCTGAGTGAACTCTGGGAATTGGTGATGGATAGGGAGGGCTGGCGTGCTGTGATTCATGGGGTCACAAAGAGTCGGACATGACTGAGTGACTGAACTGAACTGAACCAAATCAGCTTCTTTTCATCAGCATTTGAACATGCACAAGATTCACTCTTTAAGAACAAAGTAAATCTTCTCCCTTAAACCCACGTTCTTATCTCAACAGCCCTGTGTGTGTATATATATTTATATATACATGTGTGCATATATAATATACACATATAATAGATATAATCTGTGTGTGTTGAGCTGTTTCAAATCCTAAAAGATGATGCTGCGAAAGTGCTGCACTCAATATGCCAGCAAATTTGGAAAACCCAGCAGTGGACACAGGACTGGAAAAGGTCAGTTTTCATTCCAATCCCCAAAGAAAGATTATGCCAAAGAATGTTCAAACTACTGCACAATTGCACTTATCTCACATGCTAGCAAAGTAATGCTCAAAATTCTCCAAGGCAGGCTTCAACAGTATAGGAACCAAGAACTTCCAGGTGTTCAAGCTGGATTTAGAAACAAGAGAGGAACCAGAGATCAAACTGCTGACATCTGTTGGATCATTGAAAAAGCAAGAGAGTTCCAGAAAAACATCTACTTCTGCTTTATTGACTATGCCAAAGGCTTTGACTGTGTGGATCACAACAAACTGTGGAAAATTCTTCAAGAGATGGGAATACCAGACCACCTAATCTGCCTCCTGAGAAATCTGTATGCAGGTAAAGAAGCAACAGGTAGAACTGTACATGGAACAACAGAATGGTTCCAAATCGGGAAAGGAGTAGGTCAAGGCTGTTGATTGTCACCCTGCTTATTTAACTTATGTGCAGAGTACATCAAACAAAATGCTGGGCTGGATGAAGCACAAGCTGGAATCAAGATTGCAGGGTGAAATATCAATAACCTCAGATATGCAGATGATTCCACCCTTACGGCAGAAAATGAAGAGGATCTAAAGAGCCTCTTGATGAAAGTGAAAGAGGAGAGTGAAAAGTTGGCTTAAAATTCAACATTCAAAAAATGATCAGGGCATCCGGTCCCATCACTTCATGGCAAATAGATGGGGAATCAATGGAAACAGTGACAGACTTTATTTTCTTGGGCTCCAAAATCGCTGCAGATGGTGACTGCAGCCATTAAATTAAAAGATGCCTGCTTCTTGGAAGAAAAGCTATGACCAACCTAGACAGCATAGTCAAAAGCAGAGACATTACTTTGCCGACAAAGGTCTGTCTGGTTAAAGCTATGGCTTTTCCAATATGGGTCTGAGAGTTGGACCACAAAGAAAGCTGAGTGCTGAAGAACTGATGTTTTGAACTGTGGTGCTGGAGAAGATTCTTGAGAGTCCCTTGGACTGCAAGGAAATCAAACCAGTCAATCCTAAAGAAAATCAGTCCTGAATATTCATTGGAGGAACTGATGCTGAACTGAAGCTCCAATGGCCACCTGCTGCGAAGAACTGGCTCATTGGAAAAGACTCTGATGCTGGGAAAGATTGAAGGCAGGAGGAGAAGGAGATGACAGAGGGTGAGATGGTTGGATGGCATCACCGACTCAATGGACATGAGTTTGAACAAGCTCCAGGAGTTGGTAATGGACAGGGAAGCCTGGTGTGCTGCAGTCCATGGGGTCGCAAAGAGTTGGACATGACTGAGCAACTGAACTGAAGTGATATATATGCATGCATGCTAAGTTGCTACAGTCATGTCTGACTGTTTGTGACCTTGTGAACTGTAGCCTACCAGGCTTCTCTGTCCATGGGATTCTCTAGGCAAGAAAACTGGAGTGGGTTGTCGTGTCCTCTCTTATATCTCTTGCATTGGCAGGTGGGTTCTTTACCACTAGCACCACCTGGGAAGCATATGTGTGTGTATATATATAAGAATACACACACACACACACACACACACAGACACACGTATGAGCTCTAGAGCACAGGCTCAATAGCTGTGGCACACGGGCTTAGTGGCTCCACAGCATGTGAACTCTTCCCAGGCCAGAGATCGAACCAGTGTCCCCTAAATTGGCAGGCGGATTCTCATCCACTTGGGCCATGAGGGAAGCCCCGTCTCCAGATTCTGCTCTTCCCTCAAATTGCTCTCAATTCGCAGAATTCCTTATTTCAAAATCCAGAGGCTATTTCTCAGTCCCTATCTGAGGTGGCCTTTCTGTAGCATTCCATCCTGGTGAGTTCCTCCTTCACAAGCACATCCTTCCTTAGCTCCTGTGATAACACAGGCTCCCTGATTTTCTTTGCCTTTTGGCCCTTCCATGCTGGCAGTGACAACTCCTTTTCTCCCATCTGTCTCTTAGGGTTGCTGCACATCAGGATTCTGACCTCAGGGTTCCCTTCTGTGAGCATCACCTGGCCTCTGAAAATCTGATCTCCTGGTGCCCACTGCACCCCTGCAGAATGTCCCCTGGCTCCTGCCCTCCCCCCAGCGTCATCAGTTCAGATCAGCACCTCAGGCTACTCTTTGCCCAGTCTTGAATTCCTCAACTAAAGGAGGAGGGAAGAGGCCTGAAGAAAGTCCGGATAAAGGCATACAAGAATGCAGGAGGTAACTGAAAATCATCCACCTCAAATGGAGAAGCCTGGAGTGTGGTTTGATTATTATTTTCAAGTCTTCAGAGGACTCTTGGCTTGGAAAATATGACCAACTTCCCTGTCTCTTCCAAAAACAGAATAGGGAAAGGTAAAATTTTAGTAATGACAGATCTGGGTTAAAATAGAGAAAAGCATTAAATGCTAGGAATTAGCAGAGCAATGTGGAGTCTGATCAGCAGACTTTTAAAGTAGGTTAGGTTTTTGCACATCTGAGATGATTCCTGAGTAGAATGAGCTAAGGGTGAGCAGGTGGGTTGGGTAACTCACCACACCTTCCTTCCATGGCTGCATGAGGGGAAGTCCAGGTTGGCACTGAGCTCAGAACACAATCCCTTATCCATTTCCAGCAGTGGGATGTGACCACAGCAACCCCTGGGACAAAGAATGGGTCCATTCTGGTCTGCAAGTTTAGGGTAGTCCAGCCACTGCTGCTTGGCTCCATCAGTCCTGTAATTGCCCAGAGGCTGGGGTTATAGGCAGGAGGGAGTAGTGTGAAGACGAGCATGGATTGGTATTGAGAAGAAGAGCACAATCAGAGAGAATAACCTTGGCTAAGGAGCTGGTTGGTGCAACACCTCCTCCAGGAAGCCCTCTCTGGTACCACCAGACTGAGTGAAAGCTTAAACTCTGTGCTCTCACGATGCCCTTTTCTACTTTGGTCCTCAAATGGATCCTGTGGCACTGAGATGTCTGAGAGTTTGTCTCTACTCATCAAGCTGTGAACTATTTAATGGCAAAAACAGTGTGGGGTTGATAGCTATCTCTGGGGTCTGGAGCAGGGTATAGACCATGTGAAGCACTAGGTGTGTCAGTCTTAAGTAACTGGCCCATGGGACAAAGGCCTTGGAGGACTTGGTATCCCATCATCCTCAGAGGTAACCTCAGTACAGCCCAGCAGAAAGCCCTGGCTTTTTGGAATCACGTTCCAATGGGACCATGGAAGAGATGACTCAAGGAAATTTGGGTTCTGGTCCCTGCTCAGCCAATTATTAGCAGAATGAGCTGGTTAGCATGTGACAATTCCCTTCTCCAGGCCTCAATTTCTTCATCTATGAAATGGGGGTGATGACCTCACAGCTTCACAGAATTGCCTTGAAAACCAAATGAGATAATGGGTGTGCAGGCGGTGAAAACATCTAGAGAAAGGTCTTGAAGGCTTATACAGAGGTAAGAAATTATTAATAGTCTCATTAATATTCTTACCCAGAATGCCCGTGGAAAAGCAGTATGTGGCAGCCCCAGCCTCCGCACCCCACCCTCCCCTACTATTTCTGTCCCTGGAAAGCAGGTTCTTGGAATGGTAATCCCCATTCTGCCACTGTGGGGCAAGGGGGCGAATACTGAGCAGAGTTGCCCACCCTCCCGCCTCAGTTCTGCAGACTGCCACTCCCTGGGGGCTCTCACCAAACACTTTGATTTAGAAAGCATGGCTGACACCTGCACACCAAGCTGGACGACGGCAGGAGGTATCTTGTCTCTGTCATTTCCTTTGATGCTGAAATGCTGAGATGACCCCCCCAGTCAGGCCCAGGTAAGAGGAAGCAGTTTTCCCTCCCCTCCTGCATTTCTGGGAAGGTGTGAGCTGCTCCAAGTGGCTGGTCCTTTCTTCCTGTTTTTCTTCCCAGGGCTACTCAGCGGCCTGCCTTGCCCACAGGGTGGAGAGCTATGGCCCAGAGTGGGAATAAATCCAGGGTTTTCTTCTCCCCCATGCTACTTACTTCCCTGCCAGGCCAGTGTGATGTTTAGCAGGATCAGCTGGCCCATTGCTAGGGAGCAGCAAAGAGAAGCAGGTGGCCTGAAGATAGGAAGAGGAAATCCAACTGGTTGGGCTCTGATGGTGACTTCATCCTCCAGAAAGTTCTGGAGATGACATCCAGGTTCTATCAGTCAGCAGAACCCCCCTTGCCCAGGAAGTAAGGCCTGTAGGCTCCGGGCAGAAGACCCCACCTCCCCAGCCCTGGGTTTCACCACCTGGTTTCCCCTGGCCGCATGCTAACCTGTGAAACATCAGCACGAGAGCAGAGCAGACCTGTAGATGCGCAGATAATCAAAGCCCAGGGTCAGCAAGACCGTGGACAGCGAAGAGAGAAAGCCAAGAGAATAAATCTGAAGTCCAGGGAAGGTGGG
This sequence comes from Redunca redunca, assembly GCA_006410935.1. NCBI lineage: Eukaryota > Metazoa > Chordata > Mammalia > Artiodactyla > Bovidae > Redunca > Redunca redunca. The sequence goes on from SJYQ01003815.1 coordinate 312,867, forward strand.
TATCTGGCGTGAGGTGTCAGACGGAGGTTCCATCAGCCCCGCCCAGGGCCATATCCACAGTTGAGGCCAGTCTTGTGGGAATGGGCCGCCACCGGAAACCCAGCCACCTGCTCAGGGGAGGTCTCCTAGCTCGGCCTAGCAGGCCCCCTCCTCCCCACTCGGCCAGCCAGGTCTGCCGCCGCTGACTTAAAACGCTGCCCTCAATTCTATCTTTAGCTCTGGCTGCTGGGAGCCTGAGTGACAGGCAGGGTGGGGGCTTGTGCTGGGGTGGGAAAATTTTGCAGCTACCTGGTTAGCTGAGGTGGCATGATTGCAAGCAGCAGGGACCGTGGGGTGCTCCTTGCTGCATCTGTAGCTCATGTGGTGGTGGGCACAGAGACCCAGCGATACTGGATGGATGAATGAGTGGACGCATCCAAGCACGGATGGAGCAGAGGCCCCCAGGAGAGAGAATGAGAGCAGGGCCAACCAGACCATAGACCAAGTCCCAGAAGGCACACTCCATGTGGTCTTGTGCTTGTGCCTTTCCCTCCTGGCCTCCGTTTCTTCATTTGTAAATGGGGGCTAGATAAGCAGTTTTCGGACCATCTCTATGGACCACCACCACCACATCCACCTCCATTGCTCATTCGCCCCATCCCACCCCCATAAACAGGGTGCTGCTGCTGGGTGCTTGAGTTGGAAGGAAGAGAAACGATGGATTGACAGGGCTCTCCTACTGCTTCCATCGAGGGCTGAGTCATTTTTATCGATTCTGGACATTGAGTTTCTTGGAAAGGATTTTTTTAGATAAAGGGCAGCTCAGTTCCCTAAAGCATTTCCAGGCTTGAGAAGTCAGAATAAAATTGCCTCTTACAGCGGGTGGCAAGAAGAGCCCCTCTGCTGTCTCTCATCAGGACTGATATGAAAACCTCTTATCTGAGCAATAAGACACCCGCAAGCTCACATCCAGCCAATTATCTCTCTCAGTAAGAAAAAGTGAAGTTCCCCGGAAAGGATGAGAAGGGGGGGGGGTAGGTCCTTGCAGAGCAGTAGGAGGGTGGAAAGGAAGGGGCTGAGCAGGGGCCGAGCTAAACCCACAGCTGGACCTTGAGGAGCAGCAGCTGACGTGCAGCTGGCAAGAAGGCCTGGGGCAGCGAGAGTTTTGAGGAAAGAGCCACAGGAGTGCTGTGGAGTCAGGATCCAGCCTCCCCTGACTGTCCTCGGGTGGGAAGGATTGCAGACATTTGAGGTCCAATGGGGGATCTGGTGACCTGGTGTCCTGAGACCTGGGTGCCAGCTTGGTGTGTTGACCCCATGTAGTCCAGGGAAAAAGGTTACTTGCAAGGTAGGAAGGCCTTGGGGAAAGAAGACTTCCCCAGGGAACCCTTTGCTCTTCCTCATGAACTGCCTTATGAAAATGATGAGGTTTGTCCAGAATCTCAGGCAAGTGATTTTAATTACATGTACCTCCATGCCTTCCCCTATTATAGGGAGATGACCTCTGACCCTGCCTACATCTCAGAGATATTCTGACTAAAACAGATTATGGGTATGAAAGGTTTTCCTTCTAAATACTAGAACTGCTTTATAGGTTTTACTCAATGGCCAGGGGGCTGGGGGTCTAGCTGGCAGGTCTCTGCTTCTCCCAGGTTCTTCTTCCTTCTGCTCTTATAAACTTGCTCCAGTGAAGCCCAGGGCCTTGAACCCCCTTTCACCTTTTTTTCTCAAAGGCATTCTCCTGCCACCCCCTTTATTTCCTCTGCCTTTAACCTGGCCTACCCTCTGGTGCTGTGCTCTCAATAAGGCTAAGTTCCTGTTCGGACCCTATCCCACACACTTGGGCTGGCATCATTATCCCCTCCCCTCTGCTTGGAAACCTGCTGTGTGTTCAGATGTGCAACCCTTACTGAGCCCAAGTTACTCATCAAGCGAGTCACCTGGGCCACTCACTTCTTCCTGACCCGACCCCCAACCCCAGGCACCCCCTGACATGGCTCCCTGCAGACAATCAGCTTCCTGCTTCCTTCTGTCTCCAGACCACCCTCTCACCCACCCCCTGAAAGGCCCTCCCCTCTCTTCATGCTAAATCAAGAAGAAAACACCCCTTGAATAATCGGTTGAACTTCTCCTCCCCTTTAAGAAACATTTCCCAAATAACCTCACTGAAATCTCGCCTTCCCATCACTTTATTTTTTTTTAATCTTTTTATTTGTAAAAGTTTTTATCTTTTTGGCCACATGGTGCAGCATGTGGGTTCTTGTTTCCTCAGTGAGGGACTGAACCATGCCCCCTTCATGGAGTCTTAACCATTGGACCACCAGGGAAGTCCTTTCCCTTCACTTGGATACTTTCCAGAATGGAACAGGATTGGCATCTCTCTTGTGTGTGTACATGTCAGGTGTGTGGGTCTGTGGGTTCTGCTAAGTTCTGTGATAGACATCCTTCCCAAAGGCACCACACCCAGTTGTTCCCCATGGGGGGACTGGTACAGACAGCTGACCAACTGGCAGACTCATTACAAAGGAAGATGACCAGGTCAAATCTGGTGTTGGCGAAGATGGCAGGACAGCATCACAGGCAGAGGCCACAGTGACCTTTATGACACTGAGACTTCCCAGGGCCTTTTCACTAAGACGCGTCCTCCTCTAACGCCACTCTGAAGCACTCATCTCCTGTATCACTGTTTAGTCACGCAGTCATGTCCAACTCTTTCATGACCCCATGGACTGTAGCCTGCCAGGCTCCTCTGTCCATGGAGTTGTCCAGGCAAGAATACTGGAGTGGGTTGCCATTTCCTTCTTCAGGGCATCTTCACAACCCAGGGGTCAAACCCATGTCTCCTGCATTGGCAGGTGGATTCTTTACCGCTGAGCCACGAGGGAAGCCCCCATCCCCTGTGGCAGGGGTTGTCGACATGGCGCAGACATCGTCCTCTTCCCCAGGATGGTAGGTGGCCTGCACTTTGCTAAGGAATGAAGACTCAGGGGCTACTTATGTGCACACATCAGTTTCAGTACACAGTCCCAGCCTATTTTGTGGATTTAAATCCAGAGATGCCAAGGACAGGACGTGTTTGTTGCTCGGGCAGACGATTTAACCCGGAATACCCTTTTGGTGCTTTCCAACCCTGCAGTCTCTTTTCGTATCATTTGGGTTGGAAAATGAAAAGCCCTCTTTGCCAGCAATTAATTTACCAAAATAAACAAGAATTCTGCTTTTCGTGACAAAGACAGTCCCTGAATGCCAATCTTAGGGCTGCCAGATTGCAATTTCAAGTGGGTGCTGCTTGTGAGGTTATAATTTACAGGTGATTTATCATGGAGGTTATGAGAAAAGGAGAAAATGCGGTCAGGAGAGAGGAGAAACGTGTCGCCTAGCTCTTGTCCTTATCTCCAACTTCTTTGGCAACAAGTCTCGTGTCCTTGACTCGAGGTACCCACCCCCCAGAACCTCAACCTTTTTTTTTTTTTAACCACAGATGATTCTTGTTTTTCCATTCTGTTCTACTTGGCTCATTTCCAACCCTTTGCTGACAAGGGTGCAGCCTGGCTCCCCTGCTTCCAGACGGCATCACTGGCTGCTGATTCCTCCCTTGCCTTGCCCTTACCCGAGGGTTCCTTCATCAGAGTGTTGCTTCGGGAGTAGTTGGTTTGATACACTCTAGAAACAGTATCCAGACTGGAGATATGGCCTCACTCCTTCCCCTCCCCTGAAGGCTGAATAAATAGGTGCATGGATGAGATGCATTGTAAAAGGAGCCGGCAGGCATAGATTTGAGATAAAGAGTTGCCGAGGAGCTGGGAAGAGTTTGCTCAGGTAGGCAGAGTGGGGGGCCTGGGGGTGGAGGTTCTGAGTGGCACCAGCCAGGGACCATTAGAGATTATGCTGGGGGAGTTAAAAGCAATGATTAAGTCTGGGAACATTGTCTCCTTCATCTCAGCCCCTGCTGAGAATCCATCCCAGTAATCACCCCTCCCATGCCCATCTCTGCTCTCTGAGGCTCAGCTCACTGGCAAGGACCTACCAGCCTTTCTGACACACCTACTCTACCAACTTCCTGCTTCCTACCACCTACATCTGAGGACTTTGCTCTCTGTGGTTTTGCACTTTGGATGGTAATCTTTGCCAAGATTTCGTCCACTCCAGTCCTGGTGATTCCCTGGGTTGGATTGTGGTCGAGTATTTATTATACATGGTTTCCAAGTACTTTGTGTGAAAAGCAGACACAGCCCTGACTTCAAACAGCTCACAGTTTCTCTTTGGAGTCAAGTTAAAAAATGAAAACATGCAGAGAACTAGAGAATAACTTCCTTCCAGGCAATAGCAGGAAGTTATTAAATCCTCTTCCCACTTTTCTGCTTGCATCTCACTCTTGCTACCCCTCCATTGTCTTCCCCACAGTTCTTCCTGGAATAGTTTGGGCCATGGCTCCCCAATCTCCAGAAGCTAATGGCTAATGATCTGAGGCGGAGCTTCAGTTAGTTCAGTCGCTCAGTCATGTCCAACTCTTTTCGACCCCATGGACTGCAGCACGCCAGGCCTCCCTGTCCATCACCAACTCCCACAGTTTACTCAAACTCATGTCCATTGAGACGGTGATGCCATCCAACCATCTCATCCTCCGTCTTCCCCTTCTCCTCCTGCCTTCAACCTTTTCCAGCATCAGGGACTTTTCTAATAAGTCAGTTCTTTGAATCAGCTTCAGCATCAGTCTTTCCAATGAATATTCAGGACTGATTTCCTTCAGGATTGACTGGTTGGATCTCCTTGCAATTCAAGGGACTCTCAAGAGTCTTCTTCAACATCACAGTTCAAGAGCATCAATTCTTTGGCACTCAGCTTTCTTTATAGTCCAACTCTCACATCCATACATGACTACTGGAAAAACCATAGCTTTGACTAGACAGACCTTTGCTGGCAAAGTAATGTCTCTGTTTTTTAATATGCTGTCTAGGTTGGTTATAACTTTTCTTCCAAGGAGCAAGCATCTTTTAATTTCATGGCTGCAGTCACCATCTGCAGTGATTTTGGAGCCCCAAAAAATAAAGCCTGTCACTGTTTCCAGTGTTTCCCCATATATTTGCCATGAGGTGGAGCTTATGTAATAACAATAGAAATAAAGTATACAGCAAATGTAATGAGCTTGAATCATCCCCAAACCATTCCCTGGTCTGTGGAAAAATTGTCTTCCACAAAACTGGTCCCTGGTGACACAAATGTTGGGGACCACTGGTTTGGACATAACGCTCCATGAAGCCTCTTTATTTAGCTCCTCTCCAGAATGACATAGAAGTGGCCCCTTTCTTTCTAGAGGGGTGGGTAGGCAGAGCAATCTTGATAATAAAATCCAGTGAACAATTTCCAGACCAGACTAAGAGTGAGTGGTTTGCTATGGGTGAAGTTCAACACTTTACGCACAACTACTGTTATGCTAGGTCTTCAAGGGAGGGGTGAGTGGTACAAAAATTAAAAAGAAAAATTTGCCTCAAAAGAGCAGGTTCTTCATGCATTTCTAGTATTATCTGATTTATAAAACTTCAATCATATGAAATTCTTTGGAGTATAGTGCTCTGAGGTATTAATGCTTTTCAGACACTTTCACTGGACTACCACTACAGTCATAGCACTGATGTCTTTAAAATCTCATGACTTTTTATAATTACATGGAATTTACATTGCACTCTATATCAGTATTGGTTTTAATATAAAACGATCTTCCTCCCCCTCATTCCTCAAGGTCTAGTTATAACTGAAGCCATAGGAAAATGGGACACTTATCCTGTCTTTTGTACCCCAGCACATTATGTTACACCCAAGGGACACAGGTACCCTCCAAGAATCAGGGTAACAGCTCAATCCCTATCTATTGATTCTCCCTCCTTCCCAGCCTACCTCCTAGGTCTGACCTGGCCTGGGGCTCCAGACCCTCCATTTTTTCTACCTCGGCTCTCCACTGCGACAAGCCCAGAGTCTCCTAGCTCTGGGACATCTTGCCCCTGGCTTACCTTCTTTCTGTACCTCTCTCGAAGGAGGCTGTCTGTTCAGTACCAGTCCTTGCTTTTACATTTTGTATTGTTTTTGGTTTTGGACACACAGTCATTCAGGCTCACGGCAAATAGTGGCAAAAAAAGTCATCAATCGTTTCATTAACTAATTCTTTCAAAAAATACGTATTGGCCACCTGCTGCTCAGACGAAGTGCTGAATATGGTGATGAGAAAAATAGAAGTGTTTTCTACCCTGGTCGTGGTTACAAGTTATTGGGAGAGATGACATTAATCAACAAATCCTATCAGTATGTAATTATGAGCTGTGCCAGGAAGGATGGAAATGAGGGGCTATAAGAACAATATAGCAAAGTAGGGACTTGATCTGATCCAGGTGAGGTGGTGCTGGAAGACTCCTTGAGAAAGAGACATTCCAGCATAAATGGGGAGGATGAGTAAGAGTTAGCTAAACAGACAGCTAACTAAATGAGGGGGGCATTCCAGTCAGAGGGAACGGCATGTGTAAGAGTCCCGTGGCTAGGGGAGGGGAGCACAGCCAACTTGAGGAACTGAAAAGGAGACCAGCGTGGCCAGAGCATAGGCAGAGAAAAGAGAAATGAGTCAGATGGGAGCCAGAGCTGTAAAGCCCAAATTGTTAATTTTAGCTGGAGATACATACATAAACACTGGATACACAGACAGGACATAACCAAATATGCTTATTTAGTTCCAGAATAAACAAAGGAGGGGGAAGTTTAAGTAAAAACACATTCAACAAGACCAGAAGTTCAGGAGAAGGTAAATTCACTAAAATAAATATTAAAACAAAACAAAACAGAAAAAACACCCTCAGAAGACAAAGGGCAGGGACATGTTTGTTGAATGAAGGAAGGATAAACGATGAGTGAATAAAGACCTGCTACTGCATTAGCCATCTTCATTTGCAGACATGCTCCCAGCAGAAGCCTGACCTGGCTCTGCCTCTTTCAGGCCAAAATCGCCTTCAGCGCTCTTCCCTCTGGATGCTATGGCTTGCTGCCCCTGTGACAGTCACGGCATGATCCTGCTGTATGGCCCTGATGGGTTGCCGCTTGCCTTTCCACTATACTCGCAGCTCCTTGGAGGCAGGGACCTGGCCCTTCTCACTTTTTCACCCCCAGGGCCCAGCAGAGTGCCTGGCACACAACAGGTGCCCCTTGCTTGAAGGATTGCACAGTGTCCTCTCATATAAATTCCACAAGGGGATCAGGGTAATGAAAGTGAGCAGTTGCCTAAGCCATCCATACCCTCAGGACTAAGAGCAAATATTTCCGAAGTACCATCTGCCTTAGACATCTGGTTTGGTGGCAAAATCTTAAACTCGTTCTTAGAATGATCAAATCTAAGACCTTGTTTTCTGTGAGTGTGTCCAGCTCATCAAGTCAATAGAAACTAAGCGGAAAAATCCACAGGATGAATTGCCAGTCATCTCCACTAGCCCACGATATTCCTAGACTCTTTTCTCCTACATCCATCCACCACTGCCCCCCCTTCCCCAGTGCTTTCTTTACCCACCTTGAAAGGAGATGCTTTTTAGCAGCCACAGGCTGGGAGATGCTCCGGATAGCTCTGTGGGCCACGTTCCCATCCAGCCAAGCCCTGGCAAGCTCTGGAGGGAAGCAGAGGGGCTGAAGAGATTCAGCGAACCAGAGAGGGGAGAGTTGGATAAGCCAGATCCGCTTTCTCTAGAACTCTCAGAGGCAACCTGATACAACACGCAGCTACAGAGCAGGCATCGTGGCCCAGACGGGGGTGAGCAGCCAAGAACAGCTGGGAGGTTGGGGGAACAGAGATGGAGACAGACGACCGCCAGGAGGGGAGGCGGGGAGCCGTCTCCTCCTGAGCCCAAGGCCAGGGAGCCTGCGGGCTGGAGACAAACCAGCGCTGTCAGTGAGCCCTGGACACAGAGGACAGCTGGCTTCCACAAAAGGGGAGCCCGAGTCCTGCTCTAGAGCCACCCACCCAGGACAGGGCACTACCTTGCCCTTCTTCCAGAGAATGAAACCGAATCAACTGTTTCTCTTCCCAGCCTTTTGGAGACCGAGGTGACTGGAGGGTTAAATGGTCAGATTCAAAACCTAAAGAATCAGGATGTTTGTTTTCCACATTAAAACAATTTGCTAAATGGGAATTCCCTGGTGGTCCAGTGGCTAGGGCTCAGCGCTTTCACTGTAGTGACCCAAGTCAAATTAACCCCTGACTGGGGAACTTAGATTCTGCAAGCCATGTAGAGGGGCAAAATAAATAAATAAAAATTGCTAAATAATTGCTGAGTGCTGAGTTTTCGGCATTTACTTAAAGAGGAAACAGCAGTCTCTACTCTCAAGATGTTTACAGTTTAGTAGAAAAGTAAGCTGACACACAAAAAACTACGCGTAAAAAACAATGTGGCTAAGTGTCATAAAAAGAGGATTAGAATCTGCCTTAATGAAGCCAAACCACAGGAGGCCATGAGGAGGCCACTGGTCTTGAATGGCACCCGAAATGAAATCTGGAAGACAAATCCATGGCAAATGCCTGTGATTCTAGGCCACTGAGCAGTTTCCATGGATGCAACCTTCCTGTCTTATCTAGGAGGATAATAATCTTCCAGTCCTTGTCAGAGCCAGAGCCAGGCCCTTTGATGAGCACTCTGACACACCACCTTGGGTCTTCATGAGGACCACCTTCAGGGGGGTCTGCTTAGCCTCCTGTTTTACAGCTGAGGAAACTGAGGCCTTGTACTGTGCCATTCTTAGTCACCAGTCGTGTCCAACTCTTTGCAACCCCGTGGACTGTAGCCCACCAGGCTCCTCTGTCCGTGGGGATTCTCCAGGCAAGAATACTGGAGTGGGTTGCCATGCCCTCCTCCAAGGGATCTTCCCAACCCAGGGATTGAATCCAAGTCTCCCACACTGCATCCCACATTCCCATCTCAGTCACCAGGGAATTAAGAAAACTCATTCCAAGGCAATTGGCTGGGGAAAGAGTTGGAACTGGGATAGAAACCCAGGATATATTTTAAATTTTAAACTGTATAGAAATCTATAACCAGGACTTCCCTGGTGGTCCAGTGGCTAAGACTCCATGCTCCCAATGCAGGGGACCCAGGTTCGGTCCCTGGTCAGGGAACCAGAGCCCGTATGCCAAAACTAAGACCTGGTGCAGCCAAACAAATAAATATCAAAAAAGAAAACCTATAAACTACTGTGTTCCAAAAGTGAAAACCTCCCTACCCAACCCTAGGGAAATGCTCAATGGTCCTGTGGAGTGGTTCAGCTTGCCGTGGCGTCACTCTCAGATGTTGGGCTCCTGGACTCTAAAGCTCCCTAGGAGGAACCAAGACCATGTGGGAGAAGGCAAGACGAGAAGATCAAAACCACATCTCAGAATTCTGGAGAATCAGGTACAAGTTCCTTGGGCCAAATCTACCTGAAACTGTTAGTCGTCCAGTCACGTCTGACTGTTTGCGACCCCATGGACCGTAGTCCACCAGGCTCCTGTGTCTATGGAATGCTCCAGGCAAGAATACTGGAGTGGGTAGCCATTTCCTTCTCCAGATCTTCCTGACCTAGGGACTCAAACCCGGGTCTCCTGCATTGCAGGCAGGTTCTTTACCCTCTGAGCCACCAGGGAAGCCCTATCTGAAATGCTCTCTAAATCAAAGATTTTGGCCGTAATCTCTGTCCTAAGCCCCTCCAGACTCCAGGAATTGTCCTCGCTCTCACAGGTGTGACCAGTCTGCATCCGCTGGCCACTGGTGCTTGAGCTTACTTTCAGTGTCTCAATGAATCATAAGCTGTTAGTTCTGACAGAGACCTTAGAGGTTATCTAGCCCAATCCCTTCCATTTTTACATTACACATTGACAGTAATTAATGGCAGAGCCACTAGGATGTTTTGTCTTTGTTTCAGTAAAAGGTCAGCTTACCACTAAACACTAAAAGCTACTTCCCTTGCTTGCAAAACCCAGAAAAGAATCTCATAACCGTTGTGTGCATCTCCTGAAAACCTCTGTGAAACTCCACTTTTTAAGATTTTGTTCCACCCGCAGTATTACTTTTTGTGGTAGAGGCCTGTGGGTAGGGAAGGGGGTGGAGAGCAGAGTAATGCATTTCTCTAAGCTGAGAACAGAAGTCCTGCTTCCTCACCTGGAACCCCCAGCATCTCTGCCATATTCACGGCCAGCAGCTATCCATTTTGTCTGCCAGGCTCCTTATCAGCTTGACCCACTGGCAGGCAGAGCTAAGCTCATCCTTTCACCTGCTGGCTGCTTATCTGGGACACATGATGTGTGGAGAACAGCCTGCCAGGCAGAGAGGGGCCAGGATTTTTCCTCTCAGGGCCCCAGCAGGTGACAGGAGCAGTGCTGAAGGGCTGGGTCTGCCCCCAGTGTCTCATGCCTTTGCTCTCCATTTAGGATGGCCAACAGCTGCACTCTTCTGGCACCACGGGGCAAGGAACAGACAGCAGGCGGGGAATGCCTACAGCAGGTGGGAGACGCCACTGCTCCTCTTTGGTCCCAGTCATAAGGAGCCAGCCAGGCTTGCTCCTCACTTTGCCCACCTTCTCCAAGGACCCTCAAAACACCTCTGCAGCTCATCTCCTGGGCCCCATCTCTACCCCCCTGCACTCCTTTGTAGGAACCAAACCTCTCGTTGGGAAGGATGGTAGGTTCCCATAGCAATGGGCCTTTTAGCTGTTTCCATGGCAACCAACACCCAGACCATTTAGTTGCTAGTCAACTGACAGCTGTAAGTGAATAGGATTTAGTTTAGAATCAGAGGGATAGGCCAGAGAGTCTCTTCGTAGAAGAAAACACAACCACCCCAAAATTATTCAACTCTTCTAAAGACTTTTTAGGTAACATCCATGGAGATACAGCACAACTTTCTACTGGAGGTCACAGGAGACTGCTTCTCCAGTTCCCAACACACACACACACACTCTCTCTCTCTCTCTTCAACTGAGTATCTCAGGCCTTTAAATCCCCCAAGTTCTATATCCTATTATGTCTCCTTACCAAGGACCCTTGGGGACACCCTCCAAGACGCTTTTCACACATAACCCTTTCCTCTGTGTCAGCGCTCTTGCTATGTACAATGACCCTGTTCTCATGCTAACCGTCATTTAAGCAATATGTGCTTTTCAGATTGACTGATGTGAATGGCTAATCCAGAGCATTATCTCCTAGCCCAGACCTCACCTATGGCGAGTAACTTATGTCTGTGGGTGTTCCTGGAGCACACACTGTTTTACCAATCTTTGCAAAACATGATTAAGATCAATCTGTTTCTTTTTAAAAGTCAACTAAAATTTCAAAACCAAACATAACAGATTAGAAATTACTCCATGCTCATTACTTTTCATTACTCTGAAAACTTCACTAAATGCCAGGCCTCCCACCTAATACTCTTCTAAACTGGGGATACTAGGTATTGGATTCCCTTTATTCCATAAGCAGGAGTCCCCATCATGGTTTGTTTTTTATTCTCTTGGGCTCCAAAATCACTGTGGATGGTGACTGCATCCATAAATTAAAAGACGCTTGCTCCTCAGAAGAAAAACTAAGATCAACCTATACAGCATATTAAAAAGCGGTGACATTACTTTGTGACAAAGGTCCATCTAGTCAAGGCTATGGTTTTTCTAGTAGTCATGTATGGATGTGAGAGTTGGACCATAAAGCAAGCTGAGCACTGAAGAATTGATGCTTTTGAACTTTTAGGGTTAGGGTTAGGGGTTAGGGTTAGGGTGGTATTGGAGAAGACTCTTGAGAGTCCCTTGGACTGCAAGGAGATCAAACCAGTCCTTCCTAAAGGAGATCAACCCTGAATATTCATTGGAAGGACTGACGCTGAGGCTCCAATACTTTGGCCACCTGATGTGAAGAACTGACTCACTGGAAAAGAACTGACTCACTGGGAAAAACCCTGATGCTTGCAAAGACTGAAGGTGGGAGGAGAAGGGGACGACGGAGGATGAGAAGGCTGGATGGCATCACCGACTCAATGGACATGAGTTTGCATGAACTCCGGGAGTTGGTGATGGACAAGGAGGCCTGGCCTGCTGCAGTCCATGGGGTTGCAGAGAGTCAGACACGACTGAGTGACTGAACTGAACTGAATTTTATTTATTTTTCACTGTGCTGGGTCTTCACTGCTGTGTAGGCTTTTCTCTACTTGCAGCGAGTGGGGGCTTCTCATTGTGGTGGGTTCCCTTGTGGAGCCCAGGCTCTCAGGCACAGAGGCTTCAGTAGTTGTGGCTTGCAGACTCTAGAACAGAGTCACAATAGTTCTGGCTCATGTGCTTAGTGGCTCCATAGCATGTGGGATCTTCCCCTATCAGAGACTGAACTGTCTCCTGCATTAGCAGGGGATTCTTTATCATTGAACCACCAGGGAAGCCCCACTGTCATATTTTTTTTATTTGCTGGAATCTGGGGTTTCTCTGCCCTGGAATTCATGCAGAAGAGGAGCTAAGCCTCCATGGCTTGCTCAGTGGACTAGAAAAGTGAGAGCATCATTGGAAACAGCATGACCTTTTTGAGGGGGCGCCTATGAGCCCTCTGTATGGAAGATGACCTTTCAAACTAATCCCCCCATGGGAGCCCTACCCGCTCTCTGCTGCAGGCTTCATGTATCCTTACAACGGCCGGTGAACAGTTCTAAGCGTTGCGTGACACTTCTGCTCTGACTGAAGGATATACACTAGTGGAACTGCTTTTCTTCTGTCTTCTTTCAGCGTGAGGGCAGAAGTATAAAATGCAGGGCAGGGAGCTGTTAGCCTCAAAGGAGCCCAGTGACATGAGAGTCTTTGGGGAAGGAGAGAGAGCAGACGCACGGGAGAACTGAGCTTTTCTCCTGTACAGAGGATTGCCTTGTCTTCGAGGGGACGTGTCATCACACAGCAGATTGAACCTTCTGATTTTCCAGCTCTGTCTAGATGAGGGACAGTGTCTATGTCTCTTAGAATAGCAGCAGATATTTCCTGATTGTATACTATGTGTCAGGGTCACTCTAATGTTTTATATGTAACATCTCATTTAATCCTCACAGCTTTACTGTTATTATTTCTAGTTAACACATAAGGAAACTGAAGTACACAAAGGTTAAGGGATTTTAACATCCTACTGGTAATCCTTGGCTCCTGGGTGGCTCAGATGGCCAAGAATCCACCTGCAATGCAGGAGACCTGGGTTCGATCCCTGGATTGGGAAGATCCCCTGGAAGAGGGCATGGCAACCCACTCAAATATTCTTGCCTGGAGAATCTCTATGGACAGAGGAGCCTGGCAGGCTACAGTCCATGGGGTCAGAGTTGGACACAACTGAGCGACTAACCGCACACTGGTAATCCTACTGATTGATGAAGCCAGGATCAAACTACCAGTAGTCTGAAGCCACAGCACCTTTGGAATCCATTTAAGTCTGATAAACCCAGGGTCCAGCACAGGAAGACAGAGTGGGCTGTCCCTTTAGGCACAATGTGATAGAATACACAAAACACCCTAGCTAGAGTACAATGATTGAATGGCTCTAGGAATTAACTGGGAAATCTTGGGTGCTGATAACTTTATTCCCAATGTATGGCTGTCCCCTGGTGGTTTTCCTGGGAAACTCACAAACCAAAGAAATCTAGTGAAAATAGGATGAAAAGAACCAGACTAAATGATTTATTTGCTGCCTAAGCACTCCAGCCTAAAAGAGATAACCTTCCAAGGGCCACGTTACCCGACTCCTTTGTGAATGGGGTTGTAGTCCCTGTGACAGCTAAAAGCTGACAGTACACTGACTCAAAACAGCAAACTATATGCCCATGATTGTACTTTACTTCAAGAGCAGGACACTCCAAGATTTAAATGATTCAGTCAGTACTCATGGCAACTTCACATTTCACCTTTAAGCTTCTAGACTTTCTCCATGGCAGAAGGTTCCTGAAGATTACTGTGCTTATGCAACTTATAACTTCTTACTTCCCGCTCCCACCCCAAATTCAGTTCCCTTGACCTTGCGATACTGCTATTCCACTAGGGGATGCTTGCCTTCACTGTTTCTTTCAAGCACCCTTGGTGGTGTAAGATTGTGCAAAGTGAAGCAAACAAGGTCATTTTAAGTCACACAGAGAGGTGAGTCCTGTGGAAAGGGAGAAACAGCAGTTTCTGAAAGTCATGTCTTTACTGCACTGGGGGATCACGGGACTGGATGTTTACCTCCTATGGATCTGGGGTAACACACAGGGTAAAAGAAGTTGTCCACAGCCCAAATGCAGAAGATTGCCAAGTGTTTGTTTATTCAAAGAGACATGCATAAAGAGGTCACAAGTTAGTATTGTTAAAAAAGAAATCAAAACACCTGCTAATCAAATGCTGTAATTAATGAAAACGACCTAAGATAGAAAAGGAGACATGAGCTAACTGCAGAGAAATTTTTGGTGACGCCACTGCAGAGCAAGTCACGGCCAGAGAAACAGCTGGAGCTGGTGGTGAGGAGGCTCACTGGCCAGATGCACTGGGCTCAGCGAGGCACATGGAGACAAGGGACTTGCAGGTGTGACCCCAGGTAGACAGACGCGGTTTGGAACCCATCCTCTGCTGCAAGGGCCGGCAGCCCTAGGGCAAGTCATCCAGTGTCCCCCAAGCAGCTTCATTCAGGTTCTGTCTGGTGACACCCTCCTTATTCCAAAAGCAAAACAACGAGACAAAAAAATCCAAACCAAAACCAAAACCCGCCAAAACCAACCAAAAACCTCCGAAACCAGAAGACAACTGAATCAATCCCTGCAGTCTCACTTTCCCGTGGAAAGAAAAGTTGGATAATCCAACCCTTTTACAAAGGATAGTACAAGGGCGACAGTGCCAAGCTCTCAGGAACAGGGTCTTAGATGCTTTTGGAGATTGAGAGGCACAAAACGGCAGTCTGAAAATTCCTTTCATCTTATGGCACTGATTGAGCTTAGACTTGATTTCTCCTTCCCTCCCTCCACCTGTGCTCTCTCACCCCCAGATGGACATATTGGCATTGAACAGCTCTAGGCTTCAACTTCTATTGGGATCTGCCAGCAGAAGAAACGTTGGTTTTTGTCATCCGTGAGTTCCCACTCCACCACCACTTTTATCTGGAGAAAGAAAAAGAATCAAGAAAAATGAAACTAGGACCTCACCTCAATCCCGACTGGGTTTAACTATGAATTTTAACTATGAATCCTAGATGGAAATTGTAACAAACTGTCTATTCCTCATACTTTTCTTCTTAAATCATGCCATCATGAAGGCTGTTTGGGTGGGATGCAGGCACAGCCTGTGTCCTTAAGCTTAGAAGGGTAAACCAAGTTACACCTAGGATTTAGTGTTAGCAGTACCACATCCTAGTCTAGTTAGCTTCTTAAATAAAATTTCTAAAGCATTTTTTTCTCTTAGATCAATGATACATAAATGAAGGCACCCATGAAAAAGAATTTTAAAGTTAAACAATTTCACATGCATTTTGACAACATGATCCAGCTTCTCCTAACTTTATGAAGAGCAGAGAGTAAATAGTTGGATTTCTAGGTCTCAGGAAACTTACTTATTAGCTGAAAAAAGAAATGTCAAAGCACAAAGGATGTCCAAAGAAGTTTAGGGTTGTGTGAATACTTTCAGGGACAATGACCTTTGTGGCAATATAGCTTTGATTAATGTCCTTAAGCCGTTTTTTCACATTATACCCCTATAGAGATCTCTGCCTTGACTGGTTACACTAGGAGCTGTCTCCTTTTTTAAAAAATTTCCCCCAAGGCTGGGGGAGGGGGATGCACTGTTCTTGGAAGTACTGCAATACCAGGTCGATTCGTGGAGTGGACGGAGCAAGCTCCTATTCCAACTTCCTGCTCCAAAAATTCATTTAATATATGGTCCTCGGATAGAGAATGTATCAGATATTAAACTGATAGGAACAGATACTATACTTGATCTTGGCCAAAAGGCTGAGAAGCGATCCTTCTAATTCTTAATAGATCACTGGCACCTTGGCCAGTTCTTTCTTATGTGGACTTTAGCTTACTTGCTTTTAGTTACAACCTCTCTTTTGTACTCAAAATGTTTCTTCAGAATGCAACATTTGGATAACAGTGATACCCAGCTTTGAAACTTGTTTGGTAACTTTTTCAAGACTAGTACACATTAACTACTGTTTCACTTACTGCACACATTAACATAGTTTGAGCTGGTTTTCAAATGAAATGTCACTTAAGCTCTGCAGAGCAACAAAACAAAAACAAAAACCAAATGAAATGTCACTGAGCAATAACTACCATATATTAAGTGCCTACTCTGTATCGGGTCCTAACTAGACTTAAGTTACTGAGGCTCAGATATGCCCATGATTACATGGCTGGTCTGCAAATTAATCTGCAAATCTGTCCCCGGCCTTTAGTGCCTCTGATATCTCTCAAACACAGACACCCTAGGGTCTCCCCTAGTGGCTCGGATGGTAAAGAATCTGCCTGCAGTGCAGGAGACCTGTGTTTAATCCCTGGGTTGGGAAGATCCCCTGGAGGAGGGCATGGCAACCCACTCTAGTACTCTTGCCTGCAGAATCCGATGGACAAAGGAGCCTGGCGGGCTACAGTCCATGGGGTTGCAAAGAGTTGGTTGTGCTTAGTGACTAAGCATACATGCATGGTAAGCGCAGACTCCCTATATTTGAGTCTTTTTAGAATGTTCTTTAATTACTGGCTATTTCTATGGAAAAAAATGGCCAGACTGCTCCTGGTTTGACTCGATCTCCTTTTAAGAAATGCAGCTCTTTCTCTTCATTGAAAAGAGTAGTCCCTTTACTTCCTACATTCTTACCAAGATTCATAATCGTTAACACAGGTCCATTCTAGCAGGCTCTATCTCACCTGCTCTGCAGATGAAGAGGCAGGTGTAGCAGTGTGAGTCAGAGGTGAGAGTGGGGGTGGGGTGGAGGAGAGAAAGCAGAGAGGAAAAAGCTACCACTCTGCTATGGACCTCACACATGACTGCTCTCTTGTTGCGAGATTAATGGAGAGACCAGGTTTTCCTGGTGACAATGGGACGACTACTTGAAATCTTGAACTATCTGATACCTAGCTAAAATTTTGTAGGGTTTCCCTGGTTGGCTTAGTGGTAAAGAATCTGCCTGCCTATACAGGATGCATGGGTTCAAGCCCTGGAGAGGGAAGGATCCCCTGGAGAAGGAACTGGCAACCCACTCCAGTATTCTTGCCTGGAGAATTTCATGGACAGAGGAGCTTGGCAGGCTACAGTCCATGGGGTCAGAAAGAGCTGGATATGACTGAGCGACTAACACTCTCACTTTTCAACCATTAGGCAAGAGACAAAGAATGAAGGGACACAGTGAGAACTCGGCACCTCATGATTCCCATATTCCTTTCCCTTAGGCATTCGCTTCTTCCTCATAGAGATGAAGGATTTCTTTTCTAATCTTTTCTTTCTGCCCCCTCTCCTCCGATTTCTGAACTAGTCACAGGACTTTCAGTGTTCTCAACCACAATGTCACTTACGGAGGGGTATTCACTCTTCACGGGTAGTTTGTTCACGTAGTTGTAGGTCTTATCTTTTTCGATGGGGCATCTGATTCCAGACTTACAACCATCAGACTCAGGAATGGGAAAGGGAATTGGGATGCCCATCACAATGCCATGTACCACAGCCTTGCTACTTTGAGACTGAGTATCTAAGAGGGGAAAAAAAAAAAAGAGAGAGAGAGAATCAGATAGCGAAAGAAATAGCCTAGTTCCAAACTCTAAATAAAGAATTCAGGCATAGTCTCAAGCAATGGCATACCGAAGTATGTACCTCTTAATTCCTAGGGTCTATTTCTCTTTGCAGTTACACTTAGTACTTACGTGAATGCTATGCAGAGAGTAATCACTCGGAAACTTGAAAAACTACTGAATTATACAAAAATAAAAATAATCAGTTGGGGCTGTTTTCTTTGCTCTTAACCCCACCTTGCTCTTCATTGCCTTTCAGTTTCTTAGAAGAATCAGAGCTATCTGGATAAATAACCTTATGGAACAAGCTAACTGATTTTTGGCAGTCAACTTTCTGTTTACTATATGCATCAGATTCTGTCAAAGTGTATTGTGCATCTTAAAGACTGTGGTCTCTGACTTCTCAAATACCCTGTCCTAAGAATTCAAATAAAAATTAAGAATAAAGTGGAGAGACAATACAGAAAGATAGACTAGAAGTCTCCACAGAAATGCCATGGCCTGTAACAGTAGCGAAAGCAGTAACTCTTTAGAAACTGGGTAACAGAAAGGTACATTTCTTGCTCACGTTTACCCTCCAAATCAAAAGGCAGGAGAAATAAGTGTAATAAAATTAGGGCAATTGGAGTTATGAGCTATTAGATTCTTCTGGAGATCCAGAGTATTGTGTCTGTTTCTTTCTGTCTCCCAGTTGGGAATTACTTTTATTAAGAAGATACATTTTTGATTTGGAACAATAGAGGGGATGGGATATTTCTCCAGGAGAGATACAACTCTAGGACTTAGAGCTGTCTTTAGGCTTATGACCAAGAGATGATAGGAACTCTGAGATTTTTTTATTAGTCTGTCTAGTTCCATAGGATAGAAAATGAGGGGAAGATTCAGAGCAGCTGCCCTTTTTAGAAACAGAGCTTTTACATTTGTCTAGATTCCTGGGAATCTGAAGGAGACGAATAAAGAAGAAATAAACAAGTTCCAATAACATTTCTTCAAGTTGAAGAAGAAAGCTTGGACTTCTTGGTTGTTTCTTGGGTCAACACTAAGTTCCCCAAACCTTACAGAGGCTAAGTATTAATTGCTCCTATATTTTCAGGCAGAATATAGACTTAATAACTGGAAGATATATTGCTTGAAATAACATTTTGGAAGAGTTCTAAAGTTTACAGAGTTGGGGTTGGTACTAACACTCTGCAGTCTGTAGCTAAAGAGTTGACCTTCCCATGAAATCTGCTGTGTAATATGGACCACAATAAGACAAGCTGTCTTCTCTGACCTGTGAACACATGGAAATCCCCTCTGCTTAAAGGGAGTCTGGCAACTACAGACTCCAAGAAACAGGCATGGGGGACCCAGTATGAGAAGGGTGTGTAAAAGCATGGTGTCCACTGAGAGGGAGGTCAAGGAATTCCTGACTGCAATTCCCTCCTCCTCACATTCCCACGCTCACTCCAATTCTTAGATTGATGTCACGCTTTAAGATGAATTTGAAGGTAAAAATCACTTTTACTTACTACTGGTGAATGTGACATTAACACTGTAAGACTGTCCTTTGTGCAGTTTGCAGGGCTGGGTGGGACATGGGCTCACATTCACTTCCTTTATAACTCCGACCCCAGAACCTGCAAAAGAAGAACAACTTGTTTGGACGGGAGGGAAAACAAATCACCTTGGCTGTCTCCTACCTAATGGGAAGGTGCTCTGCCTTCCCAATGAGACCACTGGGACCAGCAGAAACTGCTCATATTTGACAGGTGGAGGGGAATTAAGGAAATGATCGAGCATACACAGCCAGCTCCCCTGCTCTACAAGCGGGGAGGGCTCCACCAGGGAAAACCATCCCCACCCCGCCTTCCTGACACAGGATCTGAAAGTGGTGCACACGGCTTAAGTGATGACTCAAGTCACACAGCTACTGTTTCCACTTGGGATCTAAGGCCACTCTTTCCAGTTGTAATCTTGAGACTGGCTGCTCTCTCAACTGTCCTTCCCACCCCCACCCACCCTTGCTCTTTCAATCCTGCCCTGGTGGCTATCCAACTCATGGTCTCTGAGCTTTGAATACCGCCACTGATGAGAACAGTTTCAAGCACACATTTGAGATACATGGAGCAGAGGTGTATCTACTCTGGAACCCATGTTCTTCAAAATAAGGGGTTGGAGGCAGGGAGTGTGACTTTTTTCCCCTGCCAGTCTAAATAAGGACAAAAATACTCTGACCAAGAAAAGTTAAGCACAAATCTTTAAGAATCTTCTTACTTCACCCAGGCCCCTGAAACCAGACAGCTGAATGGGAGAGAACAGAAGTAAACAGCTGGGTGAGTTTAAGCTCTGCCACGCATATGCCATTGCTGAGCGCTAGACTCTGGGATCCGACACCTGGCTGTGAGCTCACTGGCTCTGTTAAGTACTGTGGAAACTTAAGGCAAGATACTTAGCCTCCCTGGGGCTAATAACAGTACCTACCTCAGAGAGTAAGTGAGTTAATACATTATAACTCTTAATAAGTGCTTGAAGTGAAGTGAAGTCGCTCAGTCGTGTCCGACTCTTTGCGACCCGGTGGGCTGTAGCCCACCAGGCTCCTCTGTCCATGGGATTCTCCAGGCAAGAATACTGGAGTGGGTTGCCATTTCCTTCTCCAGGGGATCTTCCCGACCCAGGGATCGAACCCAGGTCTCCCGCATTGCGGGTAGACGCTTTAACCTCTGAGCCACCAAGGAAGCCTTAGAACATTGTAATGCTATACAGGTAGTCACCATTACTATCATTATACTGGGGCAGTTCCCAGGCAGCTCGAGTTCTAAAGAATCCACCTGCCAAAGGAGACACAAGAGACATGGGTTTCATCCCTGGGTCAGGAAGATCCTCTGAAGGAGGAAATGGCAACCCATTCCTTTCTTGCGTGGAAAATTCCACGGACAGAGGAGCCTGGTTGGCTACAGTCCATGGAGTCATAGAGTTGGACACAACTGAGCGTGAACACACACACACACACATATCATCACCATCATACTGGCATTTAGTCCATGAATTCAATCTAGAGCAGCTGCTCCTGGGTGGGTTAGCAAGTTCCCCTTTGACACAAAAGGTGAGCCTCTCACCTCAAATTTACTTTGTGGGTAGAAATTCTGGATCTAGACAATAGAACGGACTGTCTCAAAAGTACAGTGTATGAAGACAAAGACAATGGCAGGTTGAGAGCATTATCTTGGGTGGAATAGTTTCCTTGTTTTGACCAACACTGCTCCAGCTAGTTCTGTAAACCATACTTTGCTGTCCCCTATCCCAACTTGCTTCACCATCACAGCAAAGTCCTCAGAACATAAATACAGGATTCTTTCCTCTAAGCATTCTCTTCCACTCTGTCCTATCTTCTAGGATCAGGAAAAAAAAATCCAGAACCTTAATCAACAACTTATTAAAAAAAACAGTGCTTATGCTGACGCTTTCAACTTCTAGTTTCTATCAAGGCTGGCTCACGTGACCGAGGAGGTACTGAATACCCTCCGTACCCTTTACTGATCTGAAGGGCAGTACTTAGCTACTTCGTTTAGTTTTGTTTTTTCCTTTTCATGACAAGAGGTTCTCGGATTTCCAGTGTCAACAGAGCAAATTTCGCAGTGCTAACCCTCAAAAATTGCAAAACTAGTTTGCTCGGCCCCATTTCTGACTTGAAGATATACCACTTTAGGAGAAAGGAGGCAAAGTGGAACTCAAAAAACCTTTTGATGTGAGCACTGAAGTTTTTCCATTGTATTTCCCAATTCAAAAGTAAATTGAAAGTCTGTCAAGGAAAACTCTCCTTCCCTTAAGAAGTTCTTGCTATAGGTGTACACCTAGTTTTTTCATGAGCAGACCAATCTCAGGATTCAGTTTCCTTAGTTTTTTTTTTTTTTAAATGTTAATGCTTCTGTTGAAATCCAGACTGACTCACAAACACCCATTAGTTTCCTACTGCTTATGAGCTGTAAGAACTTGGGCAAGTTACTTTATGTGACGGTTTCAGACTGCGAGAGTTGAATGAGTTGATAAAGTTAACAGTGTTTTCATCCAAAGTTGGCCACTAGGTTTAATGGAGGGAAAGGCAGTAATGTGAGGGGATAATACCATCTTTCAAATGCCAGTCTCCTAGTTCAGTGGAGCAGCATTTGTTAAGCATTAATAGGCCCGAAATGTTCATTTCTTGATCACTCCTAGCCCTAGCGCCCAGTTCTGCTCTTGCCTCAACATGAATTTTGGAAATATAGTGGAAAGTGCCGGGAGCCAGCACGAGAAATCCCGCCCGTGGCAAAGGTCATGAGGAAGAAAGCCGATCACGCAAAGGCGTGATCTAGCTTCAGGGGTTCCCCGAGTTTTCCTGAACATCTAGCCCCCAAAACCAGAGTCTGCCTGCACACCACCACTTTTCTCTGGAAAGA
>SJYQ01003816.1:0-59867 GCA_006410935.1 Redunca redunca
CAATTATACAGAGTGAAGTAAGCCAGAAAGAAAAACACCAATACAGTATACTAACGCACATATATAGAATTTAGAAAGATACGGATGATGACCCTGCATCCGAGACAACAAAAGAGACTCAGATCTATAGAGTGAACTTTTGGACTCTGGGGGAGAGAGGGAGGGAAAGGGTGGGATGAGATGGGAGAATGGCATTGAAACATGTATACTATTATGTAAGAAACGAATCGCCAGTCGATGTCTGATACAGGATGCAGGATGCTTGGGTCTGGTGCAAGGAGAGGACCCAGAGAGATGGTAGGGGGGGGAGATGGGAGGGGACTCATGTTTGGGAACGCATGTACACTCGTGGGAATTAATATCAATGTTTGGCAAAACCAATACAGTAATGTAGAGTAAACCGAAGTTAGAATAAAAATTAAAAAAAAAAAGAGTAAACAACAACAACAACAACAACAACAAAATAAAATAAAACCAGCTTGAACATCAGGAAGTTCACGGTTCACGTATTGCTAAAGCCTGGCTTGGAGAATTTTGAGCATTACTTTACCAGCATATAAGATGAGTGCAATTGTGCAGCTAAAGCTAAATACTTTCCCTGCACAAGGCACTGTTAAAAAATTTAGTCAATAAATATTCATTGATCACCAGTATATACTAGGCCTTATCCCACTGTAGAGAACACAGCTAACTGGTAAGAATCCTGCTTTCATTAAGCTTATATTTTAGAGCTCTCCAGGGAGTACCAAATGATCTGTGGGACTAAAGCCATCAAGAGCTATGAAAGAGGGTTGGGGAGAGAATAGGGGTAAGAAGGTGGGGTGGATGACGCTAAGGTGGGTTGGCAAAGTAGGCAGGAGAGGAGGCTGCAGAATTAAGTAGGTGATTGGGAATGTCTTGATTTGAAGATGACTGTAAGCAAAGGCTTGGTGAGGGAGCAGGCCATGAGAAGGGAGCAGGGCTTGCTTGAGAAAAGAATAGCCTGAAAACTGCATGAGGGGAGAGGGTGGGAGGGGAGGGCAGATAGGAGGTGGGGTGAGGTCAAGTGGGGCCTCGGAGGCCAGCCTGAGCTCCAGCTCGCACTACCAGTGAGGCAGGGCTGCTGCGGCTCCAGCAGAGGAGTGGGGATCTGACTTCCTTTTCAGAGGGAGTCATCTGGGTGCCCACTGAAGATAGTCATAGGGTGCAAGGACAGAAGCTGGGAGACCAGTTACCAGGCTGTGGCCAAAATCCAGGAACGAGGTGGTGACTTGGCCCCAGGTGGCAACAGCCCTGTGACTGGGCCCAGGGAGGTAGCCCTCCCTCCTTCCCTTCCTTCTTCTGTTTCTCCTTCTTTCAAACAATTATGTGCGAAGTATCATCCTAGTCCTTTTGAAAGGACACAGTTTATATAGTTCTCTAAGAAAGCCTACTTAAAAAATTAAAATATAATTGGTTACAATATTGTGTTCATTTCAGGTGTTGTTCACTCAGTCATGTCCAGTTCTCTGCAACCACATGGACTGCAGCACGCCAGGCTTCCCTGTCTTTCACCATCTCCTGGAGCTTGCTCAAACTCATGTTCATTGAGTCGGTGATGCCATCCAACCATCTCATCCTCTGTCATCCCCTTCTCCTCCTGCCCTCAGTCTTTCCCAGCATCAGGGTCTTTTCCATTGAGTCGGTTCTTCACATCAGGTGGCCAAAGTATTGGAGCTTTAGCTTTAGCATCAGTCCTTCAATGTATATTCTGTGTTGTTTTCCTTTAGGACTGACTGGTTTGATCTCCTTGCTGTCCAAGAGACTCTGAAGAGTCTTCTCCAGATCACTGTTCGGAAACATCAGTTCTTTGGTGCTCAGCCTTCTTAATGGTCCAGTAATTCAGGTTTTTGTATACTATATTTTGTTATATGTTGTTACAAGCTATTTAATATAGTTCCCTGTGCTGTACAGTAAATCTTTGTTGCTTATCTGTTTTATGCATGGTAGTGTGTATTCTATTAATCCCATACTCATTTGTCCCTCACTTTCTGCTTTGGTGAACATAAGTTTGTTTTCAGTGTCTGTGAATCTGTTTCTCTCAGGGACCTAGATCCCACATGCCCCCACGACAGCACCTGTGTGCTGCAACTAACACCTGGTGCAGCCAGAAAAGTAAAAGCTCCTTGCATTCCTCGCGCTCACGCTCTCGCATGTCTAGAGCAGCCCGCCGCCTCTGCTGACTTGCTCACACTCTTCTTTCGGGCTTGAGTCTCCAACACTAGATCAGACATCCCTGCTATGTGCTCCTGTGGTGTGGGGTGGGGACCCAAAGCTGAGGTGCCCAGAGGGAGACACTGGGAGAAAAGGGAACCTTGGACATGAGCAGCTGCTACAGAACATCTGTTTGTTCAGATCAACTTGGACTCCCCACGCTGTGACTCCATTGAAAGGAGCATCTTTGTCATGGCCCAGGATGACTGAGCCATAGTCAGGTGTGTCTCGCACATTCTGACAGTCACTGGCCACCTTTAGCCTGAGGGACAATGCCCAAAGCATGATAGTATTCTGCTTTTACGCTTTCCATAAAGAGGGCACTTTTCTTTTTTAAGAGTGATCAGTTTCATTGGCCCTTAGAAGTGATACCACAGTAGCATCTTTGATTCTCTCCCAGAGCCCAGTCCTTCGGAGGGAAGCGCCAATGAAAACAGGATAGCCTAGGTCCTGACCTGGGGCTGAAATTGCTTACTCTGCTACTGGCTTATGTATAGCCCCAGATAATTTGCTCCTTCTCCCCAGATAGTCCTTTATTTACCTGTAAAATGGGTATATTAGTTTTCACCTGCCTCAGAGGTATACTGGGAAGTATAATTAATGGTGATTAAGATACTTTGAGAGGCACAGATTAAAGGCCCCATGTAAGTACCCGTCATGATTAATGGTATTTTTTCCTTGGAACACACTGGGAGATACCCCTCTTAACTTATTTAACTGCATCTTAGCTCCCCAAGCAGACAAGAGACATTATAACCGCCAGGCTGGCCCCACAGGAGACCTTTAATGCCTTGGGAATCTGAAGACCTCCTAAAAGTGATTTGAATCTCTCTTATCCACCTTGGGACATACCCTCAGAATGACCTGACTTGAAAAGTGGCAGTTTTATATATCATGAATAATCTTCTTAATACCAGGCATTTCACTAAGTGCAAAGGGGTGGGTAGGGGGAGAGAAAAAGGCTCATTGTTGTTAATTAATATGCACTGATTAACTTTGCAGTGGTGCAAGCTTTTCCCAGGCCACAGAGAAAACCCAGACATCTGTGAGCCAGCTGAGGACCCATTTCCCAAGGTGGGGAGAAAAGTGACTTATTAGAGGGCAGGGCTGAGACCCTGTTGGGTCCTGGGATTCCTGGCCCTCGGGGCCTCTGCTCCTGAGAAGGGGCCTGTTTGGTGGTTTCCACTAGAGGGAGTAGGAACCTCTCACAGAGCACGAGGCTCAGTGCAGGCTGCCATGGGGAGTGCTGACCACCTGGTCTCCCTGCTGGGCCTGTCATAGGAATATATGACCTTGGGCAGCAGGGTTCTCATCCCACCTGCTTCCACCAGCTGCAGGGCCTTGGCTTTAAATGCCCACCTGAGCCCTTTGAGGACAACATGCACCCCTCAGAGGTGGAGGGGGGGCGCTCTAGGAGACAGAAGGCACAGAAGCCTCACAGCGCCTGCCGTACACTGGAGCTCAGCACAGGCTGCTTCCCTTCGCCTCTTCCCCTGGGGAGAGCAGACCCTGCCTTTACAAAGTGGCTGAGCAAGTGCCCAGGAGGTCTGCGCTCAGGGCCTGCTCCCGGAGGCTGAGTCCTGTCGCTGCTTCATCTGCACCTAAAGTCATTACTGTGTGTCACAGAGTGAGGCTGGTCCTGCCTCCCAGCCCAGTAGCCCAGTGGGGAGGGACATCCCTGGGCTCAGGCAGGAGGACCTGGGGCAGCTCCTGTTGTGGTCCCGAGGCCTCTGAAATCCAAGAATCTTTCAACCAGCTGCTGCCACACTCATGATGCTAACTGAAATGGAAGACAGAGAGGAGTATGGGAGGGGTGAGGAAAAGCCATGTGTTTTTAAATTGCTAAAAAAAAGTTTTTTTGAGTATTTAAGAATTTTTTTTAAATCATTTAATAGACTCCTGGTATTTAGAGTTTATATATATGTGTGTATTCAGAAATGAACTCGGGACTTCCCTGGTGGTCCAGTTGTTAAGGCTCCATGACTTCACTGCAAGGGGCACAGGTTTGAACCCTGATTGGAGAACCAAGATCTTGAATGTCACGCTGTATGGCCAAAAAAATAGTTTTAAAATAATGAACTCTGTTTCGGTGCCTATAAAGACACATCACGATGGCATTAACTGTATTTGTATCCCAGTCCATCAGCTGGGAAGGGATTGCTTTGTTCTTCTTCTTGATCAGACCTGTCCTGGAATATGGGCTCAGTTTTGGTTGCTACATGTTAAGGGGGACATAGACATAGACATAGACATAGGCTGAGCTTGGAGATGATGCTCGGCTGGTGGAGGGAATGGCAGAGATGAGAGCTGGAAGGAAGGCTTGGGGATGGTACGCTCACTGCAAGCACCTGTGGGTAAACTGAAGGACATATTAAACCTAGGGGTCAAAAGATAAGGCTTCAGAGAGATAGTCCTTGGCCCATAAGAATGAAGATCTTTCTAGTATCTGACATGGAATGGACAACTGTGGGGATGGAGTCCCATCAGTTAATGTCTGAATGAATGACTGACCAAGACCATGATCAGATGACCCAGGGAAGGTGTGTTGACTTAAATCAGAAGGTCTCTTTCAAATCTCCAGAATACATGTTTTATGATTCTGGAATTTTTCTCAATTAACTATCCCCGGATAAGACATATGGTAATTTTCCATGAACCAGACCTCTTGGTTAGTGGGAACAGTCCTTGGTGATTGCTTATGCTTTGTACTAAATACTACTAAATATTAGCTTAATAGTTGATATTTGGTACCATGCTCTACAAAGTTGGAAAGTGGGGCCAATGCAAACTCTAAAAGCAATCCACAATTCCCTTGACCTCTTAAGTCAGTGTAGGTGGGAGCTGCTGAAATAGTTTGACCGAATTACTTGGTTTACTGATGCTGGCAGCACAACTTGAGGGCTTGCAGGCCCTGGGGGAATTACTCTGGAAGCAAACACACCCATCGAGCCACAGCCAGAGGGGGCCAGTGAAGCTAGATGGTCCCTGAAAGACACTTCAGTCCACTGTGGGTGCAGTCAGCCTTCAGGACTGAGGCCCAAGCATCTCGTAAGTTAAGAGAAGGCCCCACCAGTGGTGGGGGTTTGACTCTGGAGCCAGCTTCCCTGAAAATGTCTTTATTTCTTTGCACCTCAGTTTTCTGATCTTTGAAATAGTGACAATGGTAATCATGCTTGGTTTATGGGATTTATAAAGATTAAAGGAGCTGATAGGGGTTGTTCCAAATGTCTTGCTTCTGCTGCTAACTCGCTTCAGTTGTGTCCGACTCTGTGCGACCCTATAGACGGCAGCGCACCAGGCTCCGCTGTCCCTGGGATTCTCCAGGCAAGAACACTGGAGTGGATTGCCATTTCCTTCTCCAGTGCATGAAAGTGAAGTTGCTCAGTCATGTCCGACTCTGCAGTTTTAAGCCATATTGTCTTCAGAAAGATAAATACTACAAACTTAGGAGAAAAAATCACTTTAAATGAAATCAAATGCATGTCATTAAAGCACTTTAGAAGAGTACCTGGTATATAGCAAGTGGAATTCACATTTTGAAAAAGTCTGGTTTGCTGAGAAACCAACCCTGAAATCTCATAGGTGGAATCTCACAGGCATTCACTAGATGGTTCAGAGTGTATCTGGAAAATGAGCAGAATGCTGGGGACCTAGGAGCTTGTTTCCTATGGTATCTTTTGGGCTTGTTTCTGCTCTTAAGCCAGTGGTCTTGAGTGTGTCAGAATCCCCTGAAAGGCTTTTCAAAAGCAGATTGCTGGGCCCCACCCTGGAGAATCTGAAGAGCTTTTTCAGGTGATAACAACATTTAAATCAGTAGACTTTGAGTAAAGCAGAGTACCCTCCATAATGTGGGTGCGTGCATGCTAAATCGCTCAGTGATGTCTGACTGTGTGACCCCATGGACTGTAGCCCACCAGGTTCCTCTGTCCATGGGATTCTCCAGGCAAGAATACTGGAGTGGGTTGCTGTGCCCTCCTCCAGAGGATTTGCCCGACTCAGGAACTGAACCCGTGTCTCTTAAGTCTCCTGCATTAGCAGGTGGGTTCTTTACCCTTTTTCAATTAGTTGAAAGTCTTTCTGAGAGAAGGAAAATTCTGTTAGCAGATGGCCTCCAGGCTTGGACTGTAACTCTTTGGATCTCCAGCCTGCCAACCCACCCTTTAGATTTGGGGCTTAAATTAACCCTTACTCCTCCTTACTCCTTAAATTGACACTTGCTCCTTGGGAGAAAAGTTATGGCCAACCTAGATAGCATATTCAAAAGCAGAGACATTTCTTTGCCGACCTAAGGTCCGTCTAGTCAAGGTTATGGTTTTTCCTATGGTCATGTCTGGATGTGAGAGTTGGACTGTGAAGAAGGCTGAGCGCTGAAGAACTGATGCTTTTGAACTGTGGTGTTGGAAAAGACTCTTGAGAGTCCCTTGGACAGCAAGGAGATCCAACCAGTCCATTCTGAAAGAGATTAGCCCTGGGATTTCTTTGGAAGGAATGATGCTAAAGCTGAAACTCCAGTACTTTGGCCACCTCATGCGAAGAGTTGACTCATTGGAGAAGACGCTGATGCTGGGAGGGATTGGGGGCAGGAGGAGGAGGGGACGACAGAGGATGAGATGGCTGGATGGCATTACTGACTTGATGGACGTAAATCTGAGTGAACTCCAGGAGTTGGTGATGGACAGGGAGGCCTGGCGTGCTGCGATTCATGGGGTCGCAAAGAGTCAGACACGACTGAGCAACTGAACTGAACTGAACTGAAGCCTCCATAATCATGTGAGCAAATTCTCTCCTTTTAGGCATCCCTGTTTGTCTTGTTTCTCTGGAGAAACTTGACCTAATAGAGTACTTACTGCAATATAGCCATGGGTATATTAGGATGCATGTGTATTCTATTTTTGCCAAAAAATTGAAAGCACATTGAAAAAAGTTTTGTTTGTAACACTCATTGCCCACCTGAGCTGGAAGTGAGTGATGGATGGCAGTGTGTCATGTGTTGTTAGTTGCTCAGTTGTATCTTGACTCTTTGCAAACCCATAGACTCTAACCCGCCGGGCTCCTCAGTCCATAGGATTTTCCAGGTAAGAATTCTGAAGTGGGTTGCCATTCCCTTCTCCAGGGGTTCTTCCAGAGCCAAGGATCAAACCTGTGTCTCCTGCACTGCAACAGATTCTTTACAATCTGAGCCACGAGGGAAGATTGTGGTGTTATTTGAATTGATCTCACTTAGCATTAGTCAAAGAGGGATGTTGCTGCAGGGGCTATATCCCTGGTGACAAGGTTCAGGTACCAGTTTGATGTTTTGCCTAGAGATGTTTGCCCGGAAATGTTTTGGTAGAAATGACATACTTTTTTTTTTTTTTTAAAGGCACTGCTCATTCCAGAAAGATTCCTTTTTATTATTAAGATTTTATTTTGTTTTGGAGTCTTCCCAGGTGGCACTAGTGGTAAAGAGCCTGCCTGCCAGGAGACATAAGAGACGCAGGTTCAGTCTCTGGGTTGGGAAGAGCCCCCTGGAGGAGGGCATAGCAACCCTCTCCAGTGTTCTTGCCTGGAGAATTCCATGGACAGAGGAGCCTGGCGGGATATTAGCACAACATTTTGTATTGGAGGATAGCTGATTAACAATGTTGTGATAATTTTAGGTGGACAGCAAAGGGACTCAGTCATATATAAACATGTATCCATTTTTCCCTAAACTCCCCTCCCATCCAGGCTGCCACATAACTTTGGGTGCTAAGTAGGTCTTTGTTGGTTACCCATTTTAAATATAGCAGTGTGTACATGTCCATCCCAAACTCCCTAACTATCTCTCCCCTCATCCTTCCCCTGGCAGCTGTAAGTTCATTCTCTAAATCTGTGAGTCTGTTTCTGTTTTGTAAACAAGTTCACTTGTATCATGTCTTTTTAGATTCCTCATATAAGGGATGTCAAATGATGTTTCTGCTTCTCCATCTGACTTATTTCACTAGTATGACAATCTCTAGGTCGGTCCATGTTGCTGCAATGGTATTGTTTCATTCTTTTTAATGTCTGAGTAATATTCCATTGTATATATGTACCACATCTTCTTTATTCATTACAAATGTTATACTTTTCAATTTTCTATCTTGGAATATTTAGTCAGCACTTTCAGCTTCAAGAGGGCTTGCAAAAGTAATTAATATATCCTGACAAGGGCTCTAGGAGGCAGCAAGTTTGTTCCTATTCTGTATCTGGTGAGACTGAGGTCGTAAGATTGACACACATCTGAAGATGCAGCTGGAGACTAAACTTGGGACTCCCTGACACCTAGGTCTGTGTCTTCTACTGGGCCTTACTTCTTTCCAAAGAGATTCACAGTTAGGGGATCAAAATTATTCTTATAGCAATAACATCTACCATTTATTTACCGTAGGCATGTGGTGTGCATGCTCAGTCCCTCAGTCATGTCCGACTCCTTGCAACCCCACAGACTGCAAACTCCCAGGCTCTTCTGTCCATGGAGTTTTTCAGGAAGGAATATTGCAGTGGGTTGCCATTTCCTACTCCAATCAGTGGAAAATGGCATATAAAATACTCTGCATACGTGACCTCATTCAGTTCTCCCAGCAACCACATGTAGCTAATGATATTGCCATCAACACCTTGCAGATGAGAAGGTCTCGGGGAGGTTAAGACATTTGTTCAAGGTAGCTTAGTTGGGAAGTGATGGAGTTTGAACTCAGGTCTCATTTGCTCTAAGTCTCAGCCTACACCACCAAACCCAAATGCCTTTACAGGTCCCTGAAGACCCATCTGAGAACAAGAGCTTTGGGGCCAGAGACTCTGAGCATTAGAGCTTTTGAGTATCAATGGACTGTAAACAACACGATGGCAAGGGTAGTTCATAATGCAGCCCACAGCTTAGCATAGACCCTGACTAGCTCTAGGAATGCTCGCCCAGTCTGTTTCAAAGGGGAAAGGGCAAAGGGGAATTTATATAAATGTCATCAATAGACCAGCTTCTGTTGGCCCAACCTAGTCCTTAGAGGGAAGGCCCTGATGGGTTTTATCATGCTTCCCTTAGGGCTGGATTTGGTTTATGGTGGTAACAGCTTCTTCTGGACAGTGTTTTGGTTGGATGAGTTACCATATTTTATCTCCCAGGAAAGCTGGAGAAGTACTATTGGGATTTAAGATGTCATGCCAACAGGATGGTGTGATGCCTACTAACAGCATCACAAGGAGTTAACTCTTTGACAGTGCTTCTCCCCAGTTTCTGTCCTTTAAAGCAGAACAAGTTCTCTGCATTTGCCCCCCACCAGCTTGATATCTTGGAATCCAGAGGCTTAGCTCTCTTTGCTTTCTTCCTTCCTATGGCCCAGATAGTGAAGAGGAAGTCTTCTTGTCATTGGCTCTAAGATACTATCTTACCAGGAAGTGCTGAGTTGAATAAAATTATTTCAAGTTAATAATGTATTTTAATGAATGATATTTTATTTTATTTTTTCAATATTTAAATTAGTTTTGTTATGGCTTCTGGGATTTTCCATACTTATAAAAATGAACTTTACTGAGGTATAGTTTATATACACAAGCACATCCACTTTAAGTATACACTTGGATGAATTTTGACAAATTTATACACTCATGTAATCAAGTTACGGAACACTTCCCTCATTCCCCAAAGTTTCCTTTTACTTCATCCTATTCAGTCCTGGCCTGCAATCAAAAATGTCACTAGAAATTAGATCTGACTATCGGAGTTTCATACAAATAGAATCATACAGTGTGTACTCTTCTTGTATTCTAGCTTTTTTGGCTCAGGGTAATGTTTGAAATGATCTTCTTCTTTCTCAATAAACCCTAGGCAAGCTAAACGATTATGCCTCCCACCTTTCCTGGCAACTAGTTGTCAGTTCAGTTCAGTTCAGTCACTTAGTCATGTCCAACTCTTTGTGACCCCCATGGACTGCAGCATACCAACATAATGAATGATATTTTAAATCAATGAATTTTTAAGTTGTAGTACAATGTGCAAAACAAGTAGCTTACCATTTTAACCATTTTAACTGTGCAACACAGTGACATCAAATACATTCACACTGTTGTGCAGCCATCACCATTATCACAATTGTCTACTTCCAGAACATTTTGATTATCTCGAACTGAAACTCCATCCACATTAAACAATAGCTCTCCATCAGCCCTCTTCCCAGTCCTTGGTAACCACTATTCCACTTTCTGTCTTTAATTTTATCTCTTAGTCTCTTTGTTTTGAATGGAGACTAGGAAGTGCCAGCCCCCAGTGAATGGTCGTGGAAGTCATCCATGCTGTGAAGACATGAGAGACTGTTTTCCTCCTGCCATTTGGGAGGAAAGAATGAGTGTAGCTGGTGGAAGAGGGGAGGGAAAAAAGAAGGTGCCCTGGGAGACCTCCCCGAGCCAGGCCTTGGCTATGCAACACAAGATAAAATCCATCTTCCCAATGAATTTTGAAGCTAGCTTCATATCTGGGCATAAAATGGTGTTTGAAATACACTTCTCCCCTCAACAGTCTGAACGGGTCCTGTTCCAGTTCTAGAAAACAAGACCCGAGTGGCTGAGAGATGTTCAGGACTTGTTGTGACCATGAGTTTCACGCATCGGTCAACCACGTCTGCTAACCTTTGCTTCCCCACCGCTGTTCTGCTCAGAGTGTTCCCCACATGTCTCTGCCGGGAGGGCTGGGTATGGCCAGTTTGGGGTGGTGACCGTAAGCCCCTGGGTTGTGGTACCATGAGCCCCTCCACATGTACAGTGTCTGTCGAGTCTGGGCTCTGTCACTTATATTTGGTGGCCTTGGTAAATGACTTGATCTCTGAATCTTATTTCCTCATCTATAAAGAGGATCTGCTGCTGTGCTGTGCTCAGTCATGTCTGACTCTTTGTGACCCCATGGCCTGTAGCCTGCCAGGCTCCTCTGAACATGTTATCTTCCAGGCAAGAATCCTGGAATGGGTTGTCATTTCCTTCTCCAGGGGATCTTCCCGACCCAGGGACTGAACTCATATCTCTTGTGTCTCCTGATTGGCAGGTGGATTCTTTACCACTGTGCCACCTGGGAAGTCTAAGTGGTCTCAGATACTTGTTTCATGGTGTTGTGGTGAACTTTAATATTGGTTAAATTTATTGAGCATTTAAATGGTGCTGGGCGTATGTTAACTGCTTCACAGGAGTTTACTCATCTAATTCTCACAACAATTCTTTGTGATTGATAGGATTATTATTTCCATTTTACAGATGAAGAAACTGAGGCTCCAAGGCAATTAATCTTGTTGATGGTCAAATACCTATTTTAGCTGTAGCTATTTTGTGAGGAAAATTCATGCACCCACATCTTTCTGATTCCAGAGGTAATCTCTTAGCCAGATAATGGAATGAAATGTGCAAAGCACTGAGAATACAGTAGGCACTCAAAACAAGTTACTTACTATGAGAAATAGAATATATGGAGTGTGGTGAGATTGATGCTTTTTCAGCCTTGGCAGGTGAACAAATGCTCTGAAGATAAAAGCCAGAGACTCACCTCAGTCTGTGCTACTCTGTTTAAAAGTTTTTTGTTTTTTTTTGTTTTTTTTAATCAAAGATGTGATCACTCACCTAAAGCCAGATATCCTGGAGTGTGAAGTCAAGTGGGCCTTAGGAAACATTATTACGAATAAAGCTAGTGGAAGTGATGGAATTCCAGTTGAGCTATTCCAAGTCCTAAAAGATGATGCTGTGAAAGTGCACTCAATATGCCAACATATTTGGAAAACTGAACTGTGGCCACAGGACTGGAAAAGGTCAGTTTTCGTTCCAATTCCAAAGAAAGGCAATGCCAAAGAATGTTCAAACTGCTGCACATTTGCACTCATTTCACATGCTAGCAAGGTAATGCTCAAAATCCTTAAAGCTAGGCTTCAACAGTACATGAATCGAGAACTTCCAGATGTTCAAGCTGGATTTAGAAAAGGCAGAGGAATCAGAAATCAAATTGCCAACATCTGTTGGATCATCAAAAAAGCAAGAGAATTCCAGATAAACATCTACTTCTGCTTCATTGACTACGCTAAAACCTTTGACTGTGTGGATCAGAACAAATTGTGGGAAATTCTCAGAGATGGAAATACCAGATCACTTGACCTGCGTCTTGAGAAATCTGTGTACAGGTCAGGAAGCAACAGTTAGAACTGAACATGGAACAATGGACTGGTTCAAAACTTGGAAAGGATTACTTCAAGGCTGTATATTGTCACGCTGCTTATTTAACTTATCTGCAGAGTATATCATGCAAAATGACAGGCTGGATAAAGCACAGGCTGGAATCAAGATTGCCGGGAGAAACATCAATAACTTCAGATATGCAGATGACACCACCCTTATGGTAGAAAGTGAAATGGAACTGAAGAACTTCTTGATGAAGGTGAAAGAGGAGAGTGAAAAAGCTGGTTTAAAACTCAATGTTCAAAAAATGAAGATCATGGCATACAATCCTATCATTTCATGGCAAATATATGGGGATACAATAGAAACAGACTTTGTTTTCTTGGGCTCCAAAATCACTGTGGACGCTAACTGCAGCTATGAAATTAAAAGTCATTTGCTATTTGGAAGAAAAGCTATGACCAATCTAGACAGCGTATTAAAAAGCAGAGACATTGCTTTACCAACAAAGTCCATATAGTCAAAGCTTTGGTTTTTCCAGTAATCATGTATCGACCATAAAGAAGGCTGAGTGCTCAAAAATTGATGCTTTCAAACTGTGGCATTGGAGAAGACTCTTGAGGGTCCCTTGGACTGCAAGGAAATCCAAGCAATCAATCATCAAGGAAATCAATCCTCAATATTCATTGGAAGGACTGATGCTAAAGCTGAAACTCCAAAACTTTGGCCACCTGATGTGAAGAACGGACTCACTGGAAAAGACCTTGATGCTGAGAAAGACTGAGGGCAGGAGGAGAAGGGGATGACAGAAGACAAGATGGTTGGGTGGCATCACTGACTCAATGGACATGAGTTTGGGTAAACTCTGGGAGTTGGTGATGGACAGGGCAGCCTGGCATGCTGTAGTCCATGGGGTCGCAAAGAGTCAGACACAACAGAGCGACTAAACAACAACAATATAATTAATTTATAATGTTGTATGTATATACATGCACACACACATATATACTTTTTCATATTCTTTTCCATATCATTTATTACAGGATATTGACTATAGTTCCCTGTGCTATGCTGTAGGGCCTTGTTGTTTGCCTGTTTTATACACAGTCATTGGTGTCTGCTGCTTTTCCTTGTTGTGTCTACTCTCCCTCAGATCATCATACACTCCTTAGAAAAAAAGGCCACTCTGCAGGAACACAGCTGCTTCCTTATACAGATGGCACCTGGCTAGTTCTCCTGAGGGCTGTAAAGAAGAAATAGTAAATGAGTACACCAAAATACTTAATCAGATCCTACTGGAAGGAGGTGATTGTGTGATGGGCTGGAAGAGATACAGAGTTCAGTTTATGGCTTGTGTTGGGTTTTCCACCCACTGCCTATGGAATGGGGTTGGGCCTAATGAACGTTTGCAAAGGGTCTTTGAAATTTCTGAGATGAAAGGCTATGGCCCATTTTTCAAGGAGTTTTGCCAGTTCTCATTGATCTGTTTGTCTGCTATTGGGGATGTGGGGCAATTAAATAATCTGTGAACATCAAAGATGTGTTACACCACACAGCGGTGTGTTATTCTCACTGCCTAACCCAGTGTCCCACGTGTATAATGGGAGGGATCTCTATAGTCGTTTCCTTCATTAATGTAGATGGGGGTCATCTGGGTTTTCTCACTGGCTCTGGCTTTCTTCATTGAGTCAATCCCCTCTTCCGTTAGTTGGGTATGCAACTGTGAGCTGCCGTGGAGGGATGGGGGTGAGAAGGAGGGGACTAGAGTGTTCTTTCTATTTGCATGGCAATCACAGCTTGTAATAGTCAATGCATGGGAGTTCCTAGCACTAGGGGCAAGTATGTGTATGTGTTGGTGTTCGGGTGTGTGATAAAAACCAAACACAGAGCAAAAATGAAGTTGCCAACTCTAAAGAGGTCAAAATTGAGTGCTATGGTGAATGTAAAGAGGTCAAAATTCAGTGCTATAGTGAACAGTCTTCTGAGGAGTCTGCGAATCTGAGCAAGGCATTTGGGCCAAAGTTAAATTCTCAAGAAACCAGTCTGGGAACAGATCTGCACCTCTGAGGCAACACTTGGGAGAATCCCATGCATCTCTCAGAAGCCATTGCACTTACTTGGCCAAGGTTAGGTAGATTATATATACACATTATATAACATATATATTAAATGTAAAATACATTATATATGTTATATAATGTATATATAATGTGTACATAATCTATACAATATATATACATATATATTTGTATATATATTTACTCTTTCTTTTGGCTGAGCAATGTCTTTGTTGATACAAAGAAGCCTGGGTGTTCTTTCAGAGAGTTCTCTGATTTTCTTCATTGTGAACATGGTGAAGCTCTCTGTTGTCCTTAGTTTGCTAGGAGGCTGCCCAGCATTGCCTTCCTGCAGGATTTCAGGTGAGATGCCATTTGTCTTCAGTGAAGAGAGGTGGCCTGGCTGGCTGTGTGCACTGATGTGGGGTACAGGTGCCCTATGCCTGCTTGGGGACTGTATGGAATAATTTCTGACTTTCCCTCAGGAAGTCTACACCATCAGCCAATCTGATAAAGTCATTTGTGCAAAGGGCATCCTGGTGTGGTGGGCAGAGTCCTGAATATTAAATCAGAGCACCTGGGTATAAATACTAACGGCTCAGCTTCTTACAAAGCTGCATTAGCCTTGCTTTCTTCACTTAGTGTCACAGGTATATTCGGATCTCATTCCCACAAGCTGTTTTGTGGGTGGATGAATGTGAATGTTAGGGACCATATGGAGGAAGGGGCTGTGGATAGTGTTGGGAGAGGGGTAGAGGATGAACCAACATGCCAGCTCAAGTCAACATTTTAATTACATCTTCTGGAGAAACTACCCTTTCCTTCATCATCCAACCAGAGGAACTCCATTTCAGATGGCTTGCTCCTTGGAACAAAAGCTATGACCAACCTAGACAGCATATTAAAAAGCAGAGACATTACTTTGCCAACAAAGGTCGATATGGGTTTTCCAGTAGTCATGTATGGATGTGACAGTAGAACCATAACGGAGGCTGAGCACCAAAGAACTGATGTTTTCAAATTGTGGTGCTGGAGAAGACTCTTGGACAGCAAAGAGATCAAACTAGTCAACCCTAAAGGAAATCAACCCTGAATATTTATTGAAAGGACTGATGCTGAAGCTAAAGCTCCAATACTTTGGCCACCTGATGTGACGAGCCGACTCATTAGAAAAGACCCTGATGCTGGGAAAGATTGAGGGCAGGAGGAGAAGAGGGCTACAGGGGATGAGATGATTAGATGGCATCATGGACTCAATGGACATGAGTTTGAGCAAGATCCAGGAGATGGTGAAAGACAAGGAAGCCTGGAGTGCTGCAGTTCACGGGATTGCAAAGAGTTGGACATGACTGAGTGACTGAATAACAACAACCCAAAATCACGTAACTAAGAACCCAGGACCCAGAACAAAAGATGATACCAGATAAGCACTCAGTTTACTGGGTGACAGAATAATTGGGCATGTAACGAAATGTAATTATAAAGAGACTCTTATGAAAGTGAAAGAAGAGAGTGAAAAAACTGGCTTAAAACTCAACATTCAAAAAAGAAAGATCTTAGCATCTGGTCCCCTCACTTCATGGCCAATAAATATATAGGGAAACAGGGGAAACAGTGACAGACTTTATTTTATTGGGCTCCAAAATCACTGCAGTTGGTGACTGCAGCCATGAAATTAAGATGCTTTCTCCTTGGAAGAAAAGCTATGACAAACCTAGACAGCATATTAAAAAGCAGAGACGTTATTTTGCCAACTAAGGTCCATCTAGTCAAAGCTATGGTTTTTCCAGTGGTCATGTATGGATGTGAGAGTTGGACTATAAAGAAAGCTCAGCACTGAAGAATTGATGCTTTTGACCTGTGGTGTTGGGGAAGACTCTTGAGAGTCCCTTGGACTGCAAGGAGATCCAACCAGTCTATCCTAAAGGAAATCAGTTCTGAATACTCATTGGAAAGACTGACGCTGAAGCTGAAACTGCAATACTTTGGCCACCTGATGTGAAGAGCTGACTCATTGGAAAAGACCTTGATGCTGGGAAAGATTGAAGGCAGGAGGAGAAGGGGACGACAGTGGACAAGATGGTTCGATGGTATCACTGACTCGATGGACATGAGTTTGAGTAAACTCCGGGTGTTGGTGATGGACAGTGAAGCCTGGTGTGCTGCAGTCTATGGGGTCGCAAATAGTCGGACACGACTGAGCGACTGAATTGAATGAAATGTGATAAGTAGACCCCTTCCGGGTATTATGGGAGCATTCATTTACTGGTGTTGAAAGCATAACTTTAAGTGTAAGAACTCAGATCCATTAACGATAAATAAAAGATGATCTAGGTTGCTCAATAGAGAAGTTTTTTAAAATGTTCATTATGTATTACAGATTACAAACCTAGTATCGTTTTTTAGTTTCAAAATATTGTGTCACTTATTAAGCTATTGTCTCCAAGCACACTTTTCTGTACTTGGCTCCGACACTGTGAAAGTCACTAAGTCATGTCCAGCTCTTTGTGACTCTGTGGAATCCATGGAATTCTCCCAGGCCAGGATATTGGAGTGGGTTGCCTTTCCCTTCTCCAATGGATCTTCCCAACCCAGGGATCATACCCAGGTCTCCTGCATCGCAGGCAGATTCTTTACCATCTGAGCCACGGCTCCGACACTGGGGCCCTCTAAATCACCTTTTGCAAGCCGCTTAGCCAGCGGCTCCGGGTAGCGCCGGTAGGGGACGCTGGAGGCAGGCTGGAAGAGGTGAAAGGGAAGCGGACACGGCCCTTCTGCTTGGGTCTGGCTGCCTCTCAGAATTTCCGCAGGTGCTGCTGCTTCTCCACCCGCTACGGCCGGTTTATTCCGACAGCGGCAAGCGACTCCAGCTTGCAGCGCTCCTGATGCCCGCGCGGTCAGCCTCACCGCCGCCCGCCCGCCTGCCCGACCGTCAGCCCCCGTTGGCCCGCGCCCCTTCCGGAGAGGTCTGGCCCCGCCTCAGGCGCCGCTACTCCGCCTCTGCGTCTCAGCCGTTCCACCGTCTTCTCGCTTCCCCACCGCAGGGGCTGACATCTGCGCTATCTCTGTGATACCTTAGCCTTCTCTTTTGGCATTTTCAGGCTTTCAAAAGGCTAAACATTTTTTTTTTTTTTTGCATCTAGTTCTTATACTTAGCATATTGCTTTAAAAAATATATATGTACATATATATTTTATTGAAGTCTAGTAAATTTACAATATTTCAGGCACAAAGCAAAGTGATTTGGAATATGTATAATCTTTTTCAGATTCTTTCCATTATAGGTTATTACAAGGTATTGAATTTAGTTCTCTGCACTATACAGTAGATCCTTGTTTATCTGTTTTATGTATAGTAGTGTGTATCTGTTAACCCTGGACTCCTAATTCATCCTCCACCCCTTTTTTTCCCTTTGGGTAACCATAAATTTGTTTTCTACGTCTATGAGTCTTTTCCTGTTTTATAAGTTCATTTGTATCATTTTTTTTTTTTTGGAATCCGTGTTTT
The DNA here is from genome assembly GCA_006410935.1 of Redunca redunca. Taxonomy (NCBI): domain Eukaryota; kingdom Metazoa; phylum Chordata; class Mammalia; order Artiodactyla; family Bovidae; genus Redunca; species Redunca redunca. Next base: position 17,940 of record SJYQ01003816.1, read on the forward strand.
AAGTGGTATCATATGATATTTGTCTTTGTCTGACTTAGTTTAACAGTCTCTAGGTCCATCCATGTTGCTGCAAATGGCATTATTTTATTCTTTTTTATGGCTGAGTAACAGTTAATTTCCCTGGTGTCTCAGGTGGTAAAGAGTCTGTCTGTAATGCAGGAGACCCAGGTTTGATCCCTGGGTTAGGAAGATCCGCTGGAGAAGGAAATGGCTGCCCATCCTAATATTCTTGCCTGGAGAATCCCACGGACGGACAGAGGAGTCTGGTGGGCTACAGCCCATGGGGTCACAAAGAGTTGGACGGGAGTGAGTGACTAACACTTTCACTTCCAACAGTTCATTTAGTTAACCATTCACATTAAATCATCTCTGTTCAAATATTTTTCCAGGTGGTGCTAGTGGTAAAGAACCTACTTGCCAATGCAGGAGACATAAAAGATGCAGGTTTGATCTCTGTGTTGGGAAGATTCCCTGGAGCAGGGCATGGTAACCCACTCCAGTATTCCTGCCTGGAGAATCCCATGGACAGAGGAGCCTGGCGGCCTACAGTCCATGGGGTTGCAAAGAGTAGGACACAACTGAAGTGACTTAGTGTGCACACAACCATTCTTAATATTAAATCGTCTTTGTTCAAATAACTGGGATGGTAGCTGATGTGTGTGGATCACACTCTGAGGGATATCCTGAGTCTTAGGAAACCCTGGCAGCTCTAATGAGAAATCTCTCCCTCTGTAGGGGTTGGTGGGCGCTCTCTGGGTAACCACCTTTCTGGGAAGGAGGCACAGGATGCAAAGAGCAGTTAGATACATGAAGAGGCACTGCTTGTTCCTGAACATTCGGAGAGAATATTTGGCAGATATTTCCATATAAATATCTCTCTTCTGGTGGCTCAGATGGTAAAGAATCCACCTGCAATGTGGGAGACCTGGGTTCAATCCCTGAGTCAGGAAGATCCCCTGGAGAAGGGCAGGGCAATCTACGCCAGTATTCTTGCCTGGAGAGTCCCATGGACAGAGGAGCCTGGCGGGCAACAGCCCATGGGGTTGTAAAGAGTTGGACGTGACTGAGCAACTAAGCATAGCTCTTTTGGTCTTTAGAATTTTTTCTCTAGGACTTTTTAAAATAAAAAGCTGGAAGAGATGTTAAGGACCACTTTGTTCAATCTCTTCATTTTATAGATGAAGAAACTAAGGTCCAGAGAGCTTGATATTTGCTTGAGTTCAGTTAATTAGAGTCACCGTCTGGACAGGAACTCACGTTTTTTTGCCCCCTAGCCGCACTGCTAGTATGGGGGATCTTAGTTCCCTGACCGGGGGTTGAACCCTTGCCCCCTGCAATGGAAGAGTCTTAACTACTGGGAAGTCCCAGGAAGTCACAACTCTTGATGCCTCTTCATATTTATTTGTCACCACAACAGGCTGTTCTTTAGTTATACATGTGCCTTGGCCCTGCCTGGGCTGATTAGATGGGTGTCCGGCACACATGGACCATGGAGGGTGGTTGTGCTTTCTGGCATTGTTGGCACAAGATATGACTCTTCGGGGCTGCACTGTGACATGTACGTGGATTCTGGAGGTTTGTAGGATATTAAGTAATTAAAGGACAAGCTTCCAGTTTTCTCCCCAAACAGTCCAGCTCAGGGAGCTTGATTTGGCTTGTAAGAGGTTTGTGAGAGGCCAGCCCAACTTCCTCTGGGCGTGAAGGATGTGAGTCAGGTCATCTGGGCTGGCAGCTGGGCTGGTTTCATTCTTCCTCTGAGCTTCGCTTGTTTTGCTGCGGCCTCGTCACACAAGGCCACTGAATTTGAGTTATGAGAGTTACTACAGCAGGCTGGTGTCAGCATCATAACCTGAGAGCATGATAAAGACACTCTCCAGATTGGAACGAGTGCTCCCTATGGGCTACGTTTAGGGCACATCTGGCTCATGGGAAGCTCCAGAAAACACCAACATTTGAGGTTTATCAGCAGCCCATGTAAGGCAAAGCAGATGCCTCTGTTTTCTGCAGACTAAATGAGAAAGAAAGAAATTATCACCATTTACCATTCTCAGTGATGAAAGTATTGGAGACCCAAGTGACAAAAGGGGTTTCTGTTTGTATTTCCCAGATGGTTTGCACTTGATAGAAATGTGTCTTCAATTGAAGGTTTAAAATCAGATACACTTGTCATCTCAGTGATGGCTGTATCACTGTGCTTATTTTCTCCAGACCAGCCTGATTCTGCTCATTATTGGCAGTGGGACGGAGCAGAAGCAAAGCAAATCAGACCGCGTGTTCCCTGAGAATCTCTGTGAATGTGAGAAAAGCTCTGGCAGCTATTGTGTTCATACCACTGCTTACAGGTCGTTTTTACTTTTTTACTAAAGTATAGTTGACCTACCATATTGTATGAGTTTCATATGTACAGCACAGTGATTCACTATTTTCATGGATTATACTTCAGTTAAAGTTATTATAAGACAATGGATACAATTCTCTGTGCTATACAATATATCCTGTTGCTCATCTGTTTTATGCATCGTGATTTATATCTTTTAATCCCCTCCTCCTTCCCCTCTCCCCACTGGTCATCACTAGTTTGTTCTCTTTGTCTGTGAGTCTGATTCTTTTTTTGCTATATTCACCATTTTGTTGTATTTTTTAGATTCCACATGTGACATCACACAATATTTGTCTTTTTCTGTCTGACATCTCACTAAGCATAATATTCTCTAGGTCCACCCATGTTGTGGCTTATATAGGTATTTTTGATGTGACATTCCTGGGGCTTTGAACCTACTGGACTTCTGTGTCTTGCAGCCTAAGTCCACTATCCATCACCCCAACTAAATTAATAAAGACTTCACAAAAGTTAAAGAAAACTTAAATAGCTTTAACTTTTAAATTTCAAGTTTTATTGGCAGCATTTTCATTGTGTTTAAACTTGTAGATCTCAAAGAATCACTTCTTCGTTTCCTTTAGGTCTGTGATCAGAGCCACCATGTCTGAGAGGTCTTCCTGCACTCTGATTATGATGACCCCTGTGTCTTTGCTCTGCCCAGGCCATTACTGCCTGCTTCAGCTGCTCTGTTGTTGTTTTCCATAATACTTAACAGCACCCAATGTGTATGTTTGTCATTAATCTCACCTTACTAACTAAAAGCTCCAGAACAAAGCTTAACTTTGTTCACTGCTCTACCCCCTGTATCTAGAAGAGCTCTTGTTACATAGTAGGTGCTCAACAAATATTTGTGGAGTGACTGAATAAGTAACCACAGTACTCTTGCCTGGAAAATCCCATGGACAGAGGAGCCTGGCAGGCTGCAGTCCATGGGGTCACTGAGGGTTGGACATGACTGAGCGACTTCACTTTCACTTTTCACTTTCATGCATTGGAGAAGGCAATGGCAACCCACTCCAGCGTTCTTGCCTGGAGAATCCCAGGGACCGGGGAGCCTGGTGGGCTGCCGTCTATGGGGTCACACAGAGTCAGACATGACTGAAGAGACTTAGCTCACTTAAAAAAAAATTTTGGATCACCCCTGCTGTTCGCAGGCTTTCTCAGTTTCAGTGAGCAGGGCTGCTCTTCATTGTGGTGTGTGGGCTTCTCCTCTAGGTGGCTTCTCTTGCTGCGGAGCACAGGCTCCCAGTGCGTGGGGGTCAGTAGTTGCAGCCCGTGGGCTCAGTAGTTGTGGTTTACAGGATTAGTTGCAGCACAGCTTGTGGGATCTTCCTGGACCAGGGATCTAATGGTGGATTCTTATCCACTGGACCACCACGGAAGTCTACTTCTAATTACATTAGTCTAAGGTGTATTCAGTTCAGTCTCTCAGTCGTGTCCAACTCTTTGTGACCCCATGGATTGCAGCATGCCAGGCTTACCTGTCCATCACCAATTCCTAGAGCTTGCTCAAACTCACATCCATTGCTTCCAAGGAACAAGTGTCTTAATTTCATGGCCGCAATCACCATCTGCAGTGATTTTGAAGCCCAGGAAAATAAAGTCTGTCACTGTTCCCATTGTTTCCCCATACTTGCCAGGAAGTGATGGGACTGGATGTCATGATCTTCATTTTTTTGAATGTTGAGTTTTAAGCTAACTTTTTCACTCTCCTCTTTCAGCTTCATCAAGAAGCTTTTCAGTTCCTCTTCACTTTCTGCCGTTAGGGTGGTGTCATCTGCATATCTGAGGTTATTGATATTTCCCCCAGCAATCTTGATTCCAGCTTGTGCTTCATCCAGTCTGGCATTTTGCATGACATACTCTGCAGATAAGTTAAATAAGCAGAGTGACAATATACAGCCTTGATGCACTCCTTTGCCAACTTGGAACCAGTCCGTTGTTCAATATCCAGTTCTAACTGTTGCTTCTTGACCTGCATACAGATTTCTCAGGAGGCAGTTCAGGTGGTCTGGTATTCCCATCTCTTTCATAATTTCCCACAGTTTGTTGTGATCCACACAGTCAAAGGCTGTGGCATAGTCAGTAAAGCAGAAGTAGATGTTTTTCTGGAACTCTCTTGTTTTTTCAATGATCTGGCGGATGTTGGCAACTTGATCTCTGGTTCCTCTGCCTTTTCTAAATCCAGCTTGAAGATCTGAAAGTTCACAGTTCACGTATTGTTGAAGCCTGCCTTGGAAAATTTTGAGCATTACTTTGCTAGCGTGTGAGATGAGTGCAATTGTGTGGTACTTTGAGTATTCTTTGGCATTGCTGCTGGGGTCCAGCCCCAGTGGATCCAGGGTGATTCGAAGGGGAGACGGATACGCGAGGAAAACTTATGTATTTAGAGATATAAGATTAAATTAGGAATAAATAGTGTAGTAGGAAAATTTAGTGGAGAAAAGAAGGCTGAATAACTTGGTTTATGGGGAAAACCAATAAAATTCCAGTCAAGGAGCTTGCACCACCTATGTTAGGCCACCGGCGTCTGAATATCAGAGAGTGCCCTGCCTTGGGCTCTCTCTCTTATGGGTCTTAGAAGCAGGGACAAGTAAGTGGACGTGGTGAGCCTCCACGCCCCAGATGGGAATTCAGCCAAAAAAGGGAGAAAAGAATGACATGGGGAAGCCCAGCATTGGTGCAAGACTCCAAAAACAATTTTTCAAAATCAGCTTATATACCCAAGTTGTACATAAAGAAATAGTGGAATATGCAGAGTTATGCAGGGGCAGCAGTCCTGACCCTCATTGTGACAAATAAGGCTTTCTTTTTGCATACCCTCCCGTATACAAAAGGTCTCAGGTGGTTTACATTATCTTCTGGCCAAGAGGCCTGTTAACATTTTTATGGCTCTCTTCCTGGATAATTGTCCAGAAAACTCCTTTTCCCTAGAAGTGTTTTTTCTTTACTCTGCATCACCCTCAAAGTACTAAATAAAGTTACATTCCTGTAGAACAAAGTTGCAGTGGGTTATAACAAAGAAAGTACTTAACTCAAAGATCTAACGCTGCTAATACCAGGTCTACTACCTGTTTTTCTATATACCAACTATATCTAAAAATAAAGGATATGAAAATTTGGCAGCAAGTATTAGCTCAACAAATGAAACCTTTAATCAGTCCTACTCTAATGATTTTGACTCCTCTGAAGCCCCTACATTCCTAGGATGTTTTAAGCTTCCTGTGCCTCCTGCGGTCAGGAGGCCTCAAAGAATCACATGCGCAGCTGTACGAGTCCTGCAGGCAGGCTAGAAAGCCATCAGANATCACTGACTTGATGCACATGAGTTTGAGTGAACTCTGGGAGTTGGTGATGGACAGGGATGCCTGGCGTGCTGCGATTCATGGGGTCACAAAGAGTCAGACACAACTGAGTGACTGAACTGAACTGATACCTGAATGGTCTAGTGGTTTTCCCTACTTTCTTCAGTTTAAGTCTGAATTTTGCAAATAAGGAGTTCATGATCAGAGCCATAGTCAGCTCCCAGTCTTGTTTTTGCTGACTCTATAGAGTCACTGATTCCTAAAATGTCAGTGTTCATGCTTGCCATCTCCTGTTTGACCGCTTCCAATTTACCTTGACTCATGGACCTAACATTCCAGGTTCCTATGCAATATTGTTCTTTATAGCATTAGACTTTACTTCCATCACCAGTCATATCAACAACTGGGCGCTGTTTTCATTTTGGCTCAGCCTCTTCATTCTTTTGGAGCTATTTTTCCACTTTTCTTTGGTAGCATATTGGGCATGTACTGACCTGGGGAATTCATGTTTCAGTGTCATATCTTTTTGCCTTTTCCCACTCCAGTATTTTTGTCTAGAGAATCCCATGGACAGAAAAGCCTGATGCACTACAGTCCATGGGGTTGTAAAAAGTTGGACACGACTGAGTGACTAATACTTAATACTTATACTGTTCATTTATTAAGGTGTATTAAGTTAATGCTAATCTTCAAGCTGTGTGTTCAAAAGCTGTCCATTTTATTCATCTCCTTTCAGGTCCTGCTGGTTGCCAGATATTTGCAATGTTCCCATACCTCACACATAGTGGAATTTTCTTTGATTTGGGGAATGTCAAAGGACTCAGTCATTAGAATGTGCAACACTATCCTTTTCTTATCATTTTAACCTCCTTTTCAATCTTACTTTTTTCCATTTATAATGTAGGATGTTCTTAATAATCTTAGTAAGTTCTTGAAATGATCTGAGCCCAGCAATATGTCAGAGGGAACCTCATGCTGGTCAAAGGCACTTTGGCTGTGGAGTTCAACTTTGCCTTTGTGGGATTTGTACATCCCAAGCTGACAAACAGACGAGCCTCTCCACCCCAAGGAATGCACAGGGTCACGCCACTGTCTCTGTTGCCTGCCTTCTTTCTGGTGCCTCCACGAGGCCCTGGGACATCCTGTTTCATTCCTCTGCTGCTGCTGTTCCCTCTGCCTGAGAAGGCCTCTTCTCTGCCCAGCTCCGGCTCTTCTTCTCTTGCAGCCCTCCTTACTAGTCCAGCCCGTAGCACTGTGCCCTCTGGGTCTTTCCTGTGTCTACTTAAGCAGATTTGTGGAAGGAACCATGGACTTGGAGTCAAAAGTTCAGGTTGGGGTCAGAAGATGAGCCTCATGTCTGCTTCATCTTGGGCAACCACCTCTGAGCCACAGTGTCATCCTTGGTAAAATGCTAATAACTGTTTGTCCTTGGACTATGTGATGTGCCTGTTTTAGTGTCAAGCATGACCACACAGGAAAAGGGTCTTGGAAATGATTCAGCTCGTGTAAAGATCCCAGACACCATTAGAAGGTTTTTGTGTATTATGCTTATAAAGAAAAAAACACTCACTTATTTCCTTCACTCTATCTCATACCATGCTCTGAATGCTTCCATTCTTGTCAGCAAATGTGTGGTTATTCCCCACACCAGGTAATTCTGGGACACCAGGTAGGTGTCCTGGATCTCACTTGGCTCTGACCCCACCTGGAGGTGGTGTGGGATCCCCCGGTCGAGGCTCAGTCCCACAGGACGTCCCCCATCCTGGCGCCTGTGCTTCCGACTGCTGGCTACACCTCAGACAGTCCCTGGAGCCTTCTTGGGCTTGATTAATTTGCTAGATTGGCTTACAGAATCCAGGAGATCAGTTTACTTGCTTTATTGCCTGTTTATTATAAAATGACATAACCAGGAGCAGCTAGATGGAAGAGATGCAAGGGGCAAGGAATGCCCAAAGCTCATGGTGCTCCCATGCCTTGTCGGGGAGTGCACCATTCTGCCGCCAGCACTGCTGGTGTTCACTAACTCAGAAGCTCTCTGAACTCTGTTCTTTGGCTTTTCCCCCAGAGGGCTCATTCCATAGGCACGATTGATTAAATCATTGGCCTGTGCTTACTGAACTCAATCTCTAGCCCCTCTTTCCTCCCTTGAGGTCTGGGGTTGGGAGTAGGGCTGACAGTTCTAACCTTCTGATCCTGGTTGATTCCCCTGGTTAATCACACACCCCCCACCACCTCCTGGGGCTTTCCAAAATTCATTTCATTAACACAAACTCGGCTGTAGTTTGAAAGTTCAGTTCAGTTCAGTTGCTCAGTCATATCCAACTCTTTGCAACCCCAAGAACTGAGGCACGCCAGGCCTCCCTATCCATCATCAACTCGCAGAGTCCACCCAAACTCATGTCCATTGAGTCAGTGATGCCATCCAACAATCTCATCCTCTGTCGCCCCCTTCTCCTCCTGCCCTCAATCTTTCCCAGCATCAGGGTCTTTTCAGATGAGTCATCTCTTTGCATCAGGTGGCCAAAGTATTGGAGCTCCAGCTTTAGCATCAGTCCTTCCAATGAACACCCAGAACTGATCTCCTTTAGGATGGACTGGTTGGAGATCCTTGTGGTCCAAGGAACTCTCAAGAGTCTTCTCCAACACCACAATTCAAAAGCATCAATTCTTCGACACTCAGCTTTCTTTATAGTCCAACTCTCATATTCATACATGACTACTGGAAAAACCATAGATTTGACTAGATGGACCTTTGTTGGCAAGGTAATGTCTCTGCTTTTTAATATGCTGTCTAGGTTTGTCATAACTTTTCTTCCAAGGAGCAAGCATCTTTTAATTTCATGGTTGCAGTCAGCATCTGCAGTGATTTTGGAGCTCAAAAAAATAAATTCTGTCACTGTTTCCATTATTTCCCCATCTATTTGACATGAAGTGATGGGACTGGACACCATGATCTTAGTTTTCCGAATGTTGAGTTTTAAGCCAGCTTTTCCACTCTCCTCTTTCACTTCCATTAAGAGGCTCTTTAGTTCTTTTTTACTTTCTGCCATAAGAGTGGTGTCATTTGCATATCTGAGGTTATTGATATTGTAGTTTGAAAGAGGCTTGTGACAAATAACAAGACATATTTATCCACTCATCACTTGAAATTCCAAAGGTTTCAGAAGCTCCGTGCCAGCAATGGAGGAAGATTAAAATGTGTATTTTTATTTATCAGCCACAAGATCACTACTTAGAACAGCATGAGCTTCATATAATCCCAGCTGATGGGTGGTGGTTGAGTGACAGGAGTAGTAACCACAGCTGCAAGCTAAAGTTTGCTCAGAACTCACTTTGTTTCCTTTTAGAAATCTCAGCATCTTGGCCAGAGAGATGAAAGAGAGGAAGCAAAAGAATGAAATTGAGTTCTTTCCCTCCAAATGTTTATAGAAGTTTTATTTTATTTTTAAAAAATTATTTATTTTTTAATTGAAGGATAATTACTTTACAGAATTTTGTTGTTTTCTGTCAGACCTCAACATGAATCAGCCATAGGTATAGATATATCTCCTCCCCTTTGAAACTCCCTCCCATCTCTCTCCCCATCCCACTCCTCTAGATTGATACAGAGCCCCTGTTTGAGTTTCCTGAATCATACAGCAAAGTCTAGTTGGCTATCTATTTTACATGTAGTAATGTAAGTTTCCATATTACTCTTTCCATACATCTCACTCTCTCCTCTCCTTTCCCCATGTCCATAAGTCTGTTCTCTATGTCTGGGAAATTGAGTTTTTAAAGAGCTGGGCATTCTGTCTGTATAAACTACTTTATTTAATTACATTTCCAGAGCCCTTTCCCTTTGCAGTTTGGAAGGTTTACTCATTCATTCTTTGGTCTATTCATTCACTAAGCATTTATTGAGAACCTATTATACCCTGGGCATAATTATTAAGATGCATAAGCTACATCTTGAATCACAGCTGGGTTGAGGGATCGTGCAAGGGTGCAGCAATGGAGATCTGCCTGGGGATAGAGGCGGCACCTACTTGAAACCAGAGGGTTGCCAGTTACTCTCAGAGTATTGTTTGCAAGGAGGGTAAGAGGCTACAGTGGGTGTGAGACAGGGTGGGGGCAAGAACACATGCAGGATCAAGGAGTCCAGCAGATTCTGTTGTTGTACTCACAAGGATATGGATCCATTTTCTCAGCTACTTTAGGACTGAACTGCTGGTTTATCAGGAATCAGGTGGCATGGTCCTTGTCTCCATGGCATGACATAATTTCTTTAGACCTACTTTCAGCATGGCCTTGGAGGAAGAGGCCAAGTCAGGGTCCCTACATAAAAAGCCTTGTGTTTCTTGACAGTGTTTTACTCACTTTAGGCATCTGTAGATAAGGTCTGCTACTTAAACACAGGGAGAGCTAGTTGAATCTGTCCAGGAGGAAGAAAATTTCCTCTGCCTTTCTAGGTTTTTTCCGACTTAAGGATTAAGGTGATACCAGAGGGATTAACAGGAGAAAATAAAACAGAAGTTAATAACATGTATCCATGGGAGAGCCCAGAGAAGCAATATCTTACCAAAATGGCTGAAAGCCCTTAAAGATCACCTTTGACTAAAGACAAAAGATGATTTTTAGGGGTAGTGGTTTTGAAATTTGGATAAGAAGAAGGTAATGCACATGATGATGAAAAGGCAAATTTTTGGTAAATAAATGTTGGCTGGGCCCAGAGGGGACTCTGATCTCTAGGTCCTGTTTAAAGTTTCCCCACCACCCCTGGATAATATTTTTGTAATATTCTCTAGTGATAGCTCTTTTCTGAGAACAGAACTAAATTCTTCCAGGCATTTAAGGTGAAAGTCAAAGTTTCTTCCCGAGTCTTTTAAGACTTTGATTTTTTTTCAGCTGGAAATAATCCACATGCAGAAGAGACATTTTGGGGTTTCAAACTTTGCTCCCCTACAAGTCTGTGTCCAGTTTTGGATAATTCTGGACTGCTGCTTGGATAGGTTGGGAAGCTCAAAGCCTCTTAGTCAAAGAAACCCATTTACTTCTTCCTTCCTTTCTTTTTTAATAATAATAAATTTAATAAAATTTAAATAATAAATTATTTTAAAATAAATAATAAAAATGAGCACTGGGTTTGCTCATTGTTACTGGGATATCATTGCTTCTAGCTCTTTCAGCAGACACAGCAAGGAAATATATATGCAGTTATCCCTTGGTATCTGCCTAGGATTGGTTCTAGGACTCCTGCAGATCCCAAAATTTGAGAATGCACATGATCCTTACATAAAAATGGTGTCATATTTGCATATGACACATCCTTCTGTATGCTTTCAATCATGTCTAGATTGCTTATAATTTCTCCTACAATGTAAATGCTATGTAAAAATTTGTAGCACAGCAAACTCCAAATTTGCTTTTTGGAACTTTCTAGAATTTTTTTTCACCAAATATTTTCACTCTGAGGTTGGCTGAATCTGTGGTTGTAGAACCTGTGGATATGAAAAGCCAAATGTATATATAATTAACCCATGCATATACACACATTTGCATTTCTGTAAATATTCTTGTTTTTCTATATTAAGCTAAACATGAGTTTGTACTGATGCCTCTAAGCATTTTAGAATAGTTTTAGAATTATAGAAAAATTGCATCAGTAGTGCAGCGAGTTCACATATTCCCCTCACTTTCTTTCCCCATGTGAACATCTTACATTACCATGGTAATTTTGTCATGACTAAGAAATCAACATTGGTACATTTCTATTAACCAATCTCTACATTTTATTTGAATTTCACTAGTTTTCTGACTGCTGTCCTTTTTTTGTTTCAAGAGCCCATCTAAGATCTGATATTGTGTTAATTATCATGCCTCATTAGGCTCTTCTTGGCTATGACAGTTCCTTAGATTTTCCGTGTTTTTGATGACCTTGATAATTTTGAGGCATGTTGGTCAGATATTTTATAGAATGACTCTCAGTTTGTTTGTCTGATATTTTTGTCATATGGATTTTGGGAAGGAGATCACAGAGGTGAAGTGCCCTGCTCATCACTTAATATAAAAAGTATTTGCTATCAACATGACATTTTACTGATGATGTTATAGTCACTTCAGTTGTGTCCAACTCTTTGCGACTCTAGGGAGCTCTCCAGGCTCCCCGTGGGATTCTCTGGGCAAGGATACTGGAGTGGGTTGCCATTATCTGACCCAGGGATCAAACCAGCTTCTCTTATGTCTCCTGCATTGGCAGGCAAGGTCTTTACCCCTTAGTGCCACCTGGACAGCCCTTGTTAATCTCAATTAAAATGTCACCTGGCCAAGGTGGTGTTTTATAGTTGGCTGCACTATAAAGTTACTTTCCCCCCACTTTTCACACTCTATTTGTGGAACCACTGGAGTGGGTTGCCATTTCCTTCTCCAGGGGATCTTCCTGATCCAGGGATCAAACCCATGTCTCCTGCATTGCAGGCAGATTCTTTACCCATCAAGCCATGGCAGAAGCCCTTTGGAAGCACAGTCCACACTTAAAGGGGTGGGGGGCTGAAGTCCATTTCAAAGAGACAGGAGTATTTATAAAAATACTTGAAAATTTTCTTAAAAAGGATTGGTTTCTTTCTCCTTATTTATTTAATCAATCATTTATTTATATCAGCATTGACATTGATATTTATTTTATACTTGGGCTATAATCTGATACTTATTTTGTTGCTCAATTTGTTTCTGCTTTGGCCCTTGGGAGCTATGTCAGGTTGGCTCCTGTTTCCCCTCAGTTTGCTTACTTCATGTTCTATGTTTTTCCTTTTTGAGCAATTTTTTGCTTTCTGGCACAGTAATATGCTCCAACTCTTCTTTATCCTTTATCCTCATCCTAGGATCAGTCATTTCTTCAAGGGGCCCTAATTGCTTTTAGTAGAGAATGACATTAGAAACCAAGATCTTGGAACTGGGTGTGCTCATTGCTACTAGGGTGTCACTGCTTTTAGCTCTCTCAGCAGGAAATACCCATGTGTATAGTAACCCATGCATACACACTATCTATATTTCTGTACCTATCCATCTGAATCTATGTTAAACCAAACACAAGTTTCAATTGATGTCCTTGACTCTAATCCAGTACTACATGGATTATTCTAAACTTCCCCTCTTTGCTTATCTGTGAGAATTATTCCTACAGCAGTGAGAAACCTGGCTTCCACCACCCACCATTCAACTTCGTTACACATGGATAGCAGTTCCAAAATTGTTCATTTGTGTTCCTGGGAGAAGCAGTTTTAGAGGACAGTGTTTATATACAGTTCCCTTTGTCTTTAGCCTTATAGTTTCTGGTCAAAGAAACATTTCCAATTTTTCCAAGGCTACTTAGATCCCCTCTACTATCTATATTACGTCTCCCTCCTTTAAAATGATTTCTTCCCATTTGACTTGGGAGAAATATTGGATGCTGGTTTGAAAATGAGCCTTTGAACCATGAAGTTTCTCTCAAGTCAGTGTCAGCATTATAAGAGTTTTTCACCAGACAGAGCAGAAAGGTGATTATTCTAGAAGATTCTCATAAAATAGTAAAATCTATATTCTAACATATTCTACAAATGTCAAAGTCAAGTTCTCATTCTGGAAAGTGTGGAAACTGTTCAGTTCATTTCAGTTCAGTAGCTCAGTCGTGTCTGACTCTTTGCGACCCCATGAATCGCAGCACGCCAGGCCTCCCTGTCCATCACCAACTCCCGGAGTTCACTCAGACTGGCGCCCATCGAGTCAGTGATGCCATCCAGCCATCTCATCCTCTGTCGTCCCCTTCTCCTCTTGCCCCCAATCCCTCCCAGCATCAAAGCCTTTTCCAATGAGTCAACTCTTCACATGAGGTGGCCAAAGTACTGGAGTTTCAGCTTCAACATCATTTCTTCCAAAGAAATCCCAGGGTTGATCTCCTTCAGAATGGACTGGTTGGGTCTCCTTGCTGTCCAAGGGACTCTCAAGAGTCTTCTCCAACACCACAGTTCAAAAGCATCAATTCTTCAGCGCTCAGCCTTCTTCACAGTCCAACTCTCACATCCATACATGACTACTGGAAAAACCATAGCCTTGACTAGACGGACCTTAGTCGGCAGAATAATGTCTCTGCTTTTGAATATGCTATTTAGGTTGGTCACAACTTTTCTTCTAAGGAGTAAGCATCTTTTAATTTCATGGCTGCAATCACCGTCTGCAGTGATTTTGGAGCCCCCCAAAATAAAGTCTGACACTGTTTCCACTGTTTCTCCATCTACTATAGCAAAGCATAAAGGGTAAAGAATTTCTAAAGTCATCACAAAGAGCTATTTTCTATATATTTTCAATAACAGACGTTTTGTGTTATATAAACACTGTAAATATCCAGACTATGAGTTTGGAAAAAACGATGTCAGTTATCTCTGATCTGGAAAACATGTGGCTTTCCTTTAGAAAGTAAGGAATTATAAAAAGTGACATATGCTTGAAGACACAGAGATTGAAGTAGAAGTGACCACCTCCCCTGCTTCTGCCTTACCTCATGGTGGCTGTGCACTAAGCTTCCTTCTGCTTCAACTTCTTCTTCCAGAACTGAAAGCCCTGACCATCTCTCCTTTCTTTAGGCACTTTTTTTTTGCACAGTGTAAAAACTCAGGAAATAATTGTTCTGTAGCTGAAGTAGACCTAAGCTGGCTTTGAAAATCAACTGTTTCTATTTAATTTCAGAGAGTTCTTTTCCATTTGGCAATAAACACTTTTTTTAGTGGATTGATCATGAATCATTTTCTGGCTGGCCCCACGTTTAAAACGCTGGTGGTGTTCTTTCTGCCCTGCAAAGCCCTTGATGGAGCACATTAGCTGAACTCTGCTGTCTTTATGAGCTGGGGCCCCGCCCCAGGGCAGCTCAGTGCCTCCTCCACCCACTTTATTGGCCACAGAGTGTTTGTTCTTTGGTGTCTTTAACTCGACGTTCCTTTTACTCACCAAAGAAAGAACCACAAGAAGGACTTTTGCTGGAGGCAGAAAACCTTTCTCCTCCCTTGCTTCAAATCCATCACTTTACACAGAGGGTGTTTTAATGGAGAAAAGCTAATAAAACTTTTTGCTTTGGATTTTTTCCCCCACCCAGGGAGACAGTATTTGGGCCATATAGAGACATTCAATGTGACAGACCGACTCTTTTAAAGACACTGCCTCCCTAAAGCCCAGTTTTCCAAAGGGGATGACACCTCAGCACTGTCAGGGCTGGGAGCACAGTCTCAGGGGCTGGGCAGTGCTGGGCTCATGCAGGTTCTGGGTACCTCCCTTTCTGGGGGCTGTGTGTCTGCTTTACGTTAGTCGGAGGGCTAAAGGGAAACTGAAGGAACTGCCTAGGGCAGCAAGGCAGATGGGTGTTTGTGACATCAGCAGGGCCCCCTTTGTCTGAGTAGGATGTTTCTGCACAAGCCATGAGAGGTAAAGGTGATTGGGGGCGGGAATACAGCCTGTACCCACCTTGCCTGCGCCCTGGTGTGGGACAATGTACGTGAATCTGAGCGCTGCTATATGACTAACTGCTGCTGCTGCTGCTGGCTTAAAACCACAGAAATTTGGGAATTCCCTGTTGGTCCTGTGGTTAGGACTCTGTGCTTTCACTGCTAAGAGCCTGAGTTCAATCCCTGGTCAGGGAGCTAAGATCCTGCAAGCCACACGGCATGGCCAATCTCCCTCACTACCACCACCACCAAAAAGAGCAGAAATTTATCTACTCATAGTCCTGGAGGCTAAAAGTCCTGGAGGCTCAGGGAGAAACTCTGTACAGTGTCTGTCCCCTAGCCTCTGGTGGCCGCTGGTGGCCGCTGGTGGGCACTGGTGGGCACTGGTGGCCTATGGTGGCCGATGGTGGTCACTGGTGGCCAATGGTGGTTGCTAGTGGTCTGTGGTGGTCCCTGGTGGTCGCTGGTGGCTGCTGGTGGTCACTGCTGGTCACTGATGGTCACTGGTGTTCACTGGTGGCTGCTGGTGGCTGCTGGTGGTCGCTGGTGGTCACTGATGGTCACTGGTGTTCACTGGTGGCTGCTGGTGGTCGCTGGTGGCTGCTGGTGGTCGCTGGTGGTCACTGATGGTCACTGGTGTTCACTGGTGGCTGCTGGTGGTCACTGATGGTCACTGGTCGTCGCTGGTGGTCACTGATGGTCACTGGTGGTCGCTGGTGGTCACTGCTGGTCACTGGTGTTCACTGGTGGCTGCTGGTGGTCACTGATGGTCACTGGTGGTCGTTGGTGGTAACTGGTGGTCTCTGGTGGTCACTGGTGGCCTATGGTGGCTGCTGGTGGTCACTGGTGGCCCATAGTGGCTGATGGTGGTCCATGGTGGTCCTTGGTGGTCCCTGGTGGTCACTGGTGGCTGCTGGTGGTTGCTGGCAATCTTTGGCATCACTTCATTTGTGGCAGCGTAATTTCATTTTCTGCCTCCACCATCATGTGGCCTTTTCTGTGTGTGTTTCTTTTGTTCCCACAAGGTCATTGGTCATATTAGATTTAGTGCATGTGCTAAGTCATTTCAGTCATATCCAACTTTTTGCGACCCTAAGGACTGTAGCCTGCCAGACCCCTCTGTCCATGGGATTCTCCAGGAAAGAATCCTGGAGTGGGTTTCTATGCCCTTCTCCAGGAGATCTTCCCAACCCTGGGATCAAACCTGCATCTTTTATGTCTCTTGCATTGGCAGGTGGGTTCTTTACCACTGGTGCCACCTGGGAAATCCATTAAATTTAGAGTCTACTCTAATCTAGTATGACATAATTTTAATTAACTACTTCAACAAAGATGCTGATTCCAAATAAGGTCCCATTCCTATTAAATATGAATTCTGGGGGGTGGGGGAGGGGCAGACATTATTTCATCCCAAATAGGCATTAATCTGCAGAGAAGGCACCTCTTACAAATTTGCCATCAGCTCTGCCTACTTGCCAACTGTAGCACTGGCTTTGTTCACTATTAGTAATTTGTACAAATGTGTCATGTGGGCTAGCAAGGGCCCTGGATATGATCATTTATGGGAGCAGTGAGCTATTCAAGGTCCATTAGTCTGCTTCCTGAAGCAGAACCTGATGCCTCTTTGGGAACTTCTGTGGCTTGTATGGAAGACTGAGTTCTTAAAAGTGTTTTTTTCATGTATGCTTATGGCTTATTTACATTGTTGTAGGGCAGAAACCAACACAACATTGTAAAGCAATAACTTCCAATTTAAAATAAATAAATTTATATTAAAAATAAACTAAAAAAAGTTTGTTTTGAGAAAGACAAATATCATATGATATGACTTATTTGTGGAATCTAAAAAAGATGTAAATAAACTTATCTACAAAATAGAAACGGACTCACAGACATAGAAAACAAACTTATGGTTACTGAAGGAGAGGGATAAAAAATTAGAAATTTGGGATTAACAGATAATATACTACTATAAATCATAGTACATATTTATAGACTATAAAAAAGATAAACAACAAATAAACAATAAGAACTTACTATATAGCACGGGAAACTATATTCAATATCTTATAATAACCTAAATAGGAAAGCATCTGAAAAAGAATATATGTACATACATTCAGATACATACACACATGTGTTTATGTGATATACCTATCTGAATCACTTTGCTGTACACATGAAGCTAACACAACATTGTAAATCAACTATACATCAATAAAAATTAAAAAAATAAAATTTTCTGCAAAGACAGCAAGGAAGTCTGAAAAGCAAACCTCTGATTCCAGCAATTATAGCAAATTTTTTTCTTTTTTCAAAACACAGGAGAGCAGTCTACCTAGCCTGCTTTGTCACATAATTTCCTCTGTTCTCTGGTGGCTTGGAAAAGTCTCATGAGGGAGTGATGAGGTAAAGCCATGCAGTCCTTTTCAAGGTGTGCTCCACGGAAATATTATCCCAGTTAAAAATGTCTCTGTAGAAAGGCGTTTTGTGGTCAAATAAGACTTCTGGGAAACTGTGCATTTGCTATTCTCCTCCTGGATATTAGCTCCACACACTGGCTTTGTAAAGTTTCTGACAAGCCCTGCAGCAGAGAAACCTATTACACGTTGTTTAACTTGACCACAGAATCTCCTTCACCCCCTGTTTGGTAAATGAATAACACCTATTACAATCCACAGAACCAGTCCAGTGGTTTGAATACTACTGGAGAGAGTGGACAAGGATATAAATGTTGGAAACAGGTTCAAGTTCAAAACTTAGATTTATTGACTTTGGATAAGTAACTGGATCTCTCTGAACCCAAGTCCCTCCTCAGTATGATGATACTGTAATGCTACTTTTTTTTTTTTTCAGGATTAACTGAAATAATGTAGATAAAGTGCTTAGCACCTGGCCTGGAATATGGAAACAACTGAATACAATTAGGTCTCTATTATTATTATTGTTAAAAATGTTAAAAAGTATTTACAGCCCTATGACTTCTTATATTATCCTCAGAGAATATTTGGGGGAAATGACAATCCAGATTCAAGTAAAGAAGATTGAAACTGATGACTTTTATTAAAACTGGGGACCTTTCTTCAGCTTCTCAGTACGCTGGGGATTGATATTCACCAAATCCAGTCCTCCTGAATCCAGGAAACTCTGCCAATCAGTTGCAATTTCTTAGGCTGGTCATAATTCAGTTATGTTCTCCTGAAAGAAAATTAAGCCCCAAGTGGGAAATGAAGTAATGCATTTCAAAAGGCATTTCCCAATTACTGGATTACCTCTGGGAGTATGGGGTCAGGGCAGGAGGAAGATATGAGGAATAGGTCAGGGGATATGACTTGAAAATTCCTGGGTTCTAGACTCACCGACGGCTGGGGTCCAGCCCTGGTGGATCCAGGGAATTCGAAGCGGGGGTGGCGTTGGCGAGGAAAGACTTATTTTTTTTTATTAATATAAGATTAGATTAGGAAGAAATAGTGTAGTAGGAAAATTAAGTGGAGAAAAGAGGCTGAATAACTTGGTTTACATGGAAAGCCAATAAAGTTCCAGACAAGGAGCTTGCACCATCTACATTAGGCCACCGGCGTCCGTTTGAATATCGGAGAGTGCCCCGCCTTGGGCTCTCTCTCTTACGGATCTTAAAAGCCAGGACAAGTAAGTAGACATGGTGAGCCTCCACACCCCAGATGGGAATTCAGCCTGAAATTAGAGTAAAGAGGAGACACGGGGGAAACCAGTCCAGCGACTGGCTTCGGCCTCTATTGTTCAGAAAGTCTTTTATACCTTTTTGATTATACATAGAGATCAATGGGTAATACAAAATTATGTAGCATTAGAAGCCCAGAATCTTTCTGTATATCTTTTTGTATACAAAAAGTCTCAGGTGATTTACATTATCTTCTGGCCAAGAGGCTTGCTAACACTTTTTGGCTCTCTTCCTTAATGAATGTTAATTTCATTTCCCCTGAAGTGCTTTTCTTTAATCTGCATCTCCTTAAAGCACTAAAGTTACATCTCTATAGAACAAAGGCACAGTGGGTTATAACAAAGAAGGTATTTAACTCAAAGATCTAATGTTGCTAATACCAGGTCTACTACTTGTTTTTCTATATACCAACTATATCTAAAAATAAAGGATATGAAAATTTGGCAGCAAGTATTGTCTCAACAAATGAAACCTTTAATCAGTCCTATTCTAACGATTTTGACTCCTCGGAAGCCCCTACATTCCTAGGATGTTTTAAGCTTCCTGTGCCTCCTGCGGTCAGGAGGCCTCAAAGAATCACATGCGCAGCTGTACGAGTCCTGCAGGCAGGCTAGAAAGCCATCAGAGGAGTTTTTGGATTGAAACACTTGTATTATGCCCAGGAGATTTATTATCTAAAAGCTCTAATTTTTTCCGGAAAAAGGTGGTGGGGGGACAGGCCCCTGTTAATGACAGAAGAGTAGGTGGAAAACATAACACAGTAAAGCAGGCAGATTCTGGTCTTGGGGGTGGGGATGCTCAGGAAATTCCAGGGGGAAACCCTGAAGCCTTCACGTCCTTGCGTTTGTCAGGCTTCCTTCCGCATGACCTTGTCACGGGGGGGATTCCTCACGCTGGTTCCCGGCAACCGACCTGTCCTTTTTGGACGCATGTATCACAAAAGGTGTCAGAGTCCACTGACAGCACGGCTGAGGCACAGGACAGCTTCCCCCACTCAGATGGATGCCCAGGAGGATGGGGAAGAAGACTCTGTATGGAGGATGGTGTGCTCAGCCTCTTGGCAGGTGGCCCGTGTGGGCTGATTGGCTATGTAGCTGCTCCACAAGGGAGACCTTTAGCCTGGTTTCAAGAGACAGGAAAGGGAAAGAGCTGCTACCTAGAAGCGTGTGAGAGGCACTAGTATAATATAGCATTCTCGTCTTTGTGAGGATGGCACACTTATGATTGCCCATTGGCAGAGGGTCGAACTTTCCTGTAACAGCGAAGCATCTCAGCGAGGCTCTGTGGGTACGGACATAGATGCACAGGGGAGTGCAGGAAGGAATGGAAATTGGGTAGCACAGGGTGTGAACTACTCTAAAGCTCTCAGAGGCAGTGAGGATTGGTTCAGAGCTCAGGCTAAGCTCGTCCCTTGTGGTCCAGCGTCTAAGGCTCTGTGATTGCACTGAAGGGGACATGGGTTCAGCCTCTGAAGCAGGAGCCCATGCAGAGATCCTGCAGGTGCCTGGCGTGGCTCCAAAATAAAATAAGTAAGTAAAAGATTAAAAAAAAAAAAGGTCTGAATTTCCACAGACCTGGATCCTAGGAAGTTCTTGATACAGTTTGTTGGGGAGGGGGAAATGTTCCCTCTGCACATCTTATATTCTTGTGGTTGGAGTAATACTAAAAACTGATACAACACAGGTTAATAGGGGAAAAAGAAACACATTTTAATTCATGCCCATGGAAGTCTCATAGAAGTAAGACCTGAAAATGGCCGAAGAAGGCAGCTATTTTTGGGGTGGGGGGCTGCACTACATAGCTTATGGAATTTTAGCTCCTGGATCAGGAGTTGAGTCCTGCGCAGTGAGAGTGTGGAGTCCTAACCACTGGACAACCAGGGAATTCTCCAAAGGAGGCAGCTTTTATACTCTTTAGACAAACAATAAATTTGTGAGGCTTTGACAGGACAAAGAAACTTAGGTTTAGGTGCTTGATTAGTAAAGAATGTGAATGGTTTGAGCTTGGGTAGTAAATTAAAGAAGTAACAAGATCTGCTTACACAGGATTCTTGGCCCTGAAGTCTCTCTCTCTGGTGATAAGAGTGTACTTCTACCCTCAGGTGTTTTGTGAGAGATTTATTTTCTTCTTTCAGGGAGACAGAGAAGAGGATCAGAGTGGCCTTGCCTCATCTCTTTCTTAAGTTACTTTCATTCAAAATAATATGCCATTGATTGATATGCATATTGATATGTATCAATATGCAGCCTACCCTTGTCCCAATAGTGAAGTGTTTCTGTACATCAGCTTTTGTTGTTCAGTTGTTAAGTTGTGTCTGACTCTTTTCCTACCCCAAGGACTGTAGCCCACCAGGCTCCTCTGTCCTTGGGATATCCCAGGCATGAATACGGGAGTGAGTTATCATTTCCTTCTCCAGAGGATCTTCCCACCTGATCCAGGGATCGAACTCAAGTTTCTTTTTTTGGCAGGCAGATTTGATATCAGCTTCCCTATATGTAAATGAGGCTCAAAATAGCATCAATACCAGTGACTGGGTTGGGAGGATTAGATATCAGCACAGTGCCTGCCATGCAATAGAAAATATATTTACAATTATCATCATAGAAAATGGAGGTCTAGAGTAATCAGAGTTTTCGTGTGAAAAGGTGGAGTCACTTGGCCTTGAAGGAGGTGGCAGCCAAGGAGAGGGTATTGAGTTGTAAGAGGAAACAGCATATAAGCAAAAACTGTAAGGAAAATGTGGAATCAGAGGGTACTAGTAGGAAAAAGAAAATGGAATATGTTTGCAGGCCCTGTATCTATAGAGCTCCATATTATTTGGTATTTCTGCCTTTAATCGCTGCCTTTGCCCATATCCTTATTTATCTATTGAGTTCTCAGTGAGATTCCAAGTTTCTCCAATGCAAAGATTTTTTGACCTTCATCAGCACTTTTACATTTTACACCCCCCTTCCCACACCCCACCCCTAGCCCTGGCTCATCTCCAGTGAAAGGACTGATGGGCAAGACGGAACCGAGGTGCTTGCTGGAGTTGTAGGTACAGAGGCAGAGGGTGCTGCAGACTGGTCCAGTGTGAAGACAGACCGGATGGAGAGCAGCGGCCAGAGTCAAGGTCGAGGCAGAGCCTAGGGGTGGACTGATGTGGGCACGAGAAGGGGGAAGAATCAAAGACTCAACGGGTCTCAGGTGCCTTCTAATGGGCTGGCGATGACAGAGCAGAGGTGGAGAGGGAATACCAGAGTTTGAACCAATTAATATTGAAATAATGTGAGACTCTCAAGAGGAGATTTCAAAGAGATCATTTGATACTTGGATCAGGAATTCAGAAGAAAGATCTGGGCTGGAGACAGACATTTGGGGATTATTTATATGAATAGATGAAGGGTTCTGAAAGCCATGGGGGTGGATGAGCTCTACCTGGGACAGAACGTGAAATGAGAAGAGAAGCAGCATCTTTCTCAACCAGTGACACTGGTTTCTTTCCCTGTTCCTTGAAGAACAGCTGTGGATGTCACCAGGCCTGCCATTCAGGATATGTGTGCATCCCTGCAGTGTCAACCCTGACAGCTGATATTTCTTTCTGTAATGCAAATGCATGACTTCAGCTTTAATTGCCTGGCATCCACTATCGCTATCTGAATAAAGACAGTGCAGGCCTCCTGCCTAGGTATTGAGTCGGGCCTCTTTGGCCGACTGAGGCATCTTTGTTTCACAGATCTTGGTTGATTTCAATAAAAGGTCGTTGGGGCCACCTATCTTTTCTGTTCCTGTGCTTTAAACTCTTTCTTTTTTTATTTTACATTCATCAATAAACAGTGAACCTGGGAAGCCCTAGACCCTCACCCTCAACCCCAGTAAAAGCAAAATTAAAAGCCCACACACTCCCTCTCCAGCACCCCTCTCCCCACCTCGCTGTGGGCTGTATAATTTCCAGGTCCTGGAAGTAAAAATCTTTGTTTTTCCTAATTTTTTTTTTAATTTTTATTTTAACTTTAGTTTACTTTACAATACTGTATTGGTTTTGCCAAACATTGACATGAATTCACCACGAGTGTACATGCGTTCCCAAACATGTATCCCCTCCCACCTCCCACCCCATACCATCTCTCTGGGTCCTCTCCATGCACCAGTCCCAAGCATCCTGCATCCTGCATCGGACATCGACTGGTGATTCGTTTCTTACATGATAGTATACATGTTTCAATGCCATTCTCCCATCTCATCCCACCCTCTCCCTCTCTCTCTCCCCCAGAGTCCAAAAGTTTACTCTATAGATCTGAGTCTCTTTTGTTATCTTGCATACAGGGTCATCATCCCCATCTTTCTAAATTCCATATATATGCGTTAGTATACTGTATTGGTGTTTTTCTTTCTGGCTTACTTCACTCTGTATAATCGGCTCCAGTTCCATCCATCTCCTTAGAACTGATTCAAATGTATTCTTTTTAATGGCTGAGTAATACTCCATTGTGTATATGTACCACAGCTTTCTTATCCATTCATCTGCTGATGGACATCTAGGTTGTTTCCATGTTCTGGCTATTATAAACAGTGCTGCGATGAACATTGGGGTACATGTGTCTCTTTCTATTCTGGTTTCCTCGGTGTGTATGCCCAGCAGTGGGATTGCTGGGTCATAAGGCAATTCTATTTGCAATTTTTTAAGGAATCTCCACACTGTTCTCCATAGTGGCTGTACTAGTTTGCATTCCCACCAACAATGTAAAAGGGTTCCCTTTTCTCCACACCCTCTCCAGCATTTATTGCTTGCAGACTTCTGGATCGCAGCCATTCTGACTGGTGTGAAGTGGTACCTCATTGTGGTTTTGATTTGCATTTCTCTGATAATGAGTGATGTTGAGCATCTTTTCATGTGTTTGTTAGCCATCCGTATGTCTTCTTTGGAGAAATGTCTATTTAGGTCTTTGGCCCATTTTTTGATTGGGTCATTTATTTTTCTGGAATTGAGCTGCATAAGTTGCTTGTATATTTTTGAGATTAGTTGTTTGTCAGTTGCTTCATTTGCTGTTATTTTCTCCCAATCAGAAGGTGGTCTTTTCACTTTGCTTATATTTTCCTTTGTTGTGCAGAAGCTTTTAATTTTGATTAGATCCCATTTGTTTATTTTTGCTTTAATTTCCAGAATTCTGGGGGGTGGATCATAGAGGATCCTGCTGTGATCAGAGAGTGTTTTGCCTATGTTCTCCTGTAGGAGTTTTATAGTTTCTGGTCTTACATTTAGATCTTTAATGTTTTTTCAAAGTTTCTTGATGGTTAATCCTAAAGAGCATCTTACAGTCATAAAAAGGACCACAAGGGTTGGTCCAACCACAACAATGCTTATTGATAGGCTTGAGATCATCACAAAACAATCTCTAAATTGGCTATTGTCTCCCCAGTTAGATCATGAAGAGGCAAGTTAAAAATAAGCAAATGGTCTTACCCTTCCTTTGTAATCCCTCCCCTTATCACAGTGCCTAGTCAGTGCTAAGCAGGCCCTCAGCACATACTCAACTGAGTTTAATAATGAGGGCTGATAAAGTCGAGTGTGTGCGAGTCATGTTTGACTCTGTGATCCCACGGACTGTAGCCCGCCAGGCTCCTTTGTCCATGGGATTCTCCAGGCAAGAATACTGGAGAGGATTGCAATGCCCTCCTCCAGGGGATCTTCCTGAACCAGGGATCAGGTATTATATTAACCCCCTTGGATGAGATGTTTATTTCATGGGGCACTTTTTGCCTTGGCCAATCAGAGATTCTTCGAGAGATTGGTCATTTGGGAGCAAAAGTGTTGATTTGTTATGGAGAGAGGAGCAAGGCACCAAGTATTGATGGAAATGTCTGGCCGCACTACTACACAGTCGGTTCTGAGAGCACACACTCCTTGTGGTCATCACTGCATCATCTTATATGTTACACACTGACCCAAGGCCATAAATGCTACTCACTCCAGGGAGTCATTCCTGAAAGGAGAGGTGTAGTCTCCACTGCCTGTGTCACAGAGGGGGCCACTGAGCAAACCCAGTGAAGAAATGACCACACAAATCCGAGCCCCCAGCATGCCCCGTATGGCCAGCACAGGGAACAGCATCTGCAATGGAACAGAACCAGAAGGTCAGTGCAGCAATGCACAGGGAGCTGGTGACCCTTTCTAAAGATCCATCACGAGTTTCCTGACAAACTGAAGAGGTGAATCTTCTCCTATAGATGCCAGTCCAGGTAAATCTCACTTTGCTTCCTAATTGTGCTCAGTCCTCTGTCGTGTCTGACTCTTTGAGACCCTTTGGACTGTAGGCCACCAAGCTTCTCTGTCCGTGGTATTTTTCAGGCAAGAATACTGGAGTGGGCTGCCATTTCCTCCTCCTCTCCTTCAAATGGAGGATCGAACTTGCATCTCCTGCTTTGGCAGGTGGATTCTTCACTGCTGAGCCATTTGGGAAGTCCCCCAAAATGGGGCATTTGAACTGAGAACGTCTCTGTCCATTTATCTGCTTCATTTGCAATTCTAAAGAATGAAGCCATCCACTACAAAATTGTGAGTGGGAAATGGGGCTTATCCACCAGTGAACTCTCAGTGCCTACACACTCGCACATAATGTAGGCATGCCACCAGTCCCCTAGTCTGCACTTGTAGCAGGGATCAGTAATTGATCTCAACGCTGTTTCCCTGGAAGAAAAAAACCCCACAGTCCTTCTCAAAATTGTTATTGTCAATTGTTATTGTCTCTGTGACCTAAATGAGACCTACTCACCATCGTGGTGGTGGGTGTCCAGTAAATGTTGCATGACTGAATGAGTAAATGAATAATCATTCTTCTAATGCCTGAGTCAGAGACCAACACAGGGCTTTTACTGTGTATAAACTCCTTAAATATGTGTGGACTGGATGGATGGGTGAGTGAATGTGGCAGGAGGCAGGTGTTGGGGACAGACAACCTCCTGGCATATTAGTGCATTAAATTTGGGCAGAGCTGAGGGGCTTGCTGGCTTCAAAGCCTGAGCTTTTGCTCCCAGCACATTCGTGTTACATCTTCTGTATCACTGAAGTGAGGGAGGGCAGGCCAGAGCTGAATGAAATGACTCAGGAGCTCCTCGGAGAC
The DNA here is from genome assembly GCA_006410935.1 of Redunca redunca. Classification (NCBI taxonomy): domain Eukaryota; kingdom Metazoa; phylum Chordata; class Mammalia; order Artiodactyla; family Bovidae; genus Redunca; species Redunca redunca. The sequence goes on from SJYQ01003816.1 coordinate 43,874, forward strand.
AGTCCTCAGATAGCCTGGTGGCTGAGGTCTCTATGAGGGTCTGGGGGCGGGGACTTTGGGAGCAGAAAAGGTGTGAGATGGTAACTAGAAATATAAGAGCAGGTGACAGCTGACTGTGAGCAAGGTCTTGGTAAGCAGTTTTGTGTGTGGGAAAGAGCATAGTCTTGGGGGTCAGGAGACCAAGAGAAGTCCTAGGTTGGCCAGTTCTTTGTTTCCTGAGACCTGACTGTGTGTCAGGTACCTGGGAGTATGTAGATGATAACATGTACTCCTTGTCTTGAAGAAAGCAGCTTACACTCTGCCTGGAGTTGGGAAAACAGTCCTAAATGTCCATTCCAGCTGTAAGATCACAGTCATGAGAATCTGGGCAGGTCACTCAGCCTCTCTGAGCTTTTCCTTTCCTATCTATCAAATGCAGGTGTGTTTGTAAAATAGTGGTGACATCTCCATTGGTTTCTTCCAGAAGTATAAGGCAGGAGAAATGGCAGTGTATAAGAGGGCCATGTGTCAGGAACAAGACATGAATACATAATGGATGCTCGTACACAGTATCAGCCTTTTGCTCTTCGTGAGGCAAAAGCAAACTTTCTGAGAGAGTGTCTGTGAAAGGCGAAAGGATGGAGGGCCTTAGGCTTCCCACAGACAGACAGACAGACAGAAACAACCAGCCCAACCCTGGCAGGCTGGTCCACCGGAGCTCATAGTCTTTGTGTGTAAACGTTCTCTTCACGCCCTCTCCAAGCTCATTCTTCTTGGGATCTCCTGCAATAGCCCTCATCACTGCTGGGGGGAGCCCGGCAAAATATCTTTACTTTAAAAGGAAGTATTAGTCACTTAGATGTCAAATCTAAAAAATAATACAAGTGAGTGTTAGTTGCTCAGTCATGTCCGACTCTTTGCGACCCCATGGACTGTAGCCCATCAGGCTCCTCTGTCCATGGAATTCTCTAAGCAAGAATACTGGAGTGGGTTGCCATTCCTTTCTCCAGGGAATCTTCCTGATCCAGGGATCAAACCCGGATCTCCTGCACTGCAGGAAGATTCTTCACTGTCTGCACCACCAGGGAAGCCCAATACAAGTGAGTACATGTGTAAACAGAAACAGACTCGCAGATATTCAGATATAGAAAACAGACGTGGTTACAAAAGGGGAGAGGGAAGAGGAGTGTGACAATTAGGGGTATGTGGTTAGGAGATACAAACTTTTACATGTAAAACAGATAACCAACAAGGATATACTATGCAGCACGTGGAGTTATACCCATTACCTTGTGATAACCTGTAATGGACTATTATCTGCAAAAATGCTGAATCACTATGCTCCACACCTGAAACCAATGCAATATTGTAAATCAACTGTACTTTAATAAAAATACAAATGAAAGGAGGACATTAGGAGTACCAAACTGTAGTCACAGGGCTAATAGTCTGGCCTTCAGAAGAGAGAAAGCTCCTGCCTAGAAAGTGAGCCCCTTAGTGGGTGTGGACGGGAGGTTAGCATTCTGCAGACCCCACCGTGCTTCCCCCATGTCTGGGAGCACAGCGGGCCGCCTCTTCCCCTCTCCACAGCACCAGAGCTGGGACCATAGCCTGGGGCAAGGGAGATGCTCTTGTAATGAGGGCAATGTTACCTTTTAGGAACAAACGTCCAGAACTGGAGCTATTTAAACTGTTGAACGATTCTTCACTACCTGTAGGATGTAGCAACAGCTCAGACACTGCACGAGCTCTTCATGTCCTGGTCCTGACCTGCCGCTAGAGCCTCAGGCTCCTCCATTGAGACCTCCTAACACACCAGCCTCTGGGCTCCCAGGAGGACTTGGGACTCTCCTGTCTCTACAATCTTTGAGTGTGCCCCTCACCCTTTGCTGTTGGGGTACACTCGTCTTCACCTTCAAAGGGCCAGTTGCAATGCTATCTTCTGTGGTAGGCTGCACAAAGCCCCTGCTCTGCCCATCCCCAAGATACATTCACTTCCTAACCCCAGAGCCTGTGATGTTACCTAATATGACAGAAGATATGACTGAGTTGGGATCTTAATAGGAAGAGTTTATTCTGGATTATCTAGGTGGGCCCTAAATACAATCATATGTGTCTTTATAAGAGAAGCAGAAGGGGATTTGAGAGGCACACAGAGGACAAGGCGATGTGGATCCAGAGACAGAAATTGCAGTGATATCTTTATAAACCAAAGAATGCCAACAGCCACAAGGAGGTAGAAGAGGCGAGGAGTGATTTTCATCCATGGCCCAGATCAAGGGGCCCTGTCAGCACATTTAATGAGAGCTTCTGACTTTCAGAGCTGTGAGACAATCAACTTCTGATGTTTCAAATCATTGCCGGTGATAATCTGTTATAGCAGCTACGAGAAGCCAGTACATCTTCTCTTGTTCAGTGAACCTGCCAGTCCATCCTGCTGCTCTGAGCGAGCTCCTTCTCCTCCCACCGCATTCTGAGTGCTGGGTCAGCAGCTCTTACCGGGGCGCCCAATGTGGAATCAAGACCCAGTGGTATGGTGGTCAAATCTACGATGTCATGTCCCCATGTTTCTTCTGGCACTGTGGGCTGGGAGGAAGGTAGGGGCATGATAGGGGAAAGGGTCAGGAGCAAGTAATAAATACCAAGGGATGAAGTTAACTTTATGAAAAAAATCACCTCAGTCTGAGAGATGGTTGGTAAATGTGTTCACTGATGCAGACATCTGGGAAATCCCAACTTCTCATCAAGGTTACCAAGATGTACCCTGGGGAATATGTGATTGATGCTAAAGACGATCGGTGCCTACACAGATGTATTCTTTCACCTGATAGTCTGAGTGGGAGGGTGGTGTTGCAAACTCAAGCAGGTAATTTTTTTTTTTTGGCTGTGCCTCTTGGCTTGTGGGATCTTAATTCCCTGACCAGTGATCAAACCTGTGCCCTCTGAAGCGGAAGCTTGGAGTCCTAACAAGTGAAACACCAGGGAAGTCTCAAGCAGCCAGTTTGAAGTAAGGAAATGTGTCCTGGTATGACACAATAGGGGGTGGTATGGACCTTGGAGAGAACTGGAGGTAGAATACCCCTCCTAGAGGCATCCAGTTCTGTAAAGCAAAACAGACACTGCCCCAAACTGACTTCAGCCAACTCCTGGGTAGTTTGCAGACTTTGAGAAGCCCTGATGGAGGCTGGAGTAGCAACCTGGCATCTAGGAAGAGGAAAACCACAGTTTCAGGGTTTGGAGGCAGGTGTCCTCTGTGCTGAGGCTGCCTTCTCAGCTCTCTCTCTGTAGTGGGAATGGGACATCTCCACAATCCTGGGTACAGTGATAGTCAGGCACCCCTCACTCCAGCTGTCTTTCAGCGGCCATTGTATGAGCACAGCCACGAGCCAGGTTTGGGGCCGGGCACTCTCTGTGTGATCGCCTACAAGCCTCATCATCGGCACAAGTGGCAGCTCAACTGACATCAGTCCCATGTCACCAAGAGGGAACTGGTACGTGGAGAGCCGAGCGCCTTGTCCAGACTCTCCCCTCCCAACTGCTGGAGAGCACGGTTTCAAACCCAGCTCCATCTGGCTCTGGGAAGAGAAGACTCTGCACATCCCTAACCTGCTTTTCCTGGCAGGAGTGATTCTCCTTTGTTCTCCTTGGGATAAATACACCAATGTTTTGATGTATCAGTTGAACTTTAGTGAGTTTGGCTAGTATTGTTCAAAGCCCCTGAAAGGTTTTTTTCAATACTTTATGCACAGAAGAAATGGAGTATCTGATCTGCAATGCTGCCCCTCAGACCTTGGCTGGAGCAGAGCTGATCCCACTGAGCACTGCTCCTCTGAGCTGCCTCTGTCCTCTGCTTTGGGCACAGGCTCTAGGATGAGTGGGCTGATGTAGTTGTGGCTCATGGGCTCAGTAGTTGAGATTCCTGGCTTCTAGAGCACAGACTCAAAAGTTGTGGCACACCAGCTTAGTTGATCCAAGGCATGTGGGCTCTTCCTGGACCAGGGATTGAACTCGCGTCTCCTGCGTAGGCAGGGAGATTTCTTTCTTTCTTTCTTTTTTTTAATCACTGAGCCACAAGGGAAGCCCTGTTTAGACATCTTTTAATCATTAACAGATGAAGGCCCTGAGACCCGCATTCTACACCTGGCTATGCTGTATATTAGCTCTATGACCGACATCTAGCCTAACTGTTCTTGGGCCTCTGTTTTAACTCTAAAAACAACAAGGCCTTGCAGTATGGCACAGGGACCTCTAGTCAAGATCCTGCAATAAAGCATAATGGAAAAGAATGTGAAAAAGAATATATATAGGTATAACTGAGTCACTGCTCTACAGCAGAAATTAACACCTTGTAAATCAACTGTATGTAAATGAAAAACTTAAAAAAATTTTTTTGAAGAAAAAAAAAAAAACAACACCCCAGGGGCTTTCCTGGCAGTCCAGAGGTTAAGACTCTGCTTTCACTCTTGGGACTGAGATCAGTCTTGGTTGGGGAGCCAAGATCCCAGAAGCTGTGCAGTCTGGCCAAAACAAAACAACAACAGCAAAAATCAGAGTTGAAGATGAGATGGAATAAATGATGGCTAGATGCAGAATAAAGGGCTGGTAACTTTCATTTGTGGGAAATGCACAGCGTTAGTCTGCAGTGGCTGCCGTGACAAATACTGTGCTCTGGGTGCTCAGTCACTTCAGTCATAAGAGCAGTTACAATGTTGATGTCTGAGATGTTTTCCAGTTCAAATATTCAGTTCTAAGATGCCTTAAACAGAGTATGATTTTTGGAGCTGAGGAGGTGAGAAAGGAGAGAAAGCATTATTAAGGGCCTACCAGCCCCTCTTTTCCTTCCCTTCCAGGTCTTAGGCCTTATTTTCTTTTTTTCCTACACTGACCTAAATCAGGTCACATACCTGAATTCTTAGCCTCAGAGGAGGAGACAAAGATCAGAACTGCTGATGTTTTCTGTGGACCTCATGCAAATTATTAAATGACTATATGCCCTGTGCTGTTTTATTGCATGAAGTAAAACATATTAAAATTTTCTAGAAAAACCTGACTGGTGTAATGGGCATGTGTATTTCCCATTTATTCAATGAAACATTAAGTGAAGTATTTTCACTAAAATCTCAGATTCTCCAAGTCATCTCTTGATAGCTCAGTGTTGGGATGTAAAAACGATGAGGACTTCCTAAAGAGGAAGAGATGAGCCAGGACCCTGGCATGCCAAGATGGTTTGTGTGAGCAGTTTCAAGCCTCAGGTCCCTGTGTGCTCACACCCTGGAGGATGATGTAATGTGCTCCCTTCCTTGAGTTTCTTTCCTAGTTCTGATGACTCTCTGGCAGCAGGGATGACTGATTCTTGTCTTATCCTGGGCCTTTGGGAGACCCAAAGCTTGAGTCAAGTGGGAGGGTCCACTGCAGATGACAAGGGTAAAAGTCTGGGGCTGACAAATGAGAGTTATTGGAACCGCCCTGGAGGAGGTGGGTGCTAAGAGTCTTCTCAGGCATATTTTGGGGAGCATAGCTTGGTACTTAGAACAAGTCAGGCTCCTACATGGTGGTCAGGATGCAGTGATGGCTTCAGATCAGGATTGTCATAGCTTGATATGAATACTCTATCTATCAGATCTAGGCTCTTAAATCTATCTCTCACTTCCACTGTATAATCATAAGGGATTTGATTTAGGTCATACCTGAATGGTTTAGTGGTTTCCCCTACTTTCTTCAATTTAAGTCTGAATTTGGTAATAAGGAGTTCATGATCCGAGCCACAGTCAGCTCCTGGTCTTGTTTCTGTTGACTGTATAGAGCTTCTCTATCTTTGGCTGCAAAGAATATAATTAATCTGATTTTGGTGTTGACCATGTGGTGATGTCCATGTGTAGAGTCTTCTCTTGTGTTGTTGGAAGAGGGTGTTTGCTATGACCAGTTAATTTTCTTGGCAAAACTCTATTAGTCTTCACCCAGCTTCATTCTGCATTCCAAGGCCAAATTTGCCTGTTACTCCAGGTGTTTCTTGACTTCCTACTTTTGCATTCCAGTCCCCTATAATGAAAAGGACATCTTTTTTGGGTGTTAGTTCTAAAAGGTCTTGTAGGTCTTGATAAAACCGTTCAACTTCAGCTTCTTCAGCATTACTGGTTGGGGCATAGACTTGGATAACTGTGATATTGAATGGTTTGCCTTGGAGATGAACAGAGATCATTCTGTCGTTTTTGAGATTGCATCCAAGTACTGTGGACTCTTTTGTTGACCACGATGGCTACTCCATTTCTTCTGAGGGATTCCTGCCCGCAGTAGTAGATATAATGGTCATCTGAGTTAAATTCACCCATTCCAGTCCATTTTAGTTCGCTGATTCCTAGAATGTCGATGTTCACCCTTGCCATCTCCTGTTTTACCACTTCCAATTTGCCTTGATTCATGGACCTGACATTCTGCTTTATTGACTATGTCAAAGCCTTTGACTGTGTGGATCACAATAAACTGTGGAAAATTCTGAAAGTGATGGGAATATAAGACCACCTGACCTGCCTCTTGAGAAATCTGGATGCAGGTCAGGAAGCAACAGTTAGAACTGGACATGGAACAACAGACTGGTTCCAAATAGGAAAAAGAGTACGTCAAGGCTGTATATTGTCACCCTGCTTATTTAACTTCTATGCAGAGTACATCATGAGAAACACTGGACTGGAAGAAACACAAGCTGGAAAGATTGCTGGGAGAAATATCAATAACCTCAGATATGCAGATGACACTACCCTTATGGCAGAAAGTGAAGAGGAACTAAAAAGCCTCTTGATGAAAGTGAAAGAGGAGAGTGAAAAAGTTGGCTTAAAGCTCAGCATTCAGAAAACGAAGATCATCCCATCACTTCATGGGAAATAGATGGGGAAACAGTGGAAACAGTGTCAGACTTTATTTTTTGGGGCTCCAATATCACTGCAGATGGTGACTGCAGCCATGAAATTAAAAGACGCTTCCTCCTTGGAAGAAAAGTTATGACCAACCTAGATAGCATAGTCAAAAGCAGAGACATTGCCAAGAAAGGTCCGTCTAGTCAAGGCTATGGTTTTTCCAGTAGACATGTCTGGATGTGAGAGTTGGACTGTGAAGAAGGCTGAGTGCCAAAGAATTGATGCGTTTGAACTGTGGTGTTGGAGAAGACTCTTGAGAGTCCCTTGGACTGCAAGGAGATCCAACCAGTCCATTCTGAAGGAGATCAGCCCTGGGATTTCTTTGGAAGGAATGATGCTAAAGCTGAAACTCCAGTACTTTGGCCACCTGATGCGAAGAGTTGACTCACTGGAAAAGACTCTGATGCTGGGAGGGATTGGGGGCAGGAGGAGTAGGGGATGACCCAGGATGAGATGGCTGGATGGCATCACTGACTCAATGGAAGTGTCTGAGTGAACTCTGGGAGTTGGTGATGGACAGGCAGGCCTGGCGTGCTGTGATTCATGGGGTCACAAAGAGTTGGACACGACTGAGCGACTGAACTGAACTGAACTGATATGAATACTAACAGCATGAACAATGTGCTTCTCTCCTGCTTCAAAGTTATAGTGGATGCTCCTTTCTCACTCTGACCTTGTTCCCTCCTCTCTCTCCCAAACCTTCCGTTACATTGTTCCAGCTACATAGAGGCTCCTCATGTTCTCAGTCTTTCCCAGCACCAGGGTCTTTTCTTGTGGATCAAGACACTGTCCATTCCCAGCTCAGGGCCTTAGAATGTGTCAGTCCTTCTGTTGGGAAATGCTCCTCCCTCAAATACCAGCATGGCTTTCTTCAGCTCATTCGAGTGGCTCTAAAATACCACCTCCTCAGACAGTATTCTGCTGTCTGTATATTCCTTTACTCTACTTTCTCCCTAGCACTCATCACCTGACATCATATCATACTGTGGGTTATTTATGATCTTTCTTTTCCTCTAGAATGTAAGCCTCGGGGGAGTAGGAATTTTGCCCCCCGCCCCTGTTGTGTCCCTAATGCCCGGAACAGTGCTAGCCCATAGGTGATGCTCAATATTTGTGGGCCACTACTCAAGGAAACAGTGACAGACTTTATTTCTTGGGCTCCAAAATCACTGTGGATGGTGACTGCAGCCATGAAATTAAAACACACTTGCTCCTTGGAAGAAAAGTTATGACCAACCTAGACAGCATATTAAAGAGCAGAGACACCACTTTGTTGACAAAGATCCACCTCGCCAAAGCTATGGTTTTTCCAGTAGTCATGTATCGATGTGAGAGTTAGACCATAAAGAAGGCTGAGTACCAAAGAACTGATGCTTTTGTATTGTGGTGTTGGAGAAGACTCTTGAGAGTCCCTTGGACTGCAAGGAGATCAAACCAGTCAATCCTAAAGGAAATCAATCCTGAATATTCATTGAAAGGACAGATGCTAAAGCTGAAGCTCCAATACTTTGGCCACCTGATGCTGAGTCAACTCATTGGAAAGACCCCGATGCTGGGAAAGATTGAAGGCAGGAGGAGAAGTGGGCAACAGAGGATGAGATGGTTGGATGGTATCACTGACTCAATGGATATGAGTTTGGGCAAACTCAGGGAGACAGTGAAGGACAAGAAAGCCTGACGTGCTATAGTCCATGGTGTCACAAACAGTCGGACACAACTTAACAATTGAACAACAACAACTCAAGGGTCAGGAGTTGGCTCGTTAGCATGGCACACGAGGCCATATGGAACGTTGCCCCAGGCTGCCTGTCAGCACCGGTTCTGTCCCTTCTTCACTTCAGTGGCCCGTGCTCCAGTCACACTAGACTGCGCATCTCCATGAAGGCACTGTCCTCTGTGATGCTCCTCTGCCTTTATACAAACAACTCCTTTTCCGTCTCCATCAGTTCACAAGCCCTGGGCAAACTTACTGCTCCCAGGGTTCTACATCATCTCCCCATGGTAGTTCTTATGGTCACCTCTCTCCCGGCTTCTGGTCTCAGCCCAACCACCCTCTGCTCTCTCAGGGGGATCGTGGGACGGAGCTCAGCCTCTGTCCTCCTCCTGAGGCCCCTGCTGCGGGGAACACCACCACTGCCTCCCTGCACCAGAATGCCTGAACCACTCTGGCTGCTCCTTGTTTGCCCCTTACTCCCAACATTTTTCAGATCCTGCCAACTCCATCTTTTTATGTGGAATGCCTTTTTAAAGTCTTTCCTGAATTTGTTACAACATTTTCTCTGTTGTTTATGTTCTGGTTCTTTGGCCACAATGGATGTAGGATCTTAGCTCCCAGACCAGGTATCAAACCCATAACTCCTGCTCTGGAAGGTGAAGACTTAACCACTGGACCACTGGGGAAATCGCCCAACTCCACCTTTTAGTATGTGTCAAATGCAGCCCCATCTCTCCAACTTCATGGCTACTACTGCCCTAGTTTGCCTTAGAGCCAGGTATGAGTGAAGGCACAGAGTAGACACTAAAGTGGACTGAAAGGAAAGAAGGAAAGGATAAAAAGAAATGAAAGAAAAAAAGGGGATGGCGCATTCATTTTTTACTTTATTCAGCTTCAAAGACTGGTTAGGTCCTGTTTATTTTATTCCTATTTCACTGTGAATAGGCAAGTATAACCATCTTTCTAGGCGATACTGGGAGGTTGTGTTAGAAAACTGGAGTGAGGTTTGAACTAGTGGCTGGTATTAAGAGGGGATGCTAAACACACAGAGTGTCTGGTCCCTGACTGAGCCAGGCTCCACTCTGCTTGCCCCAGGACCAGGGAAAGTCTTCTGTCTCATCAGTTCCTTTCAGTGAGTGTTCTAAGATTCTGCAAGTAGGAAGCCTACATTTCCTGCAGCTGCTTGCCACCTTCCAGTAGTCACTGTATTTGCTCATCTATCTCTTGAGAGAAGTTGGGTGCAGATGTTCCTACACAGTCTACAGACAAGGAGAGTGAGGCAAGGGTTGTGAACGATTTGCCTGGTGGTGGAGCTGAGAGATGCAAACCTGTCCTGCAGAAATCAGCAAGGGAGGTAGGAAGCAGGACATGGGCACTTGACTGGGTCCAGGGAAGAGGTTGGGGAGTGGTTATCTGGGCCAGAAAGGAGGACAGGTTGCATTTTACTGGCTGCAAGTATGTGCAGGGTGGTCTCTCTATATTATCTCATTTAATGCTCCCCACCTCTTGGTGAGATGGTGTGAGTCTCCTTTTACTAAAGCTCAGGGAGGATACATAGCCAGTCGGGACAGTCTTATGATTTGAGCAGCGTCTGTTAGACAACTAGATCTATAGTGCCACTTAGGTAGGACTCTGGTGAAGCATTGTTGATTTAGAGGTTCTCCTGTGGAGGAAGAGAAGGCTCAGCTCTGCCAGGATGGGGAGTGGGGCAGGCAGTTATCGGATGCAACCTGAGACATCACTGCCTCTACTACTGTGTGCGGAGGAGAAACAGGAAGGGAGGTGGTCACCTTTTTCTGAGGGTTCTTTCTCCTTCATACATTCATCCTTCCATTTGCTGAGCTCACTGCCCAACACTGGTTTTGGCACTTTTTTGGGGGGTAGGGGGTCACACCATACAGCATGTGGCATCTTAGTTCCGCAGCCAGGGATTGAACCCGTGACCCTTGCAATGGAAGTGCAGAATCTTAACCACTGGACCACCAGGGAAGTTCCAGTGCCTGGCACAGGGATCTCACATCAACACATAATCTTTTCCTAAGGGACCCTGGATGCCTGGGAGAGGAGGAGCCAGATGAAAATACAGGTGGAGAGGAAGGAAAAATACTCAATATTTGCCTCAAGGGGCAACTAATTACAACTTGTAGGCTAAATCCAGCAGGTTGCTTGTTTTTATAAATAAAGTTTTACTGGAACTCAGCTCCACCCATTTGTTTACATATTATCAATAGATGCTTTTTGTCCTATGGTGGCAGAGTTGAGTAGTTGAAACAAGAGACCATGTGACCTACAAAACTGGAAATAATCACTGTCTGGCCATCCTCAGAGTAAGTTTGCCAATCCCATAATCTAGCCTAGGGAAGCTTTGATGGGAGCTACACAGTTTATTTTTTGAGATGACTCTCTTGAAACCTGGTGAACCTGACAAATGCTCTCCTTTGTGCTTTTTGTGAAATATCTTTCATAACAATCACATAATAAGCTCTGGTCTAAGACAGCACTTTGCTAGGTATGTACTTACGGCAGGGGTCCCCAACCTCTGGGATCTAATGCCTGATGATCTGAGGTGGAGCTAATGTAATAACAATAGGAATAAAGTGCACAATAAAAGGGAAGCTCTTGAATCATCCCCAAAGCATCTCCTTGCTTGTCCCCAGCCTGTGGAAAATCTGTCTTCTACAAAACTGGCCTTTGATGGCAAAAAGTTTGGGGACCGCTGCTTTAGAGGCAAAGGCGAAGGAGACTTGGGCTGTATTCTTAAGGAGCTCACAGTGAATGTGGGAGGCAGGCGCATACAGAGACATTTGCAGTAGGATGAGCCAGTGACAAGGGCGTTTATGTCTCAGATGTTGTGGGCACAGAGGTGGGCAGTCGGCCATGCCAAGGGGCCCAGGGTGGGTGGCTCCAGGAGAAGATGAACTGCTCTGTGATTTGAAGGTTGTTCAGGAACATCTTTCTTCTGGAGGAGGTAAGGTAGGTAAACCTCATCTTTACCAAGAGTCCAGCTCCAAGAAAGCCATGGAGAAACCAGACCAAATCTGTGATTTTGGCAGGCCAGCAACCGCCCGTTAGGAAAGTACCACAGGCGGGTGGCGATGGCTGTGGTAGCCCAGGCCAAGAGCAGCAGGCCTGTGCACCTGAGCCCATCTCTGAGCACACGGTGAAGCCTCCTTGGAAGGAACAGAGAAACAACCAACTCCAGGATGCTGCCTGCCCCAGCCGCTGGGGAGTCAGGAGACGGGGCCTCATCCTCGGGCAGGAAGCCACACCCGGCTCTGCCCCAGGTGGGCAAGGCAACTGGGGAGCCTTCTTCAGTAAAATAGAGAAAACATTGACCTTACAGGTGGTGGCGCATGGACTAAAGGAAGTAAAATCAGTGTGAAAGCACCTGGCTCTAGATGTTCAATAGGCTTTCTTTAAAGGATTTGGGTAGTTAATGTAATATCTACATGCATGAGGATCATGTCTGACTCTTTGTGGCTCCCTGGACTGCAGCCCGCCAGACTCCTCTGTCCATGGGGTTTTCCTGGCAAGAATACTGGGGTGGGCTGCCATGCCCTCCTTCAGGGGATCTTCCCGACCCAGGGATGGAACCTGCAGATTCTTTACCACTGAGCCACCTGGGAAGCCTAGTAATGTTTAGGAACTTGTTATCACCCTGTTCAGTTCCTTTCATCCACTCTCAGAGGAATTCCCCATGTGTTTATGAACTACATCCCGATCCAAACCCTGGCTTCATCACTTGGCGGCTGTGTGACCCTGGGTAAGTTGTTTTACATCTCTTGCCTCAATTTCTTTGCCTGTAAAATGGGAATGACAATAGCACTCACCTTATGAGATTGTAGAGGGTATGAAAATAATATTTTCAAAGTGTTCCCACACAAGGCTGTCCCTGTGTGGGAGCTGGAAAAGAAGAACTAAGGGAGCTCGGGATCATCTTGGCCTCTCATTTTATTTATGTAGAGATTTCCTCTCTGACTGTTGCTGTCAACTGAGGTTACTGAGCCTGGTGATTGCTGAGAAGCCAAGATGGAGGCACAAGGAAAGAGGAAAGGTTTTGCATCTTGTTTTTCCCTCTGCATAATGATGCCCTTTTTTTTTTTTTCTTTTTCCTGCTGAGCAGAAATGGGACTGGAGGAACTTCAGGCTCTCCTTTGCTGAGTGAAGACTGCTGAGAAGCTGCCCAGGATGTTCCTCTGTGACTCAGGAAGGGGTTCCTGTTTTGTTAAGATGGCACTTTCCCTTTTTGCCCTTTCTCGACTCAGATTCACCCTGAGATTGTTAACTGACTCCTGAATAGCAGCTCAGTCACTACCTGGCTGCCAGACATGAGACCTCATGCTGTGAATGACGCTTCCCCTAGGAGGGAGGGGAGGGAGAGGAGAAAGGTGGGAAGGGGGGAGGAGGGTGGCAGGGGGAAGGGGGGACCTGGAGCAGTCAGCAGAGCCAGGTCCTTTTTGGGCACAAAACAGAGATATCCAACCTGAGCTTACTATTCCCCCCAGAAGAGTCAAAGTTATTCATGAACAATGGTTTAGGCCAGGATAATGATGCTTGGGTTTTTATTTCTATTTGATATCCAATTTCAAGGCTGCAGAAGGTTGATGCCTGAATAGGGGGAACTACCTCTGGCTCCTCTGTTTGGATGAAGGAGACTGAAACTGCTAACCTCACTCCCATTATGATCACTAAGAGAGGTGATAATATAACTTTTGTTTTTAACACTTACAGGAAAACTATGCTGTATCCTGGGCAACAATAACACACATGCAACTGCTGCCACTTGTTCAGACACATCGTAGATGTCATTTCAAACATCCCCATGATGTAACAACTCCATGACTCTGAGAGGAAACAGGCGTATAGAAGTTAAACAGGATTGCAGGCTCTCCCAGCCTGTAAACGGCAATGCCGATCCTCAAATGTAGGTCTGCTCTTGTCCACTTCTAGCTATTCCCAGCTAGGGCAGGTGATTAGGAACTGGGAATTCAAGGCTGGTGAGCCTTCCTACAGCCTGTAAAAGGAGGTAAAGCCAACAGCCCCCATTGCTCCTGGACACCTGGTTGTCCCAGCTCTTACAGTAATGAATATAGTTATGCTCACTCTCCAGGGGTGACTACAGGGAAACTGCAGATCTTCTTAGTAAGAGGAGAAGGGGTTGAGACTGGCCAGTTTTGGCCAGGGGGACCATGCAGCACCCAAGGTTGGCATGACTAAATGCTGTATCAGTAAACAAAGGAAGCCTCAGCCATCAAGCCATCATGTTACAGCCATCCTGACAGTGAGCCCTCAGGGAACTCAGGACGGAGGCAGGGTCTGCTCCCCATCCGGCGGTCCGCCACTGCAGCCACTCCAGCCACTCCTGATGATGTACCCTGAGGACACGCAGAAGCAGCCGCGCAGGATGCTGACTCCAGATAGCTGCGGTGCCTATCAAAGGAACGACTCCAGTGAGCCCCGATTTTGCTTCTTCCCATGCGTAGAAAAAGCTAGATCCCTTAACTTAAGATGCCTAGTTTTCTTTCATTAACAGTAATCTTTTGATGTTCTGATTTCCCAAGTGGCTCAGTGGTAAAGAATCCACCTGCCAATGCAGGAGACATGGATTCAATTCCTTGGCTCGGGAAGATCCCCTAGAGGAGGGCATGGTAACCAATCCAGTATTCTTGCCTGGAGAGCTCCATGGACAGAGGAGCCTGGCGGGCTACAGTCCATGGGGGTTGCAAAGAGTCAAACATAACTGAAGCAGCTTGGCACCTGGTCTGCATTGCAAAAACTGCTATACATCCTGGATCCCTTCCTTGCCTCTTGGAACAGTCTGTCTGAGTTATCTGAGAAGCTGTGTCTTGGGCTTAAGCCCTCAGTTTTGTCCACCAAAGAAAACATGACTCTCAAATTTCAAGTTGTACATTTTTTCAGTCGACAGCACTTAATTAAAACTGCAAGAAGTCAATCATTCCCTTGGGCTGCGAACGTTAGAACTGCTAAGAACTAGTGGAAACTTAGCCCCTTTATTTTCTAGGCAGCAGAGCCCTAGGGAGTTGGAAATCACAACAGAATCACTGCAGTCCTGTTCATAGGCAGTACCTCACTTGATCTTTCAATAGCCTAGTGAGAGAAACATCATGATCATACCTACTTATTTGTTATTCATTTGCTGCTGGACATTCTGAGGCTCAGAGAAACCCAAGAGCTGGTAGCAGGGCAGCTCATCTTCCAAATCTGTTGGTCCCCATAGCTTGTGGCCTCAGCACGTGGGACAGTCACAAGCCCTTGAGTTCTTTGACCACAGACTTCACATCAGATAATCCGCTTCACGCTCCCCAGAGCATCATATTCGTACATGCCAGACAATGACACCCTAAGATTGGGTTTGGACAGCATGGTTGTCACACTGAGTCACACCCAAGGGCTCCCCAGCTGGCACTAGTGGTGAAGAACCCGCCTGTCCATACAGGAGACATAAGAGATGTGGGTTGGGAAGGTCCCCTGTAGGAGGACATGGCGACCCACTCCAGTATTTTTGCCTGGGAAATCCCATGGACAGAGGAGCCTGGTAGCCTACAGTCCATGGGGTTGCAAAGAGTCCGACATGATGGAAGTGACATACATAGCATGTACGCATGCAGTTCCAGGCTACAGGGACTGACTCTCAGCACCAATCCTGCAGATTGGAGATCCGCCAGTCTCCAGCAGAAACATACAACGTAGCCGTCCGCCCAGTACCCGTTCAGTGGGGGCTGGGCGCAGGCACCGTGGCCACTTCCCCAGGCTAGGCACCCTGGCCTGGCCAGGCCTGCAGCAGTGCTGGGGCTCCAGAGAATCTTCTAGCTCAGCCGCTGGCAGTCTCTGGGTGAGATCTGGATCCTTCCTGCTTTCAGGAGGCACGAGGTGAACACTTGGCAGATGCTGGACCACTGTAAATCCCAGGCTCCAGAGTTGATGAATTTAATCTCAGCCCTCACTTCTTCTTCCCTGAAGGCCCTGTGAGGAAGCAGCTAGTCTCTTTAGAGCCCGAAGGCCTTTCTGGGCCCTTCTGCAGCCCCTCAGCACCGAGAGGCGGAGGGCTTCCCTCCTTCCGTCCGACCCCAGGTCTCTCTCCTCTCCCCTAGTCTGGGCAAAACGGCTCAGAACCCCCAGTAAGAGTCAGCCCTACCTCTGCTGCAGGGGCCCTAGGGGAAGGGCGCAGCCACACGCCACAAAGGCGTTTGCACTTTCTGCGCGGGACTCCTCTCCCCGGGTCACCCTGACAACTTCTGAAGGGCTTCCCTGGCCCCTGTGTTTCCCCTGAGACGGAGGAGGGTGTGGGACGTGGGCGGGCAGGGAGGCCGCCAGCCCCGCGTGGACACATGGGAGAAGGCCGGGTGACTGAGCGGGGGTGGGGGTGGGG
>SJYQ01003816.1:63241-99267 GCA_006410935.1 Redunca redunca
GAAACAGTGTCAGACTTTATTTTTTTGGGCTCCAAAATCACTGCAGATGGTGACTGCAGCCATGAAATTAAAAGACGCTTACTCCTTGGAAGAAAAGTTATGACCAACCTAGATAGTATATTCAAAAGCAGAGACATTACTTTGCCGACTAAGGTCCGTCTAGTCAAGGCTATGGTTTTTCCTGTGGTCATGTATGGATGTGAGAGTTGGACTGTGAAGAAGGCTGAGCGCCGAAGAATTGATGCTTTTGAACTGTGGTGTTGGAGAAGACTCTTGAGAGTCCCTTGGACTGCAAGGAGATCCAACCAGTCCATTCTGAAGGAGATCAGCCCTGGGATTTCTTTGGAAGGAATGATGCTGAAGCTGAAACCCCAGTACTTTGGCCATCTCATGCGAAGAGTTGACTCATTGGAACAGACTCTGATGCTGGGAGGGATTGGGGGCAGGAGGAGAAGGGGACGGCTGAGGATGAGGTGGCTGGATGGCATCACAGACTCAATGGACGTGAGTCTGAGTGAACTCCAGGAGTTGGTGATGGACAGGGAGGCCTGGAGTGCTGCAATTCATGGGGTCGCAAAGAGTCAGACAGAACTGAGCGACTGAACTGAACTGATAATGCTCATATCTCATAGGGTTGTGGTGAGGATGCAAGGTACCTATTCATCAATATGCAAATCCCTGTTCATCAATAGAAAGGTACCAGTCACAAAACATCATGTGATGGTGCCTGATGCAGATTAAATGCTCAGTAAATGCTACCCACTCACATTACACTGGGGAACACTGACTACCAAGTCCTTAATTGTCCTCTCTGAGAGGTGTTTCCACTTAAGAGCATAGACTCGGGAACCAGATCAGTTGACTTCTCATCTCAGCTCTGCCACTTTGTTGCTGAGTGATCAGGGCCAGTTACCTGATTGCCTCTCCAGGTCTTGGTTTTCTCCTCTATAAAGTGGGGATAATTATATCTATCTCACAATGTTGCTGTGAGGGTTAAGTAATTTTATGTATATAAACATAAAATGGAAATAATGAGAGAATTCTGTACAGAACTCAGTTAGAGCTATGGTTATATTTGTGTTTGTGCTGATAACTACGTCAGTGAAATCTTTCCCTTATCTCTATTATACACTTAAAACCATGCTTGGCACAGGGTAAACACTATACAACATTATTGTTAAAAATACAGAGTCAACCTTGGGTGAGTTGTGGTTTATCCTTTTACTAAAGGATCTAGTGTTCAGAGAGCACCCATAATAGCACTGAGAAGGTATAACTGAAATGAAACTGGTAAAGTTCCTTGCTTGAACATTATACATTGCTCTATCAATTAGAAGAGTTTAACCTGTGGCAGGAACTGCTATACGATCACCAAAACCTTTTCCTTCTTGACACAGAGCTAGCTTACATTTCCCAGCTTCCCTTGCGGGAAGGTGTGGCCATGTGCTTACATTCTGGCTAGGGGAACACAGGCCGTAGTGATGTGTGGTACTTTTGGACCTGGCCCAGTATAACTTCTCATGTGTCATTCTCCATCCTCTTTTTTTTTTTTTTTTTAAATTGTCTGCTGGCTGGATGCAGAGATCCTAGATGGATGCTTGGACCACAAGATTTTTTCAGTTTATCCTCCACCCCTATATTCCAAACCAGATAACTCCTTTCTATATTGTAGGGCTGGATTCCATGGGATTCCTGTTGGTGTCCTCTGCAGATATTTAGAATTCAGCTTTCTCCCTTCTGAAAAAGTTAGGCGCCACTCTTGCCCCTGCTTTTCATCTTCCCAAAATACATTGGCACTTCCTGCTCCGTGACCTCATCTCCTATTCTGTCCTTTTCAGTTATTTTTCTGCATTTTTAGAAGGAGCTTCCAAGAGTGGGCAGAGACAAACAGGCACAATCCTTCATGATTAAAGAGCAGTCCTGTCTGCTTGTCTTCAGAATTGACATTGGAGATGCAATATCAAAAACAACTTCAGAATTAGTGATGATTTTTCTTTTAGTAGTTATTGTTCAGCATTTTAAAGCACAAACTACACATGTATGATTCATATGTCTTAGTAAACTGGATAATTATTAAACAGGAAATTAAGAGTATATATACAAGGCCTTTTTAAATTTATTTATTCATTTATTTTTTAAAAGGACGATAGGAACTTCCTCTCCAGTTTACCCCACAAACAGCCGACTTGTCTACTTTGATCACCCACTTAGATTCACATGCCTCAGTCAGGCTATGGGAGACTGGCATGTTCTCTTAGTGGGAAGGAATGGAAAACTAAGTGGGCAATCCAATCAAAATTGGATTTTGATTTCTCTCAGAGCCCTGAGGTTCCACAACTTTGCCTAAAGTTTACTGTCAATTTGTAATTTCCTGCTCCTCTGATTCAAGCATGATAGTCTCATCACCTCAGCCTCTCTACTGAAGTTACTGAATAGCTTTCATGTGTATTTAAAAATTTTATTTTAGATTCCACATATAAGTGATATCATATGATATTTGTCTTTCTCTATCTGACTTACTCAGTATGACCATCTCTAGGTCTATCCATGTTGCTGCAAATGGCATTATTTCTCTCTTTTTTATGGCTGAGTAATGTTCCATCACATATATGTATCATATCTTCTTTATCCATTCATCCATCAGTGGGCATTCAGGTTTATTCTATCCTGGTCTTTGTAAATAGTGCTGCAATCTAAAAAAAATACAAATGATTTTATTTATAAAACAGAAATAGAGTCACAGATGTAGAAAACAAATTTGTGATTAAAAGTAGGGGGGAGGTCGCAGTGAGAACTTTGCAGGAGCAGCTAGAAAAGGCCAAAGAGAGCCTAAAGAATGTGGATGAGAATATTCGCAAGCTCACCGGGCGGGATCCTAATGACGTGAGGCCCATCCAAGCCAGATTGCTCGCCCTTTCTGGTCCTGGTGGAGGTAGAGGACGTGGTAGTTTACTGCTGAGGCGTGGATTCTCAGATAGTGGAGGAGGACCCCCAGCCAAACAGAGAGACCTTGAAGGGGCAGTCAGTAGGCTGGGAGGGGAGCGTCGGACGCGACGAGAATCACACCAAGAAAGCGACCCAGAGGACGATGATGTTAAGAAGCCAGCTTTGCAGTCTTCTGTTGTAGCTACCTCCAAAGAGCGCACACGGAGAGACCTTATCCAGGATCAAAATATGGATGAAAAGGGAAAGCAAAGGAATCGGCGAATATTTGGCTTGTTGATGGGCACCCTTCAGAAATTTAAACAGGAATCCACTGTTGCTACCGAAAGGCAAAAGAGACGCCAGGAAATTGAACAAAAACTTGAAGTGCAGGCAGAAGAAGAAAGAAAACAGGTTGAAAATGAGAGGAGAGAACTGTTTGAAGAGAGACGTGCTAAACAGACAGAACTGCGGCTTTTGGAACAGAAGGTTGAGCTTGCGCAGCTGCAAGAAGAATGGAATGAGCATAATGCCAAGATAATTAAATATATCAGAACTAAAACAAAGCCCCATTTGTTCTATATTCCTGGAAGAATGTGTCCTGCTACCCAAAAATTAATAGAGGAGTCTCAGAGGAAAATGAATGCTTTATTTGAAGGTAGACGCATCGAATTTGCAGAACAAATAAATAAAATGGAGGCTAGGCCTAGAAGACAATCAATGAAGGAAAAAGAGCATCAGGTGGTGGTGCGTAATGAAGAACAGAAGTCGGAACAAGAAGAGGGTAAGGTGGCTCAGCGAGAGGAAGAGTTGGAGGAGACAGGTAATCAGCACAATGATGTAGAAATAGAGGAAGCAGGAGAGGACGAGGAAAAGGAAATTGGTATAGGTCATAGCGATGCAGAGAAGGAACAGGAGGAGGAGGAACAAAAGCAGGAAGTGGAAGTAAAGGTGGAGGAGGAAACTGAGGTAAGGGAGAGTGAGGGGCAGCAGGATAGTCAGCCTGAAGAAGTGATGGATGTGCTAGAGCTGGTTGAGAGTGTCAAAAATGTAATTGTTGAGCAGGAGGTAATGGAAATCAATCAAGTTGAAAGCATAGAACCTTCAGAAAATGAAACTAGCAAAGAATTGGAGCCAGAAATGGAATTTGAAGTTGAGCCAGATAAAGAATGTAAATCTGTTTCTCCTGCAAAAGAGAATGTTAGTACTCTAGAAATGGAAAATGAGCCTGAGGAAAAAGAAGAAAAAGAATCTGAGCCCCAACCTGAGCCTATGGCTCAACCTCAGTCCCTGCCTCAGCCCCAGCCCCAGCCCCAATCTCAATCCCAGTCTCAGCCCCAACAAGTACTCCAGCCCCAGCCTCTCCCTCAGCCTGAGACTTTGCCGTTGGCTGTTCCACAGCCACCACCTCAGGTTGTTCAGGAGCAAGGGCATTTACCACCTGAGAGGAAGGAGTTTCTTGTAGAATCTGTAAAACTCACTGAGGTGACAGAGCCAGTCCTGACGGTACATTCAGAGAGCAAGAACAAGACTAAAACTAGGAGCAGAAGTAGAGGCCGGGCTAGAAACAAAACAAGCAAGAGTAGAAGCCGCAGCAGCAGCAGCAGCAGCTCTAGTAGCAGTTCAAGCAGTAGCAGCAGTGGCAGCAGCTCCAGCAGTGGCAGCAGCAGCAGCCGAAGCAGCTCCAGCAGCAGCTCCAGCAGCAGTGGCAGCAGCAGCAGGGACAGTAGCAGCAGCACGACCAGTAGCAGCGAGAGTAGGAGTCGCAGTCGGGGCCGGGGGCATACCAGAGATAGGAAGCACAGAAGGAGCGTGGACCGGAAGCGAAGGGATGCTGCAGGGCTAGAGAGAAGTCACAAGTCTTCAAAAGGAGGTAGTAGTAGAGATGCAAAAGGATCAAAGGATAAGAGCTCCCGGTCTGACAGAAAGAGGTCTATATCAGAGAGTAGTCGATCAGGCAAAAGATCTTCAAGAAGTGAAAGAGACCGAAAATCAGACAGGAAAGACAAGAGGCGTTAATGGAAGAAGCCAGGCTTTCTTAGCCTATTCTTTGCAGCAGAAGATTTCTTGATGAGTTAAAAGGATTACCTTTCCTTGTAAGGAGAATGCTGCCTTAAGAATTGCATGTTGTAAAAAATTTTTTGGAAAATACAGACTGTTTGTTTACCAGACATTCTTGTACTTTTGCATAATTTTGTAAGAGTTATTTATCAAAATTATGTGAGGTTCCAAAATATGTAAAAACAATAATAATAAAAAAAGATTAACATCCCTTGTCATCTTTTTTAAATATCCTATACTCTTCAGTAAGAATCTGTATATTTTAATAGGTAAATCTTTAAGTCTGTTCCCTTCTGTATCATACATTGCTTTTGTAGAAATAAATGTGCATTTGTTTCATTAGCTTTGGGATGTCCTCGTTGACGCTTGTATAATACCCTCTTGGTAACAATTTCAGCTTTTATCACTAGATACTAAACGTGATTAGAATGTTTCTGAAGGTTTCATCACTTTTATTTGCCTTAGACAATTATTTTGAGTTGTCAAAGTCAGATCTTTCCAGCTTTGATGGGAACATAGTTTGTTCTCCTTCAAAATCACTTAGCACATTTTTCTAATCTCTCGTTATTTTAATCTAAGCATTTCCCCATTTTTCCTGTTTTCTCATATTTAAACCATATATTTGGTAGATAAAACAGTATGACTGGCATTTCCTTTATGATTATGGGAGCATCTTTTGTCTCCATGGTTACTTCAGTGATACAGCATATACATCTGTTAAAGAAAATAATCACTTTCTAGGGGAAGGAGGTAGAAAAGTATTTTCTAAACTTGGGTTTTAAGTTTGTGGTCTTGTCCTAACTTTTGTGTTGGCCCTATCTGAAACATGCCAATATGTGTTTTCAAGAATTTTTGTTTAAGTATTTGTGTGAAAGTTTACAAAATGAAGGAACTTCATCTACACTTGAATCTGTAAGCAAGATAACACACAAGTGGTACCAAATGATTATTTGTTGTTTTATAAATTTGTATGAATTTGGAGTATCTGTTGCCCATTACTATATGTGTGCAAATAAATGTGGCTTAGACTTGTGTGACTGCTTAAGACTAGTACTTGTATTAACTTTTTGATGCTTTATACAAGAGGGCATTTAAATTGCAGATGGTCTTTTTTTGAGTTCATAATTTTTTGTTGTGACTGTAGCTTTAGGCTTAATTTTGAATATTCATTATGCCTTCTCGACAAGAAAACGGTAAGAGTTAAAATGTCAACACATTTACAACATTATATAAATGTTAATGTGGTAAAAGAAAGATCTCTTTCTTGGAGCAGTTATTAAATAGTAAACGTGTAGATCTTCTCAAGCTGCAAAGCTAGATACCTGCATCCCTGGGCCAGTTGTTTCTTCCAAGAGTCACTTTTACCTAGGAATTGTAATGCTTTTCAGCAAACAGTATAAGCTTTATTTCCTTGTGTGCCATTATGCGGAGAAGGTTGGTAAACACTTAAAAGGGATAACCATAGGACAACCTTTTCTTAAAGCATCCTTGTTCGATGAATCTGAAATATTTATATGTATTAAGATCTTATACAAATTAAATGTTCACTCATTTTTATCCAGAAATTTTGAACTGTTGTCATGGTGCTTATACAGAAGATTATTTTGGGATTATAATGCAAGAGGAGAAAAAAGGAAAAGATCTTTGGAATACGCAGAGCAATTTTATTTTGGTTAAGCTGTACTGATGACATATAAAGAAAATTCTAATAACTTTGTTAGCTTTTTAGCGGTATGCATTTATAAATTAGTTTCATTTTTAAAATTGGGTTTTGCTTTATTCTTGTAAATGATATTTTAAGGAATTTATGTTCAGAGAATTCGTGTAATTGGTTCCTTACAAAGATACAAGAAATGTTAAGAAAGTAAAAGTAGTGACAATTTCTTAGGGGGAAAAGACGTACAGGAATCCTATTAGAAATTATTTTTATGGAAAAATGTAGAAGCTTAAAAGGGGTACATTTACTGACCAAGGACTGCAATTAGCTTGGATCTCTTAATTAGAGACATCTAAGAGGCTGTTAA
The DNA here is from genome assembly GCA_006410935.1 of Redunca redunca. Classification (NCBI taxonomy): domain Eukaryota; kingdom Metazoa; phylum Chordata; class Mammalia; order Artiodactyla; family Bovidae; genus Redunca; species Redunca redunca. The sequence goes on from SJYQ01003816.1 coordinate 70,249, forward strand.
GAAAATGCTTTGCTCTAAGAGTCCAAGGTTAGTTATGGCCATGGAAATTAGAAAATAGTATCGTCTTCGATGAGCTAGCTGTATCCAGTCTAGGGCTTGTCCTTGCAGTATCTAGAACTCTGGTAATTATACACATGTATACTGTAGTCATTAGGGCCAAGCACTAATGCACCAATTGAGTGAGTTCATAGGCTACTGAATTGACAAATGATTACATGGGATAGTAATGTAGGCCAGTACCCTCAGAATAGCAAGTCACTAGCATGTTTGGGTAGAGAAGGCAATGGCACCCCACTCCAGTACTCTTGCCTGGCAAATCCCGTGGACAGAGGAGCCTGGAAGCCTTCAGTCCATGGGGTTGCTAGGAGTCGGACACAACTGAGAGACTTCACTTTCAAGCATTGGAGAAGGAAATGGCAACCCACTCCAGTGTTTTTGCCTGGAGAATCCCAGGGACAGGAGAGCCTGGTAGGCTGCCATCTATGGGGTCGCACAGAGTCGGACATGACTGAAGTAATTTAGCAGCAGCATATTTGGGGGTTCCGTTTCTTAACATGAGTTTTTTAATCTTTTTTAATCCTTGAATAAAAGTGAAATCAGTTTCCCTTGAGATACTGCCATTAAAGCACTTAGCCCAGCAAACCTGTTGCCTGTCTACATGTTTGGACTGGCTTCTGTAAGAAATCAATGGGGAGGATTGCAGTTTGGCAAAGCTGAGGTAGCTGAAAATCTCTTAAACACTACTCTGTCTCACCTAGCATAATACTTCCCATTGCCATTTCAAGACCTTTTTATAACACCCTTACTATCCTCTTTTCTTTTATTTTCTTCCATAATACTTAGTATTATGTAGTTATATTGTACTTTGATATATTGTATATGTCCCATTAGAACATCCAAACTCCATGAGTGATTTTTTTAATCCCATTGCTGTAATTCAGATACCTTGGATATGACCTTGTTTATTATAGGCAATATCATGAATAAATTATGATGGGTAATTAATGTTTGTGTGATTTGATCTTTTTCTTTCCAGCTTATGTTGCCTCTCCTATCACATTAAAATGTGCTTCTTTGAAACAGTGAACTGTTTCAAATGTACCAGTCATTGTAGCTGGACCCAAGGATACTTTTCTGGCTTAAGTTCTTTAGCTTTTATTTATGGCATGTCATTTGAACAGAGGTTAAATGATAGGATTTAATCGAATTACACTGACTACTGCGCTAAGCAAAGACTAAATAGAACCAAGGCCAGTGACAAATGGTTAAGGAGTTACCCTAATTAGGCATAATGTAGTGACTTGGGGGTGGTAGCAGTAGAAATTGTTACCAGGTTCTGGATATATTTTTAAGATAGTCCTTTCAAGTGGACTGTATGTTGTGAGAAGTCAGGGGTGATTAAAGACTTTACCTGAACTAGAAGTGGATTGCTATTAACTGAAATAGGAAAGAGCAGATGAATAAACAGTTTTGAGAATAGTGAAGGTGAGTGGGTCAGGAACTTAGTTTGAGATTCCTATTGCATATTCAAGTGACAATATGCAGTAAGAAGCAAGACATTTTACTGGAAGTGAAAGTTGATTCAGGGGATGCTTTACTGGAAATATTTGAGATTTCTGAGTGTATCCATGGTAAGATCACCAAGGGTAAGAATAGAAGAAGAGTTGTAATGAGAGTCCTGGACATTTCAGCTTTTAAGAGAATGGGGAGCTAAGGAGAAACCAGAAAAATAGGGAAATAGAGTAGAGTGGCATTTTTGAAGGTCAGCAGGAAGTAGTATAATGTGCCAAGTGATGCAAATAGGGTAATGAAGAGTAAGACCCCTTAAATTTAGCAACAGGTCACAGCTAATGAACTTCAGGACAGTTTCATAAAACAGGCCCTACTATATATATAGCACAGTGGAACTATATTCAATATCCTGTGATAGAAAAGGATATAAAAAATATATGACTTGAGTCACTGCTGTACAGCAAAAATTAAACCATTTGAATAAATGTTTTAAAGAACAGATTCAGGAGAGTGATGTGGTAAGAGCATGATGGAAAAGGAATGTATCATTTCCAGTTAAGGTAGTTACATTGGGGCTACCTATCTCCTCACTGAGAACTAGAAAATCTGTGATTGATATATAGACATATCTATGTGTATGTCTATATAGAGAGAAGTATAGATATTAACATCTGAAGCCTTCAGAGAACCACTAAGGTACTAAAGGATTATAGGGCCAAAATCTGAGAAAGGAAGAAAAACAAAGAGGTGCTTGGTGTTTGGGGTTACTTTTCCTCCAGGACCTATTCTGGAAGAGGCTACCAAGAAGCTGAAAACAGATGTACAGAATCAGGTGCCAAGCAGACAAAACCTTGAGTTCAATAGTCACCAAAAAAGGGAGTGCTTTTAAGCCTCCCATGCCCCAGGTATGGAACCCCGAGTTGCTGTATACTCTAGGAATAGGTTGAACCAGAAGTATTAATTGACCAGTTTTCAAAGGGACTGAATGAACCTTACTGGATTGTTATCTGAGATTCAGAGGAGCAAAGTTGGTTTGTATGAAGATGGCATCACCAGTGTTTCAAATTTTTGTGCAATTTTTTGTACATGATCAAATATAACCAGGAGTAAAAAGAGAAAGACCTGGTCAAAAGACAAGAGACACAAAGGTGACAGAGTCAAAGGGAATCCTGATAATGGTGTAATCAATCCTGGACTTTAACTGCTTAATATGTACAAGGAACTAAGGGAGGATGGAGAATTTAACAGAATGGAAAATTTTAAAAAAGAGCTAAATGGAAATTCTAGAACTGAGAAACACTTTGAAATCAAGAGTTCAGTAGCTAAATTTAGCAATAGATCAGAGACGGTCAATGAATAGTGGCTGAGGATCTTCCACAACTGAGGAAACACAATAAGGCCATAGTCTTGAACCTCAAGTGGAATAAGAAAAAAGCACGTAAGCATCGTAAAACTTTGCAAAACCAGATACAAATCCAAATGTATGGGAATTTTCTAGTATTTTTTATTGTTGATTTATAGTTTAATTGTCATTAAAGAGCTTATTCTATGTAATTTCAATTGATTAAATTTTGTTGAGAATTACTATTAGGTTAGACCTTGCATATGTTTAGTTGAAAACTATTACGTGGCCTTGAACAAAATGGTGATTCTGTAGCTATTTGCAGCTTATGTCAATTAGATTCTTTTTATTGGTGTGTTGCTTAAACTTTTTATATCCTTATTTCTTTATTGACTTAGTTACCAAGAGGTGTGTTATAACTTTCCAGTAGGTTCATGGATTTGTCTTTCTCTTTTCATTTTTATGTATTTTTGAGGCTGTTTTAGTGCATATAAATTTTAAAATAGCTTCATCATCTTTGTGAATTGACCCTTTTTAGAATTTTCAAATATGTTTATCTCTAACAATATTTTTTTTCTTGAAGTCTACTCTGTTAGCTACTGCAGCTTTCTTTGGGATAGTGTTGGCATAATTTCTTTTCCACATTTTACTTTCAGGTTTTCTGTAGTTCTTTTATTAAAGATGTGTTTTATAAGCAAGATTTCTAAAAACCAATATGATAGCCTTTGTCTTTTATTTGGAATAGTCTGCCTAACTTTAATTATTGACATATTTAGGTGTAAATCTTACCATTTTAATAATCGATTATTTTTCTTTCCTATTCTGTTTTTTTATATTTCTTGACTTCTTTTGAACTGAATGAGTAATTACTAATATTTTATTTTCCTGCTCTATTAACTTGATACATTCTTTTAAAGTTTCTTAAGGGTTTCCCTGGTGACTCAAAGGTAAGGAATCCATCTACAGTGCAGGAGACCTGGGTTCGATCCCTGGGTCAGGAAGGTCCCCTGGAGAATGGGATAGCTACCCAAAATATTCTTGCCTAGAGAATACCATGAACAGAGGAGCCTGGCAGGCTACAATCCATGGGTTGCACAGTCGGACACAACTGAGCGACTAATACTTGCACTTTTTCAAGTGGTAGAGTCCTTGAATTTACAATATGTATCTATGCATGAGGCAGTACCCTTAGAACATTTTGCTAGTTTTTTCATATAGTTTGTCTATATATGTTTTAAGCCTCATAACACATTGTTATAGATTCATACTTTAATATTCATTTATACCTTCCATTGCTTTTTATATCTTCCTGCACCTTCAAGCTTTGATCTGGGATCATTTTCCTTCTGTGTGAAGAACATTTGCAGGGGGCGCTCCGCAGAAAGAGAGGCAGTGGAACTTTCCTCAGCAGAGAGCCGAGGGGTCCCGAGGAAAAGTGAGCCTGCTGTCCGCCAACCCAGCCCCTCGGTGAGCAAGAGACAATAAGACGAGACAGGGATTTCGTCCAGTGCAGTTCCGCTTTATTGCTGCAAGCTCCCTGCTTATAAAGGCAAGCAGCGGGGGAGTTGCACCAATCACATTAAAGGTCAAATCGTCATGTGCTATCATTATAACAGGAGTCTATAGTGATCAGGCGCTGTCCACATGCACGGAAACCAAGAGAGCCAATCAGAAGTTTTGACAACATAGACCACGCCCCCCTCGTTTCCGCCAGCCGCCATCTTTGTTTCCGTTTCAGACCGCAAAGGTTTCTATTTTAAGGTTTCCCAATTAGGGCCCCACAAACATTCTTTAGTATATCCTTCAGTGCGGGTCTTCTGGTGATGTAGTCTCTGTTTTTATTTATCCTAAAATTCTTTTATTTCATCTACATTTTTGCAGGATATATTTGCTCTGCATGGAAGTCTAGGTTGGTAGATATTTTCTTTCTGTATTTTTGAACACCTTGTTTTATTGCCTTCTGTATTCATTGTTTCTGTTGAAGTCAAATGATGGCCTTATTTTTGCTCCTCTGAAGGTAATCCAGACCTTCCCTCTGAGGGGAGAGGGAAACAGCAGAGGAAAAAATTCTAGGCCCCAGTTATTTCATCAGTGAATTCTATCAATTTTGCACAAACCCCTCCAGAGAAGAAGAGGAAACACTTCTTAGCTCATTCTGTGAGGCCTGTATAACACTGATAGCAGTAAGACACACGGATATTAGACAAAAAGGAAAATTACAGTGCAATTCACTCACAAACGTAAAACCTTAAACTATGAGAAGGTCAAATCCAGCAATGGTTAAAAATGATACACAGTGGTAAAATATTCAGCACTTTATCCTTGAGATTAAGAACAAAAAAGGATATTCACTATCTCCACCTTTACTCAACATTTTACTGAATGGACAATTCTAGTGCAATAAGGCGAGAAGGAAAAATAGATGGTAGGAAGATTGGACAGGGAAAAAAATGGAAAACTACACAGAAAACTAAAATATTATTGAGAAAAAATTTTAGAAGAATTAAGTAAAAGAATGTACCAGATCCAATCATTAACATTATTATAAAAATGTTAATTTCCATCAAGTTGATCTATCAATTCAATATTATTCTAGTATAGGTTCCACAAGTGTGTGGGGAAGGGAGAGGTGGGGTGTGTAAGGATTGAAAGGGGTCCCTAAAATGTATATGAAAATAGAAAAGGTAAAGAACCTAATCCTTGAAGAAGGTATCTGGATATCTACCAGATATCAAGACTTTTTATAAACTAAAGTAATTAAGACTGAGATGTTGGTGCAAGTATAGTCAAACAGACCAATGAAATAAAGTCCAGAAATAGATGGTCACCACAATAGCTAAAAAAAGGAGTGACAATGCCATGTACTGGTAAAGTATGGAGTAAAGAGAACTCCCATAGATTGCTGGTGAAAAGTTATATAGCCACTTTAGAAAACTGGCAATATCTGCTGAAGTACATTTCTCTGCAGATCCTATATCCCAGCAATTTTATCACTAGGTAGGTATAAATCCAATAAAAAAAAGACTGGGAGCTGACTATGGCTCAGATCATGAACTCCTTATTGCCAAATTCAAACTTAAATTGAAAAAAGCAGGGAAAACCACTAGACCATTTAGATATTACCTAAATCAAATTTCTTACGATTATACAGTGGAAGTGACAAATAGATTCCAGGGACTAGGTCTGATAGAGTGCCTGAAGATTTATGGACAGAGGTTTGTGACACTGTACAGTAGGCAGTAATCAAGACCATCCCCCAGAAAAAGAAATGCAAAAAGGCAAAATGGTTGTATAAGGAGGCCTTACAAATAGCTGAGAAAAGAGAAACTAAAGGCAAAGGAGAAAAGGAAAGATACACCCATCTGAATGCAGAGTTCCAAAGAATAGCAAGGAGAGAGAAGAAAGCCTTCCTCAGCGATCACTGCAAAGAAATAGAGGAAAGCAATAGAATGGGAAAGACTAGAGATCTCTCCAAGAAAATTAGAGATACCAAGGGAACATTTCATGCAAAGATGGGCGCAATAAAGGACAGAAATGGTAAGGACCTAACAGAAGCAGAAGATACTAAGAAGAGGTGGCGAGTTTACACAGAAGAACTATACAAAAAAGATCTTCATGAGCCAGATAACCACGATGGTGTGATCACTCACATAGAGGCAGACATCCTGGACTGCGAAGTTAAGCGGGCCTTAGGAAGCATCACTACGAACAAAGTAGTGGAAGTGATGGAATTCCAGTTGAGCTACTTCAGATCCTAAAAGATGATGTTAAAGTGCTGCACTCAGTTTGCCAGCAAATTTGGAAAACTCAGCAGTGGCCACAGGACTGGAAAAGGTCAGTTTTCATTCCAATCCCAAAGAAGGGCAATACCAAAGAATGTTCAAACTACTGCACAATTGCACTCATCTCACATGCTAGCAAAGTAATGCTCAAAATTCTCCAAGCCAGGCTTCAACAGTGTGTGAACCATGAACTTCCAGATGTTCAAGCTGGATTTAGAAAGGCAGAGGAACCAGAGATCAAATTTCCAACATCTGCTGGAGCATAGAAAAAGCAAGAGAATTCCAGAATAACATCTACTTCTGCTTTATTGACTATGCCAAAGCCTTTGACTGTGTGGATTACAACAAACTGTGGAAAATTCTTCAAGGGATGGGAATACCAGACCACCTGACCTGCCTCCTGAGAAATCTGTATGCAGGTCAAGAAGCAACTGTTAGAACTGGACATAGAGAGTCCTTTGGACTGCAGGGAGATCAAACCAGTCAATCCTGAAGGAAATCAGTCCTGAATATTCTTTGGAAGGACTGATGCTGATGCTGAAACTCCTCCAATACTTTGGCCACCTGATGCGAAGAACTGACTCATTGGAAAAGACCCTGATGCTTGGAAAGATTGAAGGCAGGAGGAGAAGGGAACGGCAGAGGATGAGATGGTTGGGTGGCATCATCAACTCGATGGACATGAGTTTGAGCAAGCTCCAGGAGCTGGTGATGGACAGGGAAGCCTGGTCTGCTGTAGCTGCAGTCCATGGGGTTACAAAGAGTCGGACATGACTGAGTGACTGAACTAAACTGGTAAATCCAATAGGAAAGTATGCAGTCTTCACCAAGATATGTACATAACATCTTTAGCAGCCTTGTTTATAGATGGCCCAATCTGTAAAAATCCAAATTCCCTCAACAATGAGATGAATAAATTGTGGCATAATCATATGATGGAATGCTGTTCTGCAGTTCAAATAAATGAACCACAGCTACATCATCAACATGATACCTCCTACAACTGCAATATTGAGCAAAAGAAATCAGGGAGGAATACATATTATGTGATCCCACTGACACAAATTTCAAAAACTAATCCATAGTTTTAGAACTAATGGTGTTAGAAGTCAAGACAGTGGTACCTTTGGGAAGAATAGAGAGGTTAATGACTGAAAGGGGTCATGAAGGAAACTTCTAAATTGCTGGTAAAGTTCTTTCTTTGCCTGGATAATGGTTATACTTGTGGTATAGTTAAGACTGAATTGTATAGTTAAGACCTTTGTTATCCTTAAGATCATCTCAAGAATGCTTATAGATTATTACTACTTCTAAATCAACCCAAACAAATTAGTCTCTCAACATAGCAAAGTTAACAATCTTAGTTTGTTATTTAAGTGATTCAATTTAGGACATGTTTATTGAAAGCCTATTTATTTTATTTTTGTGTTATTTTTTTTTTTAGCTGCAGCATGTGGGATCCTAGTTGCCCCAACCAGGGATCAAACCTGCACCCTGTGCATTGGGAGTGCAGAGTCCCAACCATTAGTCCGCCAGGGAAGTCCCTGAAAGGCTATTTATTCAGTAAAAGGAAGACATTTGGAGAAAAAGAGAGTGAGTGGTAGTCCTTGCCTTCCATTACTAAGAAAAACTTTAAGCTGATTGCTTTCACTCTCTTAAGGACTGATAATAGTCCTACATTTATTGAGCATCTATTCAACACCAGATGCTGGAAATGGAATATATTCACATAGACCTCACTGCTTCCTAGAGAATAGTCAAGATGCATGTGTTTATGATGCATTCTGGTTTAGCTTCTACAGACTTCACAATCTTCCCATAAGAATACTTGGCAAAGCTGGCTGTAATGGTTACTTTATGGAATCAGTTTCCATTGAAATGATAGCAGTGTTCATTTAATGAACAGATATGTGCTTACAATGAGAAATATTGTGTGCTGGGCAATTTGGGGGAAAAAATCTTAAATGTTTTTCGTTTTGGAAGAAATTAACTGGGCAGATCGGTGATACCAGCAGAAAAACACACACCACATGTGTCTATATAGGCAGTCCTTGACTTATGAGGTTCAACTTAATGATTTTTTGATTTTATGATTTTTTTACTTTACCATGGTATGAAAGCAGTATATGGTATTCAGTAGAAACTGTACTTCAAATTTTGATCATTTCCCAGATTTAACAGTATCTGGTAGGATGCTCCATCATTCAGTGCACTGAATAGTCATCTGCCCAAAATACAGACCTTCCATTTTGGCTTAAATAGTATGACACTCTGAAAAAGAAGTTAATCATGATAGCAATAGGACAGGAATCGGAAGAAATCAGATGAAAATGCACTGCCAACTCCCACATTACTCATCTCTAGAAGAATTTTCATAAAGATATTCAACAACATCTGAAAAGCTAGCTGTGGAGATACATCTATAACTGTGTTTGCCACAACGTGACTCATTTAACATGGCATATTTTTAGAAGCCCATACGTAGTTTGTAAGGTTTCAAAACAAAAATTTCCAAGCTTTTAAGTAGCTCTTTATTACTGTGAATTTATAATAGTCTGAATTTTATGGGCAGGTCTATGAGAAGCAATACCTTGTAATTTGATAATATTTCTAATTATTTTTGTTTGAAGTATTGCTTGATTACTGTAACCCGACATGATTTTCCTATTGAGGATGAAAAATTAGGATTTAGTACTGGGGATGGAGATCTTAACTCTTTTAACGTGTACCATTTAAGTATTTTTATGCTCTACAATACGGGGGAAAAAAAGTGTTCTACAAATGTGAGGAAAGCAGACAGGCAGAAAAGCCTCTTGGGCTGACATGTCACTCTTCACACGCGTTGAGCTGAATTTTTGGAGAAAAGAGTTTTTTATTATCACTAAATTTTGAAACATACGTATGTAGCTCTAGGTGCCGATTTTGCTGTAACGGAGTCCTAAAGAATGCATGGAGGCAACATGAACTCTCAGCACGGCTGCTGTGGGGCTTGAGCGAAAGTAAATATGTTGGACCTAGTTTACAGTACTCTGTAGAGTGTAATCCTGTGTAAGACAGGTCTTGACTTTTATATGAATGGCTGATACACCAACATGAACTTTCTTATGAGGCGGCTCTCTGGCGTAGGCCCAGAAAGCAGTCCTAGGGCAAAAGCCCTCCAATGTCTATGAACTGTTGATCCTGAAGACAAAAAATATACCTTTGTCACTTGAAAATATTATTTCTTTTAAAATAATTATGGAGATAATTTTCTGTCAACAGGTTATATAAAACAAAATCTGCTCAAGCGTGGTAATATATTTATTGATAAGACAGCATTTTGACAATATATTGGCTTTGTTCCAGTAATATTCTCACACCTTGTCTGAGAATATTAGAAATACAGATCTAATATAAAGTTAATCTCAATCCCCTTATTACAGTGTGGGTGGATTATAGATTTTTGTAACACACATTCAACAATACAAATTTAATCAAAAGGATCACTTGACTTTTTTTGAAATGAGAGAAAGAAGCAGTTGAGCCTCACAGCTGAAGATACAGTTTCATTTAGTAATGGGGCATGACGAACCTTGCCCTTGAAAAGAAATCAGTTTGTGTATTCATTCAGGAATGTATTCGTTTATTCACTCAATAAAAAGTTGAGTGATATATTCATTAAGTGATTTAACTTAAGATACTTGAACAATAAGTAGGCGTAGTAAAGCAAAAACGTGAAGTTATATATAAACACAAATATTGTCAGTCTCTTCCTTAAAACTTCCTATGGCATCCCTCTGCACTTAGAACAAAGCTCATTCATTTCCAAAGTCAAAAGTCCCTACACGATGGGACCTGTGTCTCCTACTTCATCTCTGACCACTCTTCACCTGCCTTTATGCTTCTTGATTATATATGCCAAGTTAGTTTCCACTTTAGAGCCTTGTTTCTGACATACTATAATGCATTCAATGTGCCTTTTTCTTTTTTTGCTTTATGTCTTTGGTAATCAAACTTCTGGAGAAGGGAAAGGCAATCCACTCCACTATTCTTGCCTGGAGAATTCCATGGACAGAGAAGCCTGGTGGGCTACAGACCATGGGGTTGCAAAGAGTCGGACACAACTAAGTGACTAACACACACACACAATCAAACTTCAGACAGTGAAGTAGAACTTTCTCATTAATTCTCCCCTCTGCACACAATGTTCTGCCTTCCACTCCCCCATCTTAAATCAAATGTCACTGTCCAGAATGCCTTTCCCTACAATTTTATCTTAAGCAGGCTTACATAACAAGTTATCACTACTTGCAGTTATCCTGTTCATTTATTTGCTTGTTTGTTCTTGTCTGTCTCTCTTCACTAGCATACAAAGTCCTCGAGAGCAAGGACTTTGCTCTGTTCATTCCTGCACCTCCAGTCCCTGGAACAGTGGCTGGCACATCACAGGCACTCAATAAATAATACCTATAAGGTGAGATTTTCATGTGAAATATTTGGCTTATTGATACAAAGCTGATGTTCAACAAACTAAATTCCTTTCCTACCCACTGATGAGACTTACCAATTCAGTCCGCTGATCAGCAAATATCACACACTTACCATCTTGACTATAGAGGATATTGCATACTATCATTCAAAAACACACAGTAAAGGAATAATGACAACATGGAGGGTATTCTCTTCTTCTCCTCCCAGTCCACTCTTTGCCACTCTACATCTCTAGAACACAGAACTTTAGAATGGCTTCAAAGAGTTCCCTTTTTGCTAGCTTCTGACTGGGTTTGATGGATTGGAGATACAATCAGATCAGAAAAAGAGAGATTCTCTTGACTGAGTTCCTTTACTGAAGGTTTCAAGTTTGTGCTGGGCAGTCCTTCCCTGGAGATCTCTCCAGGCTGTGGTTACAATTCCTGCATGCCTGGGGATGTTACATCCCCTTCTGGTCTTTCTTAACCCTGCCCCCACCTTTGTTATTAGAAACTCCTCAATCACTCAAGAGTGCCTCCCTCAAAACGGAGTATCCATCTGTCTCCTGGTAGAACTCTGACTGATAGAATAAGAGGAAATGGTCAGGATTAAAACGGGCTTCAGCAACACAAAAACAACAAAAGTAAGAAGAACCATGGAGTGACTAGCACCAATAACAAGTCAAAGTGTGCACATTCTGCCATCCCCTTTTTGCATCTGTGGATCACTAGCATCTGAGATTGGGTCCTCTAGGTAATAAATACCCAGACGGAGTTTTGCATTCAAGAGATTAACACCTACTAAAGGAGAGAGGAGGGACTGGGTAGAAAGGGAAGTCAAACTCCAATGCAGGCTCTACAAACTTCAGTCAACCCAACAAGGAACTCTGTAGTGAGGAATGCCTGTCAGAGTGTCCTGCCTTAGGCTGAGATGATCCTGCTTTTGTATTCACTTGTCATTTATTAACGAGATTGATCAGATCACCCAGGAAGGGGTGATCTTGAGTAAGGTGGCTCTCTGCAGCTGAAGCAGACCTGGAAATAGGTGCATTGTTCGAACAGAAGCCATATGAATGTGGTCTCTCTGTCAGCATTTCTTTTTTTTATTATTATTTTTATTGGAGCATAGTTGCTTTACAATACTGTGTTAGTTTCTGCTGTACCAAGTGAATCAGTTAAATAAATATACACTCTTCTTTAGATTCCCTTCCCATTTAGATCAGCACAGAGCATTCAGTAGAGACTCCTGTGCTATACAGTAGGTTCCCATTAATTATACATGTATATATAATAGTGTGTATATATCCATCCCAATCTCCCAATTCATCCCACCCCCACTTCCTCCACTGGTAACCACAAGATTGTTTTCTACATCTGTGACTCTATTTCTGCCTTGCAAATAAGTTCATCTGTAAATCTGTACCATTTTTCTAAAGTCCACTATAAGTGATATTATACAGTATTTGAGGTTTCTCAGGTGGCTCAGTGGTAAAGAATCTGCCTGCTAATGCAGGAGACGTAGGAGAGGCAGATTTGATCCCTAGTTTAGGAAGATCCCCTAGCGTAGGAAATGGCAACCCGCTCCAGTATTCTTGCCTGGAAAATTCCATGGACAGAAGAGCCTGGGGGGCAATTCATGGGGTTGCAAACAGATGGGGACGACTGAGTTCACATATTTGCCTTTGTCTGTCTGTATGACAGTCTGTATGACAGTCTCTAGGTCCATCCATGTCAGTGCAGATGGCATTATTTCATTCCTTCCTGTGACTATTATTCCATTGTACATATGTACAACATTAGTTGCCTTATCCGTGAGAAGTAATACCCTGATCACTTTTTTCTGAGTTTGTGCTTTATTACAGTGTTAATATAAACAACTGTTCTTTATTGTCTTGTCCATATGTTTTTTGAAAATTTCAAACTAGAGAGTGGTATATGTGTGTTTATGTGCATTGTATCTAATCTATTCCAGGCAGGTTTTACCTAAGCATGATTTTAGGGGTAGTTTTTAAGGTTGTTTAGACTTTAAGTATCGGAGAAGGCGATGGTACCCCACTCTTGCCTGGAAAATCCCATGGATGGAGGAGCCTGGTGGGCTGCAGTCCATGGTGTTGCAAAGAGTCAGACACAACTGAGTGACTTCTCTTTCACTTTTCACCTTTATGCATTGGAGAAGGAAATGGCAACCCACTCCAGTGTTCTTGCTTGGAGAATCCCAGGGACGGGGAAGCCTGGTGGGCTGCCGTCTATGGGGTCGCACAGAGTCAGACACGGCTGAAGCGACTTAGCAGCAGCAGCACCACATCTTTATCCATTCCTCATTTAATGGACATTTAGGTTGCTTGCATGTCCTGGCTATTGTAAAACAGTGCTTCAGTGAATATTGGGGTGCAGCATCCTTTTGAATTTATTTTTTCTGTATATATGGCCAGGAGTGGGATTGTTGGATCATATGGTAGCTTTATTTTTATTTTTTTAAAGAATCTCCATATTGTTCTCCATAGTGGCAGAATCAATTCACATTTCCACCAAGAAGCTAGGAGGGTTCCCTTTTCTCTATACCCTTTCCAGCATTTATTATTTGTAGACTTTGATGAAATCTATTCTGACTGGTGTGAGGTGATACCTCATTGTATTAATAGTTCTGTTTTGCATTTCTCTAAAAATTAGTGATATTGAGTATCTTTTCGTGTGTTTTTTTGCCATCTCTATGTCTTCTCTCTCCAAGCATTTCTTATTGTACAAATTTAATGCCCTTTCCATCTTAACTAAGCATTTATCAGACATTGTGGGTGTAGCTTTTGCATTTTGAAGTGTGATAGCAAAACCAGCACAAATTTCTTTTTCCTTCTTCACAATTTCACAGATAGACTTGTTTCTACCTTAGATCTCAGCAATCTCAGCATATGATTTTTTCCACTTATTGTCAAGTACTTTCCCATTTTCACCTAATGGAAGTGCTTTATGGCTTCTCTTTGGCATATCTGAATTGCCAGCATTGTTACTCCTGTGTTTGGGGCCATTTTTAAGTAAACCAAAGGCTCCTTGAACACAAGCACTGTGATACCTTGACAGCCCATCTGATAACCAAGGTGGCTACTAAGTGACTGATGCACAGGATGTACTGGACAAAGGGATGAGTCCGAGCAGGAGGGAGAAGGACAGCAGGAGATTTCATCACACCACTTAGAAAAGTGCACAATTTAAAACTTGTGACTTGTTTGTTTCTGGAATTTTCAATATAATGTTCTCAGATCTTAGGTAGCAAAATCCATGGAAAGTGAAAATGTGGATAAGATGGGACCACTGTAATTGAGTTTCTCTATTTTATAAACTGCCAGGGTAACAGGCAGCTGACTGAAGAAGTATGTTCCCACTTTAGGAAATCTGAAGTACTAAGAGAGAAAGGAGTACCACACAGTATCGGAAATAACATCACCAAGCAGTAGAAATGCAGCATTCATGATTATGTCTGTGTATTCTCATGGGAAGGGCTGCTTCGTCATCTTACCTCTAAGATACTGAACATTCGTGGCTTTGAGGATTGACTCTCCAGCTCAGTGCAGTAGTTACTCTTACATCCTGTGTGGTTTCTGAAGAAAGATATTGTTGCTGTTCAGCCACTAAGTTGTGTCTGATCACTCGAATGTAAACCCTATGGACTACAGCACACCAGGCTCCCCTGTCTTCCACATCTCCCAGAAGTTATTCAAATTCATGTCCATTGACTGAGTGATACTATCTAACTATCTCATCTTCTGCTGCCTGCTTCTCCTGCCCTCAATCTTTTCTAGCATCAGGGTCTTTTCCATGAGTCAGCTCTTCGCACCAGGTGGCCAAAGAATTGGAGCTTCAGAATCAGTCCTTCCAATGAATATTCAGGGTTGATTTCCTTTAGGATTGACTGGTTTGACTTCCTTGCAGTCCAAGGGACTCTCAAGTGCCTTCTCCAACACCACAATTCAAAAGAATCAATTCTTCGGTGTTCAGCATTTTTTATGATCCAGTTCTTATATTTGTACATGATTACTGGAAAAACCATAGCGTTGACTATACAGACCTTTGTTGGCAAGCTGATTCCAATACTGATTTGGAAGAAAGCCTTCCAAAGGCCTATCTTTTGGAAGATAGGCCTTCCAAATCAGTTTTCCTGACTCATGCTACGAAATCCTCCTCAGAAATAGTATTATATTTTAATATTGACAAAACACTTGAGCTGCAAAATGCATCAGCCATTATATAATGTCTGGCTAAGTTAATACGACTATTTTTGCAATGAAAATTGATACTTCAGTTTCTTTAAATGTTCTCATCCTTTTCATATACCACCTCTTCATCTGGCTCTGTTAGAGACCGTTGACATGATGCTACCACATTTTCAGATTTCTTGTTAAAATATATTTGAATAATGGTTCGAACATAAAATGAGATCATTTCAGTGCATTAAGTAGTAAGAAAGTGGGAGCATTTCTAGGAAGAGCAAATCTCTGAAAGGTGGTATCTTAGGCAAGGATTTTTCTCTTGTTTTTCTGGACTCAAATGAATAGACAAATTCCTCTGGGTTCATCTGTCTCATAAGGCAGAGCACAATTAAATTAGCTAGTTAAGAATTTAGCTTTAACATTTTTAATACTGAATACAGAAAAGGATGAAGTACATTAATTACTGAACATTCTTGATTTGATACTATAGACTATATAAGTAATTCAGTGCCAAAATTTGAAGCTGAAGAGCTTCTTTAATATCTTTGACAAACATAGTTTACAGATTTGCAAAGGTATTCAAGAAACAAACCTACACATTTTTGAGTGTGCACATGTACAGCTATGCAGTGCTCTAATTGTTAACCAAAGGATCCTCAAACTCATGCTTTGTCAGATTCTTTCTAAAGAGGCAAAAATCTTTGACCTCAGAGAACAGGTTTCTTACTAATTATTGGTTCTGCAAAACAAATAGAGAACACACATCCTTTTTTTTAGGACTTTGAATGCAACAGACTTTCACTTTAGCTTGCTCAGGCACTAGAGGGGAGTGTGGTGTCATACAAGTGCTGCAAGTGCTGCAGTCTGCAAAGTGCATATGTGCTTGCATGCCAGACACTGGGAAAAGGTACAGCAAAGAAGGACTAAGAAAAATATTTCCCTAAGATTGAAATAGGACAAACTTAGTTTGCAAAAGTCTACTTGACCTAGTGTTTTACACAAAAATTCCCAATATAGGGATTAGATCTCCTTTAAGGGACAATATCATTCAGTTTGGAGAAAGAAATGGCCACCTACTCCAGTATTTGTACCTGGGAAATGCCATGGACAGAGGAGCGTAGGGGGCTACACTCCATGGGGTTGCAAAAAGAGTCAGATGTGACTTAGAGACTAAACAAGTCATTCAAATGATTTAATTTCCATAAACTTACTGTTTTTTAAAAATGATATATGCTTACTTACTTTTAAGAAGAAAGTCAAACAATATAGAAAACTACAAAGAGGAAGAGAAAACAACTGGAACTCAAACGATATATTCCCACCATTGTGGGGGAAAAGTCTTTCAGACATCTCTCTCATTCACCCTCTACATACAGAAATATGCATATGATTTTAAATACATGAAATGACACTGTATGTATGTATTGTATGAAGCTGTGCCTTCTGTTTCTGCAATGGTATTGTCACAGATGGAGTAGACATCTTTCTGTGGTTGTGAGAAAGACCTCACGGGACCTAGGTTTAAATTTCTTCTCCATGCGCTATGTGACATTGGGCAAGTGAGTTAACCCATCTCCATGTACCTCAGTTTCCTCATAATGCAAAAATAGATATGATAATATTACCTGCTTAGACAGTTGATGTGAAAGTAAAATCAGATCATGTAATTGTTTAAGATAGTACCTGGATCATAGTAAGTACTTAATACATTTTAACTATCTTAACTAAATACAAGTTTCAACTTCAGAGTAACATGGAAGGTTGTTACAATATGAAAGTGGGATATTTTTTCAAATAACTTTCATCATGATAATCCTGAACCATGCTTTTAATATAAATTATTATTGCTTCTACATTTAACTATATCTTCCCTGATGCTGGTATTTACATGCAGCAAATACTATATACTTATTGACTAATCTACCCGAAGACTTTAACAGAAAGAGATGAACTACCTTTTGTGGAGGCCATTTAAAAATTGTTCTGTGGAACACGAGGTGCCTTTAAGCAGGAGAGTTTTCCATGGGCCGGCTTTGTAAGACATGACTCCAGCTAAAAATCCCTGTTAATTATTAAACCCTTATGTATAATCTGGATACCTGACACTGCAGATACTGAAGACTGAGAACAGAGAGTGTTTGTCTCTCAAGTTAAGCCTAAACACCGATAGAAAAAAGTAGTTATGAAGGGGTTGAAAAACCTCAAACCTTTCCCTCTTACATTTAGAAAATAGGCTAGGTTATCTCCTATTTTGGCTGGCGTAACTACTGCCTGAACAATTAGTTTAAACCTTGTTTGGGATTCCTGCTTATTTTAGCATGGGGGATCTTAAAGTTCACAGGATCTTCCTTTTGGTTATTTCTCTGACAAAGTGTTTGGAGAGCACAAAACTGCTGGCAGACTTAAAAAAGTGTGGTGACTTGGAATGTGAAAGTAAGTTGCTTTTCTTTTTTTCCTCTTAAACTAAGGCTCTGAAATGATATAAAATGTTATTGTGGACATGTATGATAAAAAAATGAACATTAATATCACTGGGAAATATTTGTGGTTATAAGGTATAGTCCACTATAAAAAGGATATGCTAGAAGCAAAACATTTTGTGATAGTTTTTAATGTAAATATAAAGGAGTAAGGATAACCTTATATATAAATATATCAGAAATTATAAGGATATTAATCTAGCTTTCAAAAACAAATTAGCACTTTTACTACTTTTTAAGATAAATGTAAATGATTTATATTTTTTAAAAAATCAGGCCATTTGATAGCTATTTTTATGAAGCTCTTACATTTTTTAGTTTCTGTTTCACAATCAGAANATAACCATTATATAATTATATTATTATCTATTATATAATAATAAAACAATTTTTATTTCCTTTTTACAACCTCATTTTAGTTGCCTTAGGGTTAGGCACATATCATGTAAACAGAACATTCACATTTATAGTAATTATAAAAGTTATTTTAACTTTAATTGCACAACTTAATCAAAATGTTTTACATATGTCAGTATAATTATAATAGTTAACATGGTATGTATATTACTTTACATGTTGAAGGGCTAATCTAGCATATGTAGATATAATCGTTCATAGTTACTAAGGGTCTGTTATGTGCTGGGTCTGGAAGATCAGGGGTGTGTATCTAAGCGAAATAAAATAAAATGTAAGATAAGTTTCTCTTCCTCCAGGGATTTTCATTCTAGTAAATGATAATAAGACAGGTCAATATGAAATATGAAATAGTAAATAGGGATACAACCTAAGAATTATAGGTAATTTTGAAATTCAGAGAAGGGGCAGAGTGGTCTGGACCAATTAGGGATATCACATATAAGAAGTAGGATATGAGTTGTCCATTAAGAGAGACTGATGGATTTCTAGAAAGGTTTAGGGAAAAACAGAAAGAAAAGCTCAGAATATAGAAGGCGGATGTTGCAGTGAAAAGAAAGTCAGTTCAGATCTGGCTCCACTATTTATCAGGTGTGTGACCATCTCTTTGAGACTTAATTAAAGGCTCATTTGTTAGTCTAAGATGAGATTATTTACCTCATAGGCTGTTTTGAGAATTTCATAATAACAATGATAAAAGGTATGAAAGAGCTTATCATGATGCCTGGAATATACTAGGTGCCAGGAAGAAAACTAATTATCTTTTCCTTCCCTTCTCTACTTTGCGTGTTACATAGCTTTAATAAGCAGAGTCTTCGCCATAAGAGATTACAGAGGACCTGACTGTCGATACCTGAACTTCACTAAGGGAGAAGAGATATCGGTTTATGTTAAACTCTCAGGAAAAAGGGAAGACTTGTGGGCAGGAAGTGTAAGTATCTAATTTTATAAATCGAATACAGAATAAATGACCAGCTTGCACGAAGAAGCCTGCTTTTCATCTCTAAAAGAAATTTAAATATTTCGAAGTACTATCTATCTATATATATATGTAAACCTTTATATATATATAAAACCTTTGACATGTTTAAACAAACAAACACGGACATGTTCACTGTTGGTTCCTGAATTTCTATAAAAGTAGCTTTGGGGAAGCCAGTCTGATTGGGATGAAGGCTTAAGAGTGCCTTGAAGTTATTTTACATAGCATGCATTGTTTTTTGAACTTAACTTTTATATTTGTTTGGCGAGACCTCAGAGGTACTGATGGAGATTACCGGGTGACTGGGTAAGCCCAGCCATCCCCTGATGCTACCAATGGCCAAGTTTAAGAGAGACTGGGAAGTTTTAGTTAATCAGATTAAAAGACATGTCTTGGGACTTCCCTGGTAGTCCAGTGGTTAGAGCTCCATGCTATCACCTTTCACTGCCAAGGGTGCAGTTCCATTTCCTAACTGGGAAAACTGAGATCTCACTTGGCCAAAAAAATAAAAAAAGACCTCTCTTTCTGAGCAAATAAAGGACTTATTTACTATTGAAGATATATGAATTTTTCATGGAAAAAAAGAATAACTGAGACAGTTTATTTGGCCCAAAGTCCTATTACACTGAAATTCCTAGATGCCTGAATCATCTTTCTGAATATATGACATAGACAAATTAATGATTAATATTTTCAGTTGAAAACAGATTGGTATCTTGATTATATCTTTATGTTTTAGAATGAACATACCATGACACATGATTTTATTCCCAAGCTGAGCAAGCATGACCAACCTAATACATACATCATTTCCATATAGTATATGCATAAGGTCTCTTCCTTGTATAGCATCTACACGGGAAGCCTCTGAGCTTTATTTGAAGGAGCAGATTCTATGTGGGTCAATCCTGCTTCTTAGCATTAGAGACTATATGACTGAACCTCAGACATCGTTGGCCAGAATTGTTTACCTGGACTTTGCAGCTCCCTAGACTGCTTACTGCTTATGGTTCTTTAAACACACTATTTCTCTGCCTTGAATGCACTGGAGGTATCTAAAGCAACTATAAGAAAAATTAAACAGTAGGTATCATAAGAAGAAAAGAAACCATTCTTTCTTGTCTACTATGTGTGAAAATGATAGTTCCGCACAAAGCAACAGGTAATGTGTGGAGCCAGGGTGAAGTTTCAAGCACACTTAGTTTTGCGCTTTAGGTGTCTGGTCCAGGCAGAGAGCCATTTAAGAAGTCTCACTGTGGGCTTCCCCGGTGTCTCAGTGGTAAAGAATCCACCTGCCAGTGCAGGAGACATGGGTTTGATCTCTGATCTGGGAAGATCCCACATGCTGCCAAGCAACTGAGGCCGTGGACCACAATTACTGAACCCACACTCTAGAGCCTAGGAGTCCCAACTACTGCAGCCCATGTGCCCTAGAGCCCATGCTCTGCAACAAGAGAAGCCTCTGCAGTGAGAAGCCTGCTCGCTGCAGCTAGAGGAAGGCCTGCATAGCAACAAAGACACAGCACAGCCCAAAACAGGTACAGAACTAAAATTAAAAGAATCGACACTGTGTGAGTAAGACTCTGGGCTTTACGTTGCCAAGGGCCTGGGTTCTAATCCCTGGTCAAAGAACTAAGATCCTGCAAACCAGGTTTTGCGACCATAGAAAAGAAGCCACATTGTGGAGTTTACTTTGTCAGTTTTCAAACAGTTGCAGCAACTGAAGAGCTGGAAAAATCAGAATTGAGGTGTAATGGTGCTAAATCAAAGGGCCAAAAGAAAGAAATACACTCTTTAAACTTGGACAGGGGTAGGAAATGGGCTGAGAGTGGCCATGTGAAGCCTTCACTCTTGGGGGACATCTTGAAGGCACTTAAACAAGGTTGAGAGGATCTCTGTCACCAAGGTACAGAAGTTGAAAGTGAAAGTGAAGTCGCTCAGTCGTGTCCGACTCTTTGTGACCCCATGGACTGTAGCCTACCGGGCTCCTCTGTCCATGGGATTTTCCAGGCAATAGTACTGGAGTGGATTGCCATTTCCTTCTCCAGGGGATCTTCCCAACCCAGGGACTGAACCCTGGTCTCCCACGCTGTAGACAGACGCTTTACCGTCTGAGCCACCAGGGAAGTTGAATGGAACCCAATTCCCTCTGGAGGACTCGCTAGATCTTTACTATCTTGACGAATCCATCTTGGCTCTTCAGAGTTTAAACATCTTATCTTATTTTGACATCCTGAAAACGCTGACTATGTCACAGCTCCATCTAGCTTGGCTACTGTCACCATTCCCTTGTTTTTTTTTGATATTCCAGGTTTATTAGTATGAATCTGTGGTCCACTAGGCAAGAAAGGTTATTAAGAACATAAAGAGAAAGAAAATGAGTGGTTTTCCCTCTGAAATGTGAAAAAGTGCCATTTTATAGCTTGCCCCTTTGCTCCCTCAAATTAACCCTGTTCTGTTGAGTAGCAAACGGAATATGATTTCATTGGACTTTCTTTTAGATAGTAAATGAAAACCAATTACTATTTGTGATTTGAAATACATGAAAGTCAAGGACATGGAACAAAATTAGACTCAATAGCGATTGCTTTGATCACTCTTACTTGCTAATATTTATTCTTCATTTTGATAGAAAGGAAAGGACTTTGGATATTTTCCCAGAGATGCAGTCCAGATTGAAGAAGTATTCATATCTGAGGAAGTTCAAATACCAACAAAAGTGAGTAAACAGATTTTGGTTGTTAACTGAACTGATTTATTTTTTTAAAGTAAATTTATATATTTTTTCCTCTAACAAAGGAAATAATTATAAACACCCAAGAATTCTCTTTTCCAATTACCAGTTTTCCTTTTCTTCTTTATCCTCTTAATGAATGTATTCTTTATTTATTTTTAAATTAATTGATATTGGAGTATAGTTGTTCTGTGTGTGTGTGTGTGTTAGTCATTCATTCATGTCTGACTCTTTGTGACCCCTTTGGACAGTAGCCCACCAGGATCCTCTGTCCATGGTATTCTCAAGGCAAGAATATTGGATGGGGTTGCCATTCCCTTAATGGTTATTAGTTGAATTTAAAATTTCTTGATTAACACAGTTTTCTGTGGTGTAAGTGCCCATTGGTTATACATCTTATATAGTGGATAAATTAGTCTTAAGAACTAACGCTAGGAATAGTTTGAGTATGTGAATAATATCAGGTAAGACAGGGTTAATGACAAAGATTTTGCTTACTGAAAAATTAGCAGGCAGTAGAATACAGTGGTTTAGAGCATCAGTTCTGGAGATGGGCTGGGTTCAGAGCCTGACTTAGCCACTTGGTTGTCATGTGATCTTTGTGCCTTTTTTCTTATTTATAAAATGAGGATGATGATTATAAACTTACCTCATGAATGTTTTGAGGAAAAAAGAGAACATGAAAGCACATAAAACAGCATTTCCTAAGTGCTATGTAAATGTTAGATATTATTGCCAATGTTATTGTCCTCCTGAGACAGAGTTTACTTCCCATCATACTCTCTAGGTCTCCAACCCATAAACCTCTTTTGCTGTTGGATTTTTAACTGAGTTTGATAATGCTGGGCTTGATAATGAGAAAGGGAATCAGAAGGTGACTTTTCAATACGTGAATTTGACTAGTGCATTTAATTTAGATTCTGTGTTCGATCCCTGGATCAGCAAGATCCTCTGGAGAAGAGTATGGCCACCTACTCCAGAATTCTTGCCTGGAAAATCCCGTGAACAGAGGAGCCTGGCAGGCTACAGTCCATAGGCTCACAAAGAGTCGGACACAACTGAAGCAACTTAGCACACACACACATGCAGGTTAAGCCAATTTACCTTAAATGAGGTCAGTATGAAGTCAGTTCTGCCTGGTTAAGTAAACTGTCTATTATTTGGCTCTTTCCCACCACAAATTCTGGGATTAACTGTCTATTCACTGTGTAAATGTCGGTCCTGCCAGTTCTGTCTCCGAAATAATCTGTCTTCTCTTCATCTTTACTTTCCCTATAGCTCTGACTCAAGGCATAATTACCTCCTGAGTAGAACCTGCAGTAGATTTCTAACTGGTCTTTTTACCTTTACTTTTGCGCTCTTCCAATTCATTCTCTAAACAGCCATGAATCTTATAGTCATGAATCAAAATCCAAAAAATCAGATCTTGTCATTCACTTGGTTTAAAGCCTTTTAACGGCTTTGTGTTGAATTTGGAATCAAGCCCTGACTCCTTATCTGGCTCTGCATGATCTGTTCCTGCCCTCTGCTGACCCTGTCTTATGCCCTTCTTCTGGCCCCCACTAGCCATGCTGGCCTATTGATTGTTCTTAGACCATGCCAAGCGCTTTCCCTGCCTAAAAACCCAAATAGGTCATTCCCTTTGTTTGGAATGCTTTCCCTAAATTCTTCATCTGGTTAGTTCCTCCTTATCCTTTTGTTGTTGTTTAGTCGTTAAGTTGTATCTGTTGTTGTTTAGTCGTTAAGCTGTAGGTCGCAGCTTAAACATCAGTGCCTCAGAGAGCTCTTTCATGATGGTTCTAAAGGAATTATTGCTTCTCAACCACTTCCTGTTTATTTCCTGTATAGCACTTATCACAATCTATTATTTATTGTTTCTATCATTTACTGTAGAATTTCAGTACTTGGCACAGAGTAGAGCAAATAGTAGGCATATAGGAGGCCTAAATTCTTAGGTCAAGTCCCCTGGGAAATAGATGGACTTTTGCATCCAAGAAGTGTACTGGGGGGTACTCTTGGGACTAGCACGTGTAAGGAAACACCGGAAAAAGCAGGACTGGACAGGCAGAGAAGCTGAACTATGATGCAGTTGCAGCAATGATTTCAGGCGATTCTATAAGGAACGTAGAACCCGGGATGGCCTTTCAGACTTGTTCTGAATAGAGGCAAGGGGTTGGGCCTTTTTATCCTTGCACAGCTGGCTTATCTAGGGTAGTATAACCTTGGGCTACATTAGGCTAGTATTTACTAGAGATAGTTGCTATTTTAAGCATTTGATTCATTTACTCTTTCAAAACAGCCCTATAAGGTATTATTTTTCTCATTTTACAAATGAAGAGACTGAGGCATATAAAGGTCATCTAATTCACCCAAGGTCACAGAACTAGTAAACAGTGGGATTAAGGTTTCAATCCATAGTGTTTGGCTCCAACGTCTATTAATCACTTACAGTGTTGCAGTGCCAAAATTATACTGTAAAAATTGCAATTCTTAAGTTTATTTTTTGTAAAATTCTGAGTTTTATTCTCATTTTATCATGGTGATAACCAAAGAGCAGTGCATATCAGTGTCTCATACCTTCAGATTAAAAAGATAGCTTTTACCATTTTATACTTGAAAATTTGGTTGTTCTATGAGATGAACAAGGGGATCCCTGCCTCCATTGGCTGCTTACAGTAACTCAATTAAAGAAGCCTAAGTGTTTTAGTGTAGCTTCTAACTAGGCCATCATGCTTTAGAGTGGCTTTTCTGAGCTGTGATCATGTGCTGTAAATTCCACTCTAAAACCACTGCACAGCTCCATGTGTCCATTCAGTGTACCCTCACAAGGAGCAAGATTTTGTGGCCATGTATGCCTTTTCGTTAGAGTTTCTTTGCAAAATATACTCAGTACTAGATTGCCTTTTCTTCTAAAGTTCTTCAATTGCTGCTGCTGCTGCTGCTAAGTCGCTTCAGTTGTGTCCGACTCTGTGCGACCCGAGAGACGGCGGCCCACCAGGCTCCCCCGTCCCTGGGATTCTCCAGGCAAGAACACTGGAGTGGGTTGCTATTTCCTTCTCCAATGCATGAAAATGAAAAGTGAAAGTGAACAAATCCTAATGCAAGTGGATCTCACTGAGGTTTATATCACTAACCCCGAATAGTCAGTTATGATACAAGGGTTTACGATTAGGAGTTTTTGCTCAGCTATTGAGCTAGTTGTGTGGCCTTGGGAAAATGACACTCATTTGGAACGGTTTTGGACAAACAAGGGGTTTCACTATATTAATGTCAATCATATATATATTTTTCCTTTCAGGAATCTGACTTTTTCTGTCTTCTTGGAATAAGCTACATATTTGAAAATGAAGCTAGTGAGTTAAACAGTGATAATAGTGAAAATATGTATCCATATGAAGAAGATAATGACCCCAAATCTAGTGTATATGAAAGTGATTTTCAGATAGAACCTGGCTTTTATTCAACTTCTGAAAGTAGTTTGTTTGAAGACCAATTTCCAGCTTCAGAGGCTCCTGAAGATATCAGAAGTACTAGCGAATCAGAAGATTGGGAAGCAGAAGCTGGAAGTATGGAACAGTATCTTATTCCAGAAGGGGATCATGCCCCACCATCTTCAGCTGTCCCTGAAGTGAAAGGATGGTTTGGATTTGGAAAGGACCAAGCTGAAGAAAAGACTTTTGAATCAGTTATTGAACTTCAAGAAGAAAGCTCATTTCAAAGTAGACAAACAGCAGTGGAAGATGGGAATGACCCAGAGGAATTAAACAGTGGTGAGCCCCAAACAGAACATAAGCAAGAACTTGAATTAGAGTTTGATTCAGTGCCAAAGGAACAGTCTGAACTAGTATCTGAGTCAGAGCACATTCTCAATCCTCAAGACACTGGTTGGTTTGGTGGTGGATTTACAAGTTATTTGGGTTTTGGAGGTGAGGATACAGAACTTGAGTTACCATCCAAAGAAAGCAACCCGCTGTTAGAAGATGTTCCTAGTTCCATATCCTCTGAGGAAGAACCCACTGTTTCGTGTACGGAAACATTAACAGAAAAAGAAGACGTAATCACTAATGACAGCTCAATTCTCAAGCCAAGTTGGTTTGATTTTGGTTTTGGTATGCTAGGCTTTGCATATGCTAATGAAGATGAAATGATATCAGATGATGGAAAAAATGAAGAAGGAGGTGAGAGAGATAAACATAGACATCCTTCAACAAGTGAATTTGACCCTGATAAGGAACAAGAAATAAAACTAATAAAAATTACGGAAACTGAAAATCAAATAGGCAAGGAAAGGGTCTTAGAGAAAACAGATGATTCTGATACTGTACCATATTTCAAAAAGTTATTGTATAATTTTGACAACCGCTGGAGGTTCCAGAACACTCCAAAGGAAACGGAATTGACATTTCCCAAACAGACTCTGGATGAAAGTAATGTAGGTGAAAATGATAAAACAGAAGAATTTTCAGCTGAAAAGTACCCCACAAATAATATAGAAGATATGTTGAAAAGTGGTTACAGTCAGCCAGGTTAGTATAAAAATATCTATAATGTGATTTCTTTTTTAAACGTAGGAAAAAGTGAAATTGCTAGTTGCTCAGCCATGTCTGACTTTTTGAGGTGCCATGGACTGTAGCCCGCCAGGCTCCTCTGTCCATGAATTCTCCAGGCCAGAATATTGGAGTGGGTAGCCATTCTCTTCTTCAGGGGATCTTCCCAACCTAGGAGTCGAACCCGGGTCTCCCTCATTATGGGCAGATTCTTTACAGTATGAGCCTATTTTTAAAAGTACAAATCACATGAAAAATCCAGGAATCCTTATTTTTCTAAATAAACAATAATCAGCAACAATCTTGTCAATCACCCTTTTATCAATATATCTGGTTTGTTCTGGGACTTAGTAGATCTTGAAGTGAAGTGAAAGTCAGTCAGTCATGTCCAACTCTTTTCGACCCCATGGACTGGGGCCTGCCAGGCTCCTCTGTTCATGGAATTCTCCAGGCAAGAATACTGGAATGGGTTGCCATTCCATTCTCCAAGGGATCTTCCTAACTCAGGGTTCAAACCCAGGTCTCCCACATTGGAGGTGGATTCTTTACTGTCTGAGCCGCCAGGGAAGTGCTTAGTAGATCTTAATATCATAAAATCTCAAGGGACAAGAAATGATTGGATGTATATGGATATTTCAGGGAGATCTCTAGGTATTTTACAATAAGTTTTAATCAAACTGCTATATGTAGACAGGTTTAAAAATATATGTAGTGCTAAGGCTTTTTTTCCCCTAAACAAAAGCAATTTCTGTTCCCTTTGTCCATCTCTACTTCCACTTCTCTCCAAAGGATAATAATTTCTTTTATTTTTTAGAGAATATTTCTTTATCTATTTTCTAGATAAAATATTTATATTGTTCTTCTTTGATTAACCTATTTTAGATAATGTCCGTTGACTTCCTGTTCTGTTAGGTGATAATTTTTGCTTATTAGGTTATTATAAAAACACCTTTCATTACTTTAAAATAGTCTCGGTTTCTAAATTATATTTTATTCTAGATCTATAGTTCGTCACCTCCCCACTAAGAAGATCTGTGATAACAAGCGTTTTCTTTAAGTGTACAAGATAATATGGAAACTCAAGCAAAAACAATGTAAAAAGTTTTCCATGTTCTCCCTCAAGTCTCTCAATTCTGGGAGCTCAACAGAAGGCAACAGAAGAGAGCAGAGTAACAGAGGAGACTTCTAGGTGTCCAGGCTTCAGTGACTCCTATGATTAAAAACATGTGGATTATATTTTAAGTAGAGTTATGTAACATGACTTTCTCGCATCTCCATTCTGATGTCTTTATGATGGATAGATTAGAAACTCAACAAATATTGGCCAATAATACAGAAATGATTGAACCTTAGAATGACAGAAAAACTTTCACAAGAAGAGATCAATCATGTTGCAAACTCAGAAAGAAACACATTTCACTGGAGCTAGTTGATTTTGTTGAATTTCCAGAACTCTTAATATTCTACAAAATGTGAGTTCTTTACTTGATCAACATCCTCTAACCAGAATATAGACTTTAGATTCTAAGTGAAGTGAAAGTATTAGTCGCTCAATCATGTCAGACTCTTTGAGACTGTAGCTGGCTAGGCTCTTCTGTTCATGGAATTCTCCAGGCAAGAATACTAGAGTGGGTAGCCATTCCCTTCTCTAGGGGATCTTCCTGACCCAGGGATCGAACTTGGGTCTCCTGCATTGCAGGCAGATTCTTTACCATCTGAGCCACCTCTAACACTTTTCTAAATAAGAAAGGTTTAGATATGATGATTTTCATGACTGAAAACATTAGAGACCTACATTTTCAAAGGCTAGAGGAAATTATTTTATTCTAAGCTTGTTAGATCCTAAAGAGATATTTGTGAAAAAGCAGATAAGAGTAACTGGAAAGAAGAGAGACTAAAACAAAGCAATATCAACACAGAAATATAGATGTTTCAAAATATAGATATATAAAAATATTTTAAAACTTATTTATAGAAACTTCAGGGCATTCTGAATATCAGTTTAGTCGAATTTATTTCATGTAGTGATGNGTGATGCTGGGAGAATAACTTGGTAAATTAGTCAAGCAGTGCATTTATGCAATTATAACTAGTTTTGGAGGATTTTTATAAAAGTTTTAAGAAATTCTTTTAAGGTTCAGAAAAAGATGCCTTACTCTACAAATATTTCAAAACATTTCACTATTAACTAAATGAAAAACAAACTAGGGTCACGCAAAGTTTGCTATTAAAAAAGAGAATACTAAAGGAAGGATTCAGTTAATACCACAGAGTCTATTTTCTGGATATTGGAGAAATAGCTAAAATAGCCAATATTTTCAGATAATTTCACTACCCCTTTTAGGGAATAACAAGGGAAAACTGGACTTATTTGTAAAGAATGCATAAGAAAAATGAATTGGTGATCTTGAATAAGTATTTGTGAAAAGCTGAGGCTTGAGATAACACATTTACAAAAAGCCAATATTGCTGATCTAAGAATTTACAAAATAGATAAGTTATTTATATTACAATATTAATAGCTATTTTACAAAAGGATTCCAATGGAGCTTATTTAAATAATGAATTTTCCAAGT
>SJYQ01003816.1:99327-126444 GCA_006410935.1 Redunca redunca
TGCTATTATTAGGACCTTGTTGTTTATTTTATATACAGTAGTATATAAATGTTAATCCCAAATTCTTAATTTATCCCTCCCTTTCTTTCCCTTTGGTAACTATGTTTGTTTTCTGTCTGTGAGTCTATTTCTGTTTTGTAAATAAGTTCGTTTGTATAATTTTTCTAGATTCCACATGTAAGTGATATCATATGATATTTGTCATTCACTATCTGACTTCATCTAGTATGATCATCTCTAGGTCTATCCAATGCTGCAAATAGCATTATTTCATTATTTTTTATGCCCTATAGTCCATTGTATGTATTGAATACATACAATCTTCTTTTTCTGTTCATCTGTTGATAGACATTTAGATTACTTCCATGTCTTGGCTATTGTAAATAATGCATGCATGTTTTCAAATTATAGTTTTCTCCTAGTATATGGCCAAGTGTGGGGTTGTTGGATCCTATGGAAGTTCTATTTTTAGTTTTTTAAGGGACCTCTATGCTGTTCTCCCCAGTGGCTGCACCAGTTTATGTTCCCACCAAAGTACAGAAGGCTTTCCTTTTCTCCACACCCTTTTCAGTATTCATTGTTTGTCGACTTTTTGATGATGGCCATTCTGGCTGGTGTAATACCTCACTGTAGGTTTGATTTACATTTCTCTAATAATTAACGATGTGCTTCTTCTTAGCCATCTGGATGTCTTCTTTGAAGAAATATCTGTTTAGGTCTTCCACTCAGTTTTGACTGGGTTGTTTGCTTTTTTGATATTGACCTGTATGAGCTGTTTGTATATTTTGGAAATCAATCCCTTGTCCATTGCATCATTTGCAAATATTTTCTCCCACTTCGTAGGTTGTCTTTTTGTTTTGTTTATGGTTTCTTTTGCTGTGCAAAGATTTTTAGTTTAATTAGGTCCCATTTATTTTTGGTCTTGTTTTCTTTACTCTAGGAGACAGATTCCCCAAAATATTGTTGTGATTTATATCAAAAAGTATTCTACCATTGTTTTCCTCCAGGAATTTTATAGTATCCAGTCTTATAGTTAGGTTTTTAAATTTTTTGTGTATGGTATTAGAGAATATTCTAATTTCATTCTTTTACATGTTGCTGTCTAGTTTTCCCTGTACCACTTTTTGAAGAAACTATCTTTTCTATATTGTATATCCTTATCTCCTTTGTTGTAGATTAATTGACCATAAGTGTGTGGGCCTATTTCTGGGCTCTCTAGACTATTCCACTGATCCATGTGTCTATTTTTGTTCCAGTATCATACTACTTTCAAGATTGTAGCTTTGTAGTATAGGCTGAAGTCAGGGAGTATGATTACTCTAGCTCTGTTCTTTTTCACGATTCAATATTCTTCAATTTCAAGATTGCTTTGGCTTCTAATGTAAATCTTAAGGCTTACGTTTAAGTAATGTAAAAATAATACCTCAGAAGTATGATTAAATATGAAAATAATATAGGAAGTTTTCATTTTTTTACATATATTTATTCCAAGTGCAGTATAAGATAATATTTTTAAAAGAATCAATCTAGGCACACATAAATTTTGTGAAATTAATTGTTGAATAAGACTTTTTTTTCCTCTTATGCCATCAAACATCATTGTAGATCACTATTTGAGTCCTATATTTACAATAGTCCAATTATATTCGTTCATTTTAAATTTTAAAGTCCACATGTGGCATTATTAAATTACAGGTATCTGTTTGCTCACTTGGGACTTTCATCTTTTAAATGATGCTGACTAAGTAAGTGACAGCATGGAAGTGATATGTTATATTCATAACTCAAAGAGCAAAGTTAGATATTGAATAATTCAGTTAGGACTATTATTTAATATTGTTTTTCAGGACTGCAATGATACTTTTCTATCCTTGTCTTAAAGAGTAACTGAGAAATAAATCCCACAATTTACTTTACTACTATACCTCAGGCTAGGACTAATTAGAACCTTTTTTTAAAAAAAAATCTTGTTTGATTAGTTCATTGAATCAAGTGATCAGTTTAAACTATATTTGAAAATTGAATTGATGGCTGTGTGACATGGCATGCACATAAATATATGGTGCAACATTATAAATGTGGAAAATTATAACACATATATTTCTAATTAAATTTTTTTCTTAATTTTGGAGAAGGGTAGTCCTTTTCAAAGGCTTCCTAGATGGATAAGTGGTAAAGAATCTGCTTGCCAATGCATGTCGGGTACTCCGTGGGTTCAGAAGAGCCCCTAAAGAAGGAAATGGCAATCTGCTCCAATAGTCTTGCGTGGAAAATCCCATGGACAGAGGAGCCTGGGGGGCTACATTCCATGGGATCACAAAAGTTGGACACAACTTAGTGACTAAACAACAATGACAACAATCCTCTTTAAAGTGAATTTTCTCAAGATGTGCATATATATGTGTATATATATCTTCATATGTACAGGGCCATGAGCCAAAGGATGTAGATGGCCTCCAGAAGGTAGAAACAGGAAATGAATTCTCCTCTAGACCTCCAGAAGGAATACAGCCCTGCCAAAGCCTTGGTTTTAGGATTTCTGATTTCCAGAAATATATTTGTGTTGTTTAAGCCGTTAAGTGTGTGTTAATTTATATTTGCAGTAGGAACTAATACAGACTATAAATTTGTTTCAATGAATTCTTTCCATAATGAAGTATCATAATGCCCACAAAGATTCAAAGGATGACCTGCCTAGGAAAAAAATAGGAAGCCTACAACAAAGTAAACATTATTAAAAACCCTAAACATTTCTTTCTATTTGCAGATATAGACTCTGAAATAGAGTTCCCTATGAGAATTCATGAAGAAGCTCATTTCAAAACTCTATCTTCTGAAAATAGTGATGAAAAGTTAAAAATATCACTAGACACTGAAAGGCCTACTCAGGTGGAAATGGACACATCTATGGAAAATACCCTGTCAAACAGTCAGATCCTTTTAACTGATTACTTTTTATCTTCTCAAAATTACATTGCTAAAAAAGGTAAGAAACAAGTTATTTGTTCTCTAATGCAGCAATTAAGGAAGAAATTAAACTCAAAATTTGTATCTTTATCAAGTATTAACATTTTAATTTATAAATTGACAGAAGATGCTTCTTGGCCTCAGCTTCTGGAGTATTTATTTCAAATTGATGTTTATGATTTCCTGAATTCTGCATTTTCACCAATTGTAATTCTTATAGAAAGGGTAAGTTGACCTTTTAGATATTTTCCAATACTTTTATGTGTGTGCTAAGTTGAGTCAGTTGTGTCTCTTTGCGAGGCTATAAATTGCAACCTGCCAGGTCTACATCATGGGATGATGTAGGCCAGAATATTGGAGTGGGTTGCCATTTCCTTCTCCAGGGGATCTTCCCGACCACGGGATCAAACCTGAATTTCTATGTCTCTTGCATTGGCAGGTGGGTTCTTTATCACTAGTGCCACCCAATAATTTTACCTATTTTACTAAATATAGGAATCGTTGAAAATTATGTTTGAGTGAATCCTCCCTATGTAAATATTATTGATGCATAATATTTCTCTTTGCATAAAATCTTATATGAAGCTTTTCCCTTATATGAATATTTTGTTGCATGGATGTTCTTAAAGATATTTTTTAAAACCTTTCCTTAAGCTTTGTTGATCTTGAGTATTAGGGGTTTTTCCTTCTCCTTTTTTTAAATCAGAGGAAATCATACTAAGATTTAACTCAGAAATAATATGAACTGAAATTTAATCTTAAGGAAATTATTAATAGTTGAATGACAGCTGTGACCTCAAAATGATGTAATGTGAGAATCTTATAAAAACAAGTAGTACTTCAAAATTTAACCAAGTCATAACTAAAATTCTAAAATCTGTCTGCTTTTTCATTTATTGTAACTTCTATTAAATTCTATCTCATTTATTGTAAATGAAATATTACAAAAGGATCTAGCTGTAGTATTTGGCACATAAGGTATTTTGCAAGTGTTTGTTCCTTTTCTCATGTACTGCTGTTATAGAAATAATTGAGGAAGCACTTGTATTTTCTCGTTTACATTTTAGGATGAAACTTAACAGTGGTTACCTTCAAGGAGTTCATGCTAGTTGGACACAGTAAAAAAAGCAATAATTGTAAGCGCTGTAATGGCCACAGGATGCTACTGATACACAGGGGGAGCTGCCTGGTAGACTGACTGGAAATGGTAGGCAGAGAGAGTAGGGAGGAGGAGCCTGGGAAAATGTCCCAGAAGAGATGTTACTTGAGCTGATCTTGAAGAAAGAGTAGGAGTTAGCCAGGCAAGAAAGGATGAACATTCTAGGTTGAGAGTGCATTTTAAAAAGTACAGAAGTGGGAGAGATTCTGGCATTTCTAAGCAATTCTGTCTGATTGAATTTACAAACAATAAATTTATAAGCAATTTATAAATAATTCAGTCTGACTGAATATTGGGATTGAAGTTGAATACTGGGATTGTGATAGGAAGTTGAACTCTATCTTTTCAATAATGGGGCACTATTTTTTAAATTTATTTTTAATTGGAAGATAATTGCTTTAAGTAAAGTGAAAAAGTTTCATGTATGAAGTCTGTCAATCAACACTGTCAATATTAATAAGAATTGACTGAAGACCAGAGGAAGGGAGCCCAATCAAGAAGTTATCACTTGAATTCAGGAAATAAATTGTGAAGGTCTAAATTAGGGTTTATAAACTCAAATGAAATGAGTGAAGCACAGGTAAAGGAGAGAACTGTAGCCAGCTAGAGAGTGTATGCCTTCTCTAAAAGATGTAAGTTCTTCAGTTTTTTTTTTTCCCACATCTTCTGATATTTCAAGAAAAGTTGGAAATCTAGATTTTGTGTGTGTGAAATCTCCCATTTTAAAAAAAGAACCTGTTTTTTAAAAATAATTTTTACAAATGTTTATTTATTTATGGCTGCATTGGATCTTCGTTGCTGCGCAGGCTTTTTCTAGTTTCAGTGAGGGGCTACTCTCCAGTTTGGTGCAAGGGCTTCTCATTGCAGTGGCTCCTCCTGTTGAGGAGCACCGGCTGCAGGGTGCAGGGGCTTCAGTAGCTACAGTACACGGGCTCAGTGTTGTGACTTGAGGGCCCTAGAGCATGGGCTCAGCAGTTGTTGCACTCGGGGTTAGTTGCTCTTCGGCATATAGGATCTTCTCTGACCAGGGATTGAAACTGTGTCTCCTGCATTGGCAGGTGGATTCTTTTTTTCTTTTTAATTGATTTATTTTTAGTTGAAGCATAATTACTTTACAGTATTGTGTTGGTTTCTGCCAAACACCAACAAGAATCAGCAATAGGTATACATGTGTCCCCTCCCTCCCACCTCCCTCCCTATCCCACTCCTCTAGGTTGTTACAGAGTCCTGGTTTGAGTTCCCTGAGTCAGACAGCAAATTACTATTAGCTATCTATTTTCTATATTGTAATGTACGTTTCCATGTTATTCTCTCCGTACATCCTACCCTATCCTTCCTTCCCTGCACTGTGTCCATAAGTCTGTTCTTTAAGTCTGTGTCTCCATTGCTGTCCTGCAAATAATTTTATCAGCACTATCTTTATAGATGCCATATATATGTGTTACTATACAATATTTGCTTTTCTTTTTCTGACTTACTTCACTCTGTGTAATAGGCTCTAGGTTCATCTGTCTTATTGGAACTGACTCAAATGTGCTCCTTTTCATGGTTGAGTGATATTCTATTGTATATATGTACCATGGCTTCTTTATACGTTCATGTGATGATGGACATCTAGGTTGCTTCCATGTCCTAGCTATTGTAAATAGTACTGCAGTGAACACTGGGGTACGTGTCTCTTTCAATTTCGGTTTCCTCAGTGTATATGCCTAGTGGTGGGATTGCTGGATCATATGTTGGTTTTGGAGAAGGGAATGGCAACTCACTCCAGTTCTCTTGCCTGGGAAATCCCATGGACAGAGGAGCCTGGTGGGCTATAGTCCATAGGGTTGCAGACTTGGACACAACTAAAGCAACTTAGCAAGCACACACATGGTGGTTTTTATTCCCAGTTTTTTTTTTTTTTAAACAATCTCCACGCTCTCTTCCATCATGACTGTATCAATTTACATTCCCACCAGCAATGTAAGAGGGTTCTGTTTGCTCCACACCTTCTCCAGCATTTGTTTGTAGACATTTTGATGACAGCCATTCTGACTGGTGTGAGGTGATATCTTATAGTCTTGATTTGCATTTCTCTAATACTGAACGATGTTGAGCATCTTTTCATGTGTTAGCCATCTGTATGTCTTTGGAGAAATGTCTATTTAGGTCTTCTCCACTTTTTGATTGGGCTGTTTTTCTGATATTTACTTACATGAGCTGCTCGTTTATTTTGGAGAGGAATCCTTTGTCAGTTGTTTCATTTGCTATTATTTTCTCTCATTCTGAGGGGTGTCTTTTCACCTTGTTTATAGTTTCCTTTGCTGTGTAAACTTTTTAAGTTTAATTAGGTCCCACTTGTTTATTTTTGTTTTTATTTCCTCTACTCTAGGAGGTGGGTCATAGAGGATCTTGCTGTGATTTATGTCATAGAGTGTTCTGCCTATGTTTTCCTCTAAGAATATTATAGTTTTTGGTCTTAAAAACATTTAGGTCTTTAATCCATTTTGAGTTTATCTTTGTGTATGGTGTTAGGGATGTGGGTTCAGTCCCTTGGTCGGGAAGATCCCCTGGAGGAGGGTGCAGGTAATCCACTCCAGTATTCTTGCCTGGAATATCCCCATGGGCAGAGGAGCCTGGTGGACTATAGTCCATGGGGTCTCAAAGAGTCGAATATGACTGAAGAGACTTAAGATGGTGTGAGGAAGTGTTCTACTTTCATTCTTTTACATGTAGGTGTCTGGTTTTCCCAGCACCACTTATTGAAGAAGCTGTCTTTGCCCCATTGTGTATTTTTGCCTCCTTTGTTAAAAATAAGGTATCCATAGGTGCATGGGTTTATCTCTGGGCTTTTTATCTTATTCCATTGGTCTATATTTCTGTTTTTGTGCCAGTATCATACTGTCTTCTTGATGACTGTAACTTTGTAATATAGTCTGAAGTCAGGAAAGTTGATTCCTCTAGCTTGCATTCTTCTTTCTCAAAATTGCTTTGGCTATTTGGGGTCTTTTGTGTTTCCATATGAATTGTGAGATTTTTTTGTTCTAGTTCTGTGAAAAATGGCAGGTGGATTCTTTATCACTGAGCCATCAGGGAAGCTTGACATCCCCCAATTTTTAATTGCTGGCAAATATTCAGATTAAAAAAAAATACCATGCAGGTCAGACAAAATGTTCTGTGGGTTGAGTTTGGCCTATTAGCCATATTTTTAAACTTCTGACTAAGTATCTGAGAGTCAGACAAGACTGAACGACTTCACTTTCAATTTTCACTTTCCACTTTCATGCACTGGAGAAGGAAACGGCAACCCACTCCAGGGGTTCTTGCTTGGAGAATCCCAGGGACAGTGGAGCCTGGTGGGCTGTTGTCTGTGGGGTCTCACAGAGTCGGGCACAACTGATGCGATTTAGCAGCAGCAAGTATCTGATTCCGTTCAGTTCAGTTTAGTCACTCAGTTGTGTCCGACTCTTTGCGACCCCATGAATCGCAGCACGCCAGGCCTCCCTGTCCATCACCATCTCCCGGAGTTCACTCAGACTCAGGTCCATCGTGTCCGTGATGCCATCCAGCCATCTCATCCTGGGTCGTCCCCTTCTCCTCCTGCCCCCAATCCCCTCCCNGAGGAGGGGCAGTGGGGAGGGAGCTGGGGGGCTGAGCACCTGTGCTACCCATCAAGAAACTCTGAGGCTTTTCCTAAGTATGAGTTACCTGAGGGGCTCTACACGCCACCGTTTGGTTTGTTAGGAAATAATTGAGAAGCAGTTAGAAATAAATCTGTGCGGGAGACACTGAAGTCATACACAGGACACAGCCTGGAAATGCATGTTGAACACCTTTGGTTACATTTGGTAAACAGCAACTGATAAAGGCTCACACTTCTAAAACCAATTCAGTCAAATGGAAAATTTCAAAGCAGCATTACTTATGTTAATATTAACCTGACAAGTGGCCAACTCAGATCTTCCTGAAGATTCACTCACCTACACTACAGTTCAACACACACACCCCCACACCCAAGGAAACGGACTCTGTAGCTGGTATTCAGTCTGCTAGGCAGGCTCCAAGAGGACTGAGTACTACTCTGGAGAAGGCAGGCCAGAGCCTTCCTCGCTGAGCACCTTGGATTCACCTGAACACGGGGCTGGAAGTTCTGCCGGGCTCATGGTGCACAGTCACAGGACGACCAGGTTGCTTAGGACAGGAAAACACTCAGCAAGGTGGAAAGCACCGCCTTATTTGGGTATTTCTAGCTGACATTCATCAGAGGCACAGGAACTGCTGGTCTAATTCAAAATGATTCAAATTGCACTTGCTTCTAGAAAAGTTTTACTCATCATTTGGGAAGTTTCAAAAGCTCTTAACTTCAAATGCTTTGTGATAACAATAGGCCCAGATGCATCCCATGTCATTCTTAAGACAACTAGGCCAAAATGGCGGCTAGGACATCAAGGAGCTACTTGGCCCCAACTACTAGCAGGGGAACCATAATTACCTGTTTCTCCCCACAGCGTGTCGGTGCCATTGACGTCTATTTCATGTTCCTTTTCCAGTTCCAGCAAGCACTGGAGCACCTGTCAGAAGTGGCAAGGTGATTTAATGAGTTTTCAAAGCCATATGCGCTTATTATATCCTGTGTATCAAAGGAGAGAACGTGTTGTTTTTTAACCATGATTATCTCATGCTGCACAAGGAGAGAGAATATAATGAAAATGGTTTTCCAGCATAATTCGTATGCTATTCACACTTTCACTTTGAGAAGAAGAAGGAAAAAAAAGTGAATTTCGGCAACACTGTTCAGGATTACTAGGTACTCAGAATTCTAATGAATTCCAACATGACCCAAATATGCCAGCCTCATCAACAAAGGACAGGGGAGATCATACAGAGCGCAGCTTCTGCATAAATCGCCAGAAGATGGTGAATCCTTTTTTTCACAAGGAAGGAAAACAAGGTGATGTATATACCTTTTCAATAAAATAATGCTGCTTCAAATGCTTTTTCCACTCACATTATCCTTTTCCCTCTGTCAAACAGCAGGGTGCGTCACAGGGGTGGGGGCAAGGAGCCAGAAGTGTCTGAGCCCTTAACCAGAGTCAGATCCACCCTGCTCACCGGCATCCACAGGAGAGCAGGACGCTAGCCATCTTCCAGCTTCCTAATCCGCTCACAACAAGGGCCCCACATCCTAGTCAGAAAACCCGTGAATGTCACCTTACGTGGGAAGAGGGGATTTGCAGATGTGACTGGGAATCTTGAAATGGGATGATTATCCTGAATTATCACGGTGTATATTGTATAGATACTCGATACGATCACAGCTGTTTATAAGAGGGACGGGGGAACCAGGGTCAAGGGAAGAATGAGGTGAGATGACAAGAAACACACTCTGAAGATAGAGGCAGGGCCACAAGCTAAGGAGTAAGGTGGCTTCCAGAAGCTAGAGGAAAAAAAAAAGAAAAACACTCTTCTCTGAAGCCTCCAAAAGAAACACTGGCTTCCTGACCGAACCTGATTTCAGGCTTCTGACCTCCAGAACAGGCTGCTTCAAGCCACTGAAGTCTGTGGTCACTTACCACAAGAGCAGGCGGAGACTAACACGCCCCTCAAGTCTTACGGTGAACGAGCCCTGTCCTTTGCCATGACGCAGTGGCTGGCTATGCGGCTGCTTTTCCACGGCTCCTCACAGCCACTTTCACAACAACCTGAGACCAAGGTTACATCCAACGTGGCTTCACTGTCCTTCCTAAGATGATTTTTCAGCTTCTGGACTCATGCAGATTTAGTGAACAGTTTAAGAAGGAAAGGCATCCACATTCAAATATGTCGATTTAACATGTTCTCTCTGTATCTATATAAACAGGTCTTTAAAAATATTTATTTGTATTTTTAATCTAAAAAATAATAAACCCACTATATGGTAATGTTTAGTACATTTTTAATGAAATGTGCGTTTTTCATTTTTTATGAAAAAAGAGTGTTTTTCTCCAAAACTAAAACACAGTTAACTTGACTAGCATTGTTTTACATTTCTATAAATTTCTTTTATGTCTGTCCTAAGAGAAGATAGCTTCTTTTTCTTATATGCTTCTGTATTCAACTTGCTGCAATATATTG
The DNA here is from genome assembly GCA_006410935.1 of Redunca redunca. Taxonomy (NCBI): domain Eukaryota; kingdom Metazoa; phylum Chordata; class Mammalia; order Artiodactyla; family Bovidae; genus Redunca; species Redunca redunca. The sequence goes on from SJYQ01003816.1 coordinate 109,550, forward strand.
TCTTGGTTGAAGTTGTGTATATGTGCATTTTTGACATTTTAGATGCCAACAATAAGCCAGCTAACTGCGTATATATGTGTATCTGCTCCAGTGTTTTAAATGGTAAAAATCAGCCAGCCAGCTTTGTACCCAAATTTACTTTGGTGCATTTACATTTTACATTTGGTACATTTACATTTGGCACATTTACTTTGGTACAAAGTCATTGTGGGGAAGAATCCTAGAAACATTGGCAACTCTAATCGCCTGAAGACAATACAGAGTGAGAAATACACAAAAGAAAAAGGGTAAAATATTATTAACTTCACAGACATATGGGTCAGGAGATGACAACAAAATCTTCAAATCGAGGAATACTGACACCTGCCAGAAATAAGTGCTTGATGTAACTATTGCATGAAGTTCTCCTTCAGTGTAGGAACCGTAAATGACAAGCATTCTTACATGCTACCAGAGCGGGTTCTATTTTAAACAACTCTATTTTTGAAAATCCTTCGAATACTCAAGGAGAAGTTTAGAATTAGGATTCCATGTGATTATTGTTCAAAGACCACAAGGACAAAAGGATGAATCGAAGCGGGAAGAGGAGAGGAGAGCAGGACTAGAAGGTAAAAACAGAACAAGGAAGGAAGACAGGAAGAAGCCAGGCGGGGCCGAGAGTTCGCACCCTGGAGGGGCTCCTTCCACTCCTGGGAAGGCTGCGGTCACAGAACATCTTTACACGTGGTGAGACCAACTGCTCTTTTTGGAAACCCTCATTTCCTTACATTCCTTCAGTGCATCACAAGCGGGCAACTTGGAAGAAGATGAGTGCGAAGTGCCCAGCCCACCAGTCTCCCGTTCTCCCAGGAAGTGCCCTGGCAAAGGCCCCACTCACCGAGCTGTGGCCCATGCTGGCGGCCGCCGTCAGCGCCTGCTGCAAGGCTTGGCTCTTCCTCAGCACGCCAGGCTGGGGCGGGCCCAGCGACCACTCGCAGGTCAGCAGGTAGCGGAGAACGTCGCCGTGGCCCCTCAGTGCACTGTGGACCAGCGCGCACTGGCCTTTCTTATCCAAGTGGTCCACCTGGGTGGGGAGGCGGGGCAGGAGCAGGGGAAGGTCAGAGCTGAGCATCACTTTGTCACAGTGACCCACATGTGCTGTGAACAAACCCCATCCCACTGCAGATGTACGGGGTTCGTGTCCCAGTGTGTCTCTGGAGAGTCTCTGTATGAACTGCTGCAGCTGATGCACTGTTCCAGGCCTCAAGTTCCCTCTGTAGAACTAGTGATCACAAGGCATCCTCTTCATGCCCTTTGTCTCTCTAGGAAGTGAACTGGAGCTTCCATTTCTCTGGGGAGCAGGTATGAGGGCAGACAAAACCTGTTCTTCCCAACCCTGGCCACTTGGGTGGAATATCCTTAATCTTCTGTGGCAAGCTATGATTTGGGGGACAGAACGAAACAGGAAAGCCAGCAAAAGGGAGGGATCTGGAAAACCCAGCTCTGAACAAGGAAGGGCAGGAAGGGACTCCAAGTGGCATTTTACTGGGGAAGGCAAGTGACCCAGGCCGTGCCAGCATGCCAAGTGTGGCCACAAAGCCAGGAAGGCTAGTCAGCTACAAAGGGGCAGTAACCAAGGGCTGCGTACCCATAATGGTCCAAGAGGCAGCAGATAATATTTCACTCCCTGTCTAAGCGTGGGAATCTTAGGCTGGGAGAGGACTTAGGGTCCAGCCTCACTTGCAAATTCTGAAGATGCTCTGCAGCTCAACCCAGAGGCTCTGCCTACATAAGCCACCTATATGATTCCATCCCCTCCTACAGAGCTCTCAGCTAGCCTCCGAATAAAGCCAAGCCATGGTCTGGAGGTGGAAATGGAGGGGCAGTGTGAGCAGTAATGAATCCACTAGGAAGGTTTAACAGAAGCATTTCCTTTGTTCCATGAACTAGGGATGACCCATCCCAAATGCTCTATTTTCAAGAGAAAAAAGCAAAAAGACTCCCATAGTTACTATAAGTCTAACATCTTTTGTTGAACTTCAAAAAGCCTAACTATAAAGAAGAAAAACGAATATCAGCAATTTATTTCTACCGCTGTTCAGAAGTACAGTCTCCCTTCCCCAACAAAGTGCTTAAAATAAACAGAGTTTACTGTAAACTTGGCACTGTTCTCATTCAACCCATTAATACTGACAGTCCTTGAACAACTTGTTAATAATTTAGTTACTTTGCATTGTTTTAGGCACATGACTTCCAAGACCCACAGAACTCATTTTATTATTTTTTTAAAAGAAGACATAACATGAAATAAAAAGAAAGGAGAAAAAAAAAACACGTTTAAATCTTCAACCCATCCAGTGCAGAGTTAAATTCTGTGACAAGTTCCAAGGCAACACTTGCAAGCTTTTTAAAGGATGGCCTTACTTGGGTCTCTAATGACCAGGAGCCTCCCCTCGGGCAGGATTAAGCAGAATAAGAGCTTTGAACAAAACACACGGCCCCCTCTCCCTCTTACAGACAATATACTTCTATCACACATGCACATCAGGCCACATCACACACTGTCTGTAGCCCCACCCTTTCTGTTTCTGTTCATTGCAACTTGGCAAAGTGGAGGCAGAAGGGAGCCTGACCCAGCCAGTGAGAATTCTTCCATCAATGGAAGACACTTCCCACCTCTGTGGCCCCCTTCAGCCCTCTGTGGGGAAGGCTGTCACTTACCCTCGCCCCCTTCTTGGCCAGCAGACACACCAGCTTCATGTGGCCTGCAGCGGCCGCATAGCATAGGGCAGTCATGCCGTTCTCCGACATGCCATCCAGGCAGGCGCCGAATTCCAGAAGCAGAGTGACCACTTCCTCATGGCCAAGGTGAGACTGGACGCACAGGATCGGGGCGTTATTTAACACTTCGGTCCTGTAGTTCACGTTGGCCCCTCCTAAAATCAGGAGACGGCTCACCTGTTGGAGAATGTCCCCCAACAAGATTAATTTCTCATGAAGTTGGCAATCATAACAAAGTGTGTGGAGAAGGGTGGTATCCTTAGTCCAGTGGTTCTCAAATGTGAGTGTGCACCGGTATGACCTACACATGTACTGAAGATGCACGTTCTCGCTGGTGAGAATGCAAAATGGCACAGCTGCCTCGGGAACCAGTATGGAGGTTTCTCAGGACCCAACAATCCCACTCTGGGTACACGTCCAGAGGAAATGAGATCAGAATCTCAGTGAGATACCCGCACTGCTGGGTTACGGAAGCACTATTCACAATAGCTAAGAGTTGCAGGCAAACTAAAAGGTCCACAGATGCATGGACAAACAGAAGTGGTAAGTACATACACTGGCGTATCACTCAGCTTTCACAAGGAAGGAAATCCTGCCCCATGCAACAACAAGATGAACCCTGAGAACACTGCTCACTCAATCATGTCTGACTCTTTGTGACTCCACGGACTACAGCCCACCAGGCTCCGCTGTCCATGGAATTTTCCAGGCGAGAATGTTGGGGTGGGTTGCCATCTCCTGCCCCAGGGGCTCTTCCAGACCCAGAGATCAAACCTGCATCTCCTGCGCTGGCAGGCAGAGTCCTTACCACTGAGCCGCCAGGGAGGCTGCTGAGAACATTAGGTCAAAAGAAATAAGCCAACCATTAAGAGACAAACGCTGTATGACCTCACTAACACAGGGACACAGAGCAGTCAGATTCACAAAGATAGAAAGCAGAATGGTGGCCTCCAGGGCCTGGGAGAAGGCGGGGCAAACAAGACCTGTTTAATAGGTGTGGAGATTTAGTTTTATTGTGGAGTTTTATTACTGCACAATAATATGAATATATTTAACACTACTGATTTCTACCTTTAAAAATAGTTAAGAGGATAGATTTTATGATGTGTTTATCACAATTAAAAAACAAAAATTTAGAAATGTCTATTCTCTGGATTCAGTAGGTCTGGTGGAGGTGGGAGTGTGGTCTAAGAATATGCCTGTTTACTGAATTCCCCCCAGGTGATACAGATGCTATTGGTCTGGGGATCACATTTTGAAAACCACTGTCTGATCCAAATAAAAACAGAAAATTCATTTTGGAGGACAATGAAATAATCATCACGGGATTAAAATAATTAACAGTGAGATAATAAAGCCAAAAATAAGAGCATACAATTTTTTCTTTACAAGGAATTGTACCTGCAAGAAAGAGCAGAACATGTAAAAATGCTCATATGCTTGGGACAGTCAGCAGCACAAAACTCCTAGAAAAGCATCTGCTTTTCTGACTAATTGCTACATATCTACCACCCATTGAACGCCTTGGTTCCAGATATAAAAGGAAATTCGTTATCTATAGGTTTCAAAATAAAATCATTGAATACTTTATGTGAATTATAGCTATACTAATATTTTCTTCAGATCTCCAGACCATTGGAAAAATGACATTCCATTAACACCTATTAAGATGCCCACTGCGTTTCTTCAAACAGTCCCCTTCAATGGTCCTGATCACATCACCCCCCCTGACAGACTCTGGCCGCCTCTGGCTGCCCATTAGGTATGAAAACCACAGAGACTGCGTCTCTCATCTGACCAGAGACACATGGGATCATCAGAGGACAGAGAAAGATGACAAGGAATATAAAATCTGAGGCATTTCGATGATACGGTGCCCACAAAAGAAGCTAACAGAATATTTACTAAGTATAAATTATTATTCTGGTGGTGACACCACACCTCAGAACAGTGATACCATACAGACTGGTCAGAGCCCAGAGAGTAAAGCCTGCAGACTTGCTGGCTGCCACTGAAGCCTGAGCCAGGGTGACGCAGCCCTTCAGCTGCTTCTCTGACCTCCTCCACCAGCACTCGGCCCCTCACTTACCCACCACCCCGCCGCCCCGCAAAGGTGACCACGATGGGTCCAATGCTTGTCCCGCAACAAGGGCAGGCAGGTCCCCACCTCTGGGTCTTCTCCTCTCTTCCGTACAGTTCCCTCTGCCAGGAATGAATTCCCTCTCCATAGATACACACGACAAAGGATCACTTCCACTGAGTGCCTGCTTCAACGCCAGGACCCAAGGGAGCAGTCCCCCCAGTCTATACAGAATGCTCCCAGCCCTCCCCTATGCACACACCCCAACATCATCCACACACACCAGCCCTGAACACCATCATCTACTCCGCATGCCCCATTTCCCATCTGGCCTACGGCACAAGACACTGGTTCTAAGACACAGAAGATCACAGATAAGAGAGGTGAACAAAGCCCCTCTATGGGTGAGGATGGCCCACAAGTCAGTTCCTTCCCACTATTAGGACCATCACTTATAATTAAGGAAGGACCTCTTAAAGTGGGGGAGGGGGAGATAAGTTAGGAATCTGGGGTTAGCAGATATACATTACTATATATAAAACAGATCAACAACAGGACCTGTACTGCACAGCACAGGGAACTATACTCGATACTTTGCAGCCTGTAAGGGAGAAGAACCTAAAAGAGAGAGAGAGAGAGAGAGAGTGTGTGTGTGTGTGTGTGTGTGTGGACTGAACCAGTTTGCTGTGCGTCTGAAACTAACACAACAGTGTGTGTGTGTGTGTCTGTGTGTGTGTGTGCGCAGACTGAACCACTTTGCTGTGCACCTGAAACTAACACAACAGTATAAATCAACAATACTTCCCTCAAATAAAAGGAAGCACACTTGTGCCCAAGCAACTAGACCCACCTCATCATTCACAGAGACACAGGGGGACCATCTTCCAACCTCACCAGGTCAGCACCAACCCAGCCCCCAGCTGCCAACCAGCACATGTGGACAGAAGGGCAGGAGAAATCAGGAGCGGTGTCCCTGTGCCCGCAATGACACGGGACACAACCTCAGGCAAACCCATCCCCTCCAAGCTTGCTCTACAGCCCTAAAAACAGCACCAGACTCAAGCAGGACTCTAAAGCATTTTAAAAGGGTAAGTGCCCAACAAAGTCAGGGTTTTTGAGACAATGACTTCCCTCTGAGTAACCGCCAACAGTGTGGCAGGAATTGACAATGCTGCCGGCACAGCAGGGGTTTTATTGAGGCCCAAGAAATGAGTTCTCAGGCGAGAGCAATACAGAGCAGAACCCGAACAGCTTTTCAAAATTTCCAAAACACACACATCAGGGACTTCCCTGCTGGCCTAATGGTTAAGACTCCATCTTCCAATGCAGGGGACTGAGTTAGATCTCTGGTCAGAGAACTAAGATCCTGCAAGGCTGGGGCGAACTAAGCCTGCCGGCAACTGCTGAGCCCATGCATCACAACTAGAGAGAGGCCTGCACACCACATGGAGAGCCTAGGGAGAGGCCTGCACACCACACGGAGAGTCTAGAGCGAAACCTGCGCACCACACGCAGAGCCTAGAGAGAGGCCTGCGCACCACACGTGCGCAGAGCCTAGAGAGGGGCCTGCGCACCCCTCGAAGAGCCTAGGGAGGGGCCTGCACACCATAATGAAGAGCCTAGAGAGAGGCCTGTGCACCACACGGAGAGCCTAGAGAGAGGCCTGTGCACCATAATGAAGAGGCACACGCCACTGCAACCGAGATCCAATGCGGCCAAAACAGACAAATAAATATTAGAAAAGATTAAAGCGGGGGCATCATTTACCAACATCACAGAAATAAAAAAGATTTAAAACACACATACACATAATATCACCGATGGACACACTGGACTCTGGACACCAAAGGACAGGCAGAAACTGCTTGTAAATCACAGGGTGACTTTGATCACCAGTTACTCTCAATCTCCCCTCTCCCATCAGTCCCATCCCCTCTTGAGATTCATGAGCCTAAAAGAAAAAGATGATGAATTAAACAGTCTGAGTTCTCAGTCAGCCTCTTAACTAACTTGCTGTGTGATTTTCAGAAAATTACTCAACCTCTCTGTGATTCAGGTGCTCTCTAACGAAATGACAGTACACCACCCCATTCTCCGGGACAGAAAATCTCTTGTAAGAACACTGGAAGGTGTTGCTTCAGTAATGTCTTGCATAATACTATATAAGAAAAGTCTTATGGAAGGTCTGTGCACAGAGGCAGAACTTTCCTAAAGGCGTTTGTTATCAATTCTCTATTTGCTTCTTGAGAAAAACATTTCCTTTGTTGGTGCGATGCTGTGGGTATTTTTACCACTTATCCCCCTAAGCAATCTGTGATCTTCTCCAAACCCACGCTTCTTAACCCTGCTGCTCCATGAAACCACCAGGGAGCTCGCAAGTTTCCAAAGCACCAGCCCCACCCTTGGAGATTCTGACTAGGCTGGGGCCCGGGGCTCCCAGGTGGTTCCAGGTGGAAGCCACGGCTGTAAACACACCAGGTGAGGAGCGCACCTGTGGAGGGAGCGTGGGCTTGTTCTGTGCCAGGCACTCTTCCCGCTGTGGGATCTGGGCACCTATCACTACCCTCACCCGAAAGGTGGAAATAAAAACAGTTTCACTTCCTTGGGTTGTTGTGAAGATTAAAAATGAACACGCCACACATACAAAGCACTTAGCCCAGCCCTGAGCATCCTATAAGTGCTGAATAAAGATTACTTGCTATTGTTACAATCTCCTTTTGCGGGGGTGGGAGTGAAAGTGTTTGTCTCTCAGTCGTGTCCGACTCTGAGACCCTGTGGACTGTAGCCCGCCAGGTTCCTCTGCTCCTGGGATTCCCCAGGCAAGAGTACTGGAGTGGGTTGCCATTTCCTGCTCCAGCGGATCTTCCCAACCCAGGGATCGAAACCAGGTATTCTGTATTGCAGGCAGATTCTTTACCATCTGAGCAACCAGGGAAGATGAACGGATCTTTAAGAGACAAGGGCCCCAGTCTCTGACCCTCAGAAGGCACAGGAGGGCGCTCTGCCCCAGAAACCGGCTGACCCAGAGGGCTTGCCCCCTGCCCCCACCGCACCAGGGCTGCTCATCTGCACAGGCAGCAGGGAGACCTCACGCTTATCTGAGGGCAGGTGTGGGCCCATCGCAGCCTGTGGGCAGCTCCCCTTCACCACCACCACCAGGCACATTCCAAGCTCTCAAGTGCTCTCCGGAGAATCTCAGTGTCCAGAAAGAAGGTGAGAAGCGACCAAAAATAACTCACTTGACCATGTAATGAATGCCAAGTCTTCTCCCGAGAGCTTCAACGTCTCAGTGAGGTGTCCCCTCACTCTACGATGCAGGTTCTTTAGTGACCTTCACTTCACAGGTGAGCAAACTGAGGCTCAGAGCAGGTGAAGCAGAGACGAGCCCCAGGCACAACACCAACTATAATCTGTATCACAGTCCAGCCGCTGAAGCTGCAGCTCTGGCTAAGATTACTTGGCATTCGGGGAAGGGGAAAAATGGTTCTTTCTGAATATTTTTTCCCAACTACATGGAAATCTTCTGGCCACCACCACCATGAAGCTCTCTTTAACAACTGGAAACGGCAATATTACCTATACACATCTCTGGATTGGATGAATGCAAGAAAATGAAAAAGGGGGGAGGGTGGTAGGTAAAATGATGTGATCGTGAAGAACAGAAGAGGTACTGTCCAGCATGTAACAAAGTGGGAGGCTCAGTCTTCTCACGGGAGGCGTTCATCAGTACAACTGGCCTAAACGCGTGTTTCCTAATAATTATGCAGAATACAACTGTATCCTGTCAGCCAGGGAAGTTAGCCCAAGGACCACACCTAACTCCTGTCTCCTCCCCTCCCTGCCTCCAGCTGTGAGAAGAATCACAATCTTAATTCCCTTGAGCCCACAGCCTTAGGAAGCCTGTGGCTGACAGCCAGGCCAATGGGACTACGTGAGCAAAACAACCAACTGGTCTAAAGCCTGGGGGCCCTGGTAGCAAGGACCCCAGAGGGCCAGCCAGAGCTCAGGCTGGCATCAGCCTGGCCTGGCTACGGTAGATCACATTGTTAGAAATCACGGGCATGCCACCAAAATTAAAATTCAACTACCAAGTAATTACTCCAGAGCAAGTAGCTTTAATTTACCAAAGTGGCAAACTGCAATTATTGCTCAAAATGACATCCTTTCCTGTATGACAACATTTAATACTCTCCAAAAAAAAATTCCTTAATTGCATGCATAATTTTAAATTACTGTAATTTGTTCAAGATTCTGTGAAAAATCACTCCCCCCTCCCACCTTTTTTTAAAAGACAAAAGAAACTGAAGGATAATAGAAAGTCTTAAAATTCTGTGACTAAGTTATACAATTTGGGGGGATAATGGTAGATGTAGACAACACTGGAATTCTATAAAACAAAGTAAAGATGAATAACTTTTAAAATTGCAAATATGTTACAGAGGAAAGTTTATAATTCCAGGCGGGTCAAGCTCATTACACTATTACACGGTACCTTTTAATTTATTGTCTTAAAAACTCATATTCAACAGAATATGATGTTTCCCATTTACTTTTCTCCACATTAAAATAACTTTTGTGCCCATAATTCATTAAAACAGTGAAAAGAGATACTTCCATTTTAATTTTTCTTTCTTTGTTCCTTACCATCATTACAGAATTTTATTAATCATGGAGAAGCCAAAAGACATACTTTCAGCTGAAATAAGAGATGAAACAATCACAGTAAACTCAGTTCCAGTTTCTATAACAAGTAAAACAAAAACTCGAAATACAATTTCTTCATCACGTGAAATATGTCCTTGGCATGTTCAGAGTAACTCTATCTAGAAAGGAAGTGCTCCTTTTGACCAGAAGCAGCAGCTTAGAGCTCGTGCTCCTTAATTACAAAAGTGGCTTCCCTGTCTTCACCCCATGAAACCTGCACATAGCTTCAGTCAGGACACAACCCTCAAGCCCACCCCTCTGCAGAGCGCAGGTTGGACACAGGGGTTCCTGGGAGCAGTTCTCCAGGGCTGCTCTGCTTCCAGGCGCCCTGTCCAGGGGTGAGCCCAGAAGAAATCCAATGAGCCCTTTGCCTCTCAGGACTGGAATCCTAACAGCGCTGAGTCCACCTGCACTTTTGCATTTGCAAAGACCCTGTCTGAATCCACCAGGGGGGTGGTGGCTTTCTCTAACCAACACCGAAGCTCTGTTCTGGGCGGTAGGTCTGTGGGTGAGCCGCCCCAGGGTCAGAGCCCTGCTGGGTCCCTCTTGACACCCAGGCTCCTTTGTCAGCACTGTTACACTCTCCACTTCTAAAAACCAGCAAGGGGGGGTTGTAATGTACCCCACGGGACCAAAACCAGCAAGGGGGGTGTTGTAATGTACCCCACGGGACCAAAACCAGCAAGGGGGGATGTAATGTACCCCACGGGACCAAAACCAGCAAGGGGGGAATGTAATGTACCCCATGGGACCAAAACCAGCAAGGGGGGATGTAATGTACCCCACGGGACCAAAACCAGCAAGGGGGGATGTAATGTACCCCACGGGACCAAAGCCAATAATAATTTGGTTTATTTCAAAGTTTCTAAGACAGTAGATCTTAAGTTTTCACTCTTAGAAAAAATTTATAACCACATGTGGTGATATTTGTTAACGAGACCTTTTGTGCTATAAAAACAAGTATCACATCATTAGGTTGTTCATCTAAAACCTACATCAACTATACTTCCGTTGAAAAAAGAGAGAGAGAAAATAAGGAAATACAGCCTGCTCTCTGTATTAGTAGGTTCTGTATCTGTGAATTCAACCAACCACAGACTAAAACTATTTGAAAATAAAACTTTCCATAACGTTCCAAAAAGCAAAACTTGAATTTGCTGTGTGCAACTCTTTACGTAGTCTTTGTATTATATTAGATATTAGAAGCACTCTAGGGCTTCCCTGGTGGCTCAGACATAAAGCCTCTGCCCGCAATGTGGGAGACCCAGGTTCGATTCCTGGGTCGGGAAGATCCCCTGGAGAAGGAATGGCAATCCACTCCAGCACTCTTGCCTGGAAAATCCCATGGACAGAGGAGCCTGCAAGGCTAGAGTTCATGGGGTCGCAAAGAGGCAGACACGACTGAGCGACTTCACTCACTCGCTCAGAGATGAGCTAAAGTATATCGGAGGATGTGCGTAGGTTACATTCAAGCACTGTGCCCTTATATATGGAACCTGAGCATCCTTGGATTTAGGTGTCTGTGGAAGGACCTGGAACGAATCCCAGGGACCATTGTACACCAGGAAAGCAGGGAAGGGAGAAGAGGGGGCGGTGCTCTGCAAGGCCTCGATCCCCAGACACACGTCCAAGGTGGGATGCTGAGGGTGGGGCATGTTGACAGTAGGGGAGAAGAGACACAGAGGTTCCCCCGGAGCTGGAGAGGTGTGGGGACAAGACCCTTCCATGGCACCACCTCTGGGGCATGTGGGTTTGATGAACCAAAGTGAGGAGAAGAAAAAGATTCCTAGAAAATTCTAGGCCTTCACTTGACCACCTGGTGACGTTAGGCCATCTCTGGGCTACTAACAAGAGAACAGGTATGACTTTTCATGGAGGCGACTGAAGGGGAGAACCTGGCTATCTGGGAGACAATGTCAGAGCTTTTGAAGGCAGCCAACACATCAGGGCCTGAGGCTGAAAGGCCTGGAGTCTAGCAGCTGCTAGACTTCCAAGTGTGAAGACAGTTGTGATCTCATCTTACTTTGCACTGGGGAAGATGGTTATAAACAGCTATAATATTAAGTCAGTAGTTCCCACACTCCATGGGAGTTAACCCCTCCTTGCTGCCTTAAGCAGATTCTTGGCCTCTGTGTGCTTGAGATTCTTAGACTGCATTAATGGAGGAGGGAAAATCTACTCTGAAAAGCTCAGCAAAACACTGTGAAATGATAGCCACTGATGGGGAGTGAGGAAGCCCTTAGTTCAGCAGCAGGCAGACCCTGATACAGTTTCCGTGGTCATAAATACAGGTGTGTACAAAATTTTTAATAAAGTTTTCCTCTTTAAAGTGACCATCCCTTTGTCACTCATCAGGGCTTAATTTCCTATGAACCATAAAGAGATAGTCCGGATTGGAAGCTAGGATGCTTTAAAAGTCCATTTTCCCTGGAAATTCCCCTCTGACCTTTGCTTTCCTTTGTGAACTGCTTCCCTTATCTCATCTACTCTGAAACAGTCACCATGAGCTCACACAGCAGCCCCTGACCACCCACATCTTGCTGCCTCAGCGAAAGCCAGACTTGTGGACGAGACCCGGCAACAGAGCAGTCACATCCGTGTGCTTCACACCAGGAAAACCGCCTCTTTAGAAGCGTCCCAGCCTCCTTTGCCCACAACCCAGGGCAGGGGAGAGCAGGACCGCTGATGCAACGGTGGTCAGGCAGGGGGGGTCTGGCTCCCTGGGCAGAGGGTGGCTCACCTTCACATTGGGAGTGTAGAGATTCCTGAGAGAGGCCAGGGCCGCAGACAGCCCCTCGGTGCTGTACCCGATCCACAGGGCCTGGAGGTGGCTTGAAGAGATTCCTGTCTTCTTGCTGAGGCCCTGGGAAAAAACAGTAGCAAATCAGCTTCAGCATCTCCTCTCCACATGCAGCGTGGGTCTGAAGTGGGTGAACGTCCCCGCTGAACACGAGGCAAAGGCTGTGTGCACAGAAAAGGCTCGGACCTGTAAGCATTCCCGTCCTAAAACCAAGGGTCAAGGAACCAGCCTGCCTTTGCTACATTAACTGTCTGCCTGGCGGAAAGGATGGCAGTTGAGAGGGAAGTTTCTCTTTATAGAGGTTCTCTAAGCAATGAAAGGAAGCATAAATGTTAGAATATCACCATTTATAGTCCCTAACGAAGGAAGAGACCAGTCATGGCTGATGGCCTCCCACCAAGCACACGAGGGTCCTGACCCCAGAAACCTCATACAGACTTACAGAGCATTTTAACTCTAATGAGCAGACTTCAAAGATATTGCAGGTTTGGTTCCAGACCACAGCAACAACGTGAGTCATGCAATTTTTCTGGTTTCCTGGTGCACTTGAAAGCTTTATGTTTACACTATACTGTAGTCTATTCAGTGTGCAATAGCATTGTCTAAAAAAATGTATTAATATATACCTTAATTTTAAAATATTTTATTGCTAAAAAATGCCAACCATCATCTGAGACTTCAATAAGTTGTAGTAGTAACATCAAAGATTGCTGATCACAGAAAACCATAAGAAGTAACAATGAAGAAGTCTGAAATATTGCAAGAACTTTCCAAAATATGACACAGAGACATGAAATAAGCAAATGCTATTGGAAAAATGGTGCCAAAAGTCTAGTTCAATGCAGGAGTGGCACAAACCTTCAATTTGTAAGGAAAAATACAATTATTTGCCAAGCACAATAAAGCAAAAGTACAGTATAACAAGGTTAACCTGTATAAAGTAATTATGATATACAGGAGGGGTGGTAAGGGAGGAATCAAACCTGAACCTGATTAAACTGCTCAAAATAACTACCAAAGAATAAAAAATCCAGAGGAAAAAGGAACAAGTTAAACTAGGCCACAAGAAACAAGGACACAATCAGAAAATCCAGGTGGTAGAAAACTGCAGAGGTCACATAACTTAGCCTATTCTACAACTATTTGACAAGGAAACAAAGGGGAATGAATGAAGTGGAAACTTTAAGAGATTTAGAGGGTGGAAAAGTGAGAACAGTGGTTACTTTTAGGCAGGGGTCGTGTCTGGAATGGGGCTCACAAAGTTGTCTCCAAAACCAAAACCTCAATGCGGCACCAATGAAACCCTCCCTCCAGCGGTGTGGGGCTCACCTTGAAAATGTGTGCCTTCAGGATGTGATGGCCAAGCTCCATGGTCTGCTGGCGGTTCAGCTTGCCCTCCTGTCGCGAGAACATGAACGCCAGCAGAGCGTGCCCATTCCTAGGACGAGAAACACAAAGGCTGGTAACCAAAGACCCCAGGGGACCTCCCTGCAGGCCCTTGGGGTGAACATCACCAAACGACCCCGAACTCTCCTCCTGGTGTCTAGCACCACCGTACGAGATGGGTGGAAAGCTGCTTCTCCACAGGATGCCAGTGCTCTTTACTCCTGACGTCATTTTCTCGGGACTCCCCTGTCTCTGTGGAGTGACTCAGAGAGAAGCCCCTGGACAGGGCAAGTCTTCGTGGAACCAGCCACTCCGTGCTCATCAGCCATCACTCTCTTGTGATTTAAGTCTTTCACAAAAACACAAACTCCATGAGACTAAGGGTCTTGTCTAAGTCTCAGCTTGGTCACAATACCTAGCAAATGCCCAAGACTCAGTAAGAACCCAAATATGCATTTCTTGGATGGATGGACAGATGAAGGACAGATATGTGCGAATGGACGGATGGGGCAGAACCATACTGGACCTGACCCTAGGCCTCCTGTCGGTACAATCACCACTGAGGGTAGACCTGGGCCAAAGGACAAGACCTTACCATGGGAGGGAAAGCAAAACCAGGCTGCACGCAGAAATAGCTCATGATCAGAAAACAACTAGCATTTTAGGCTCAAAAGGAACACAGCTCCTTGTAGTGGTAAGAAAGCTAAGCTGTATGAGTGTGTTTGCCATGTCTGGGCACAGGGTGGACATTCAACTGACGCCACCAATTAATCCCCTACTAGCCCTCTCAAAAAGGAGCCACCATACCCACTTTCCCCTCCATGTCTGTAGAACTTATTCTGTCTCCCATGGACTCCATGCCTTCATCTAGGCCAGTTTGTTCGGAAAACATGCTAAGGGCTGCTTACTCCGACAGCAGTGACTGCTGTTCGAGGTGAATCATCTCCATTTCTATTAAGCTGACACCTGTGAAATTTTGTTCTGCTGAGAAAAAGCAGCTAGTTGTAGAGAAAAAGATAAACACCGTGAAAAAGAAAAGCATTCTTCCAAATGTGTTCTCTAGTCGTTGCTGATCTAGAGGATTAAAAGCATGCATCATTTAAATCACATTACTCTATCCAGATGCTTGCCTGTTTCTCAGATGAGGAAACCAGGGCAGGCGGAAACCACAAGACCTATAGGAGGTCCTATAGGAGAAGGTGTGACACGTAAGCCCCCAGTGCCGCTGAGTCTCCCGCTTGCCGTCTTGTAAGCGTCTGGAGCACATGCCCTGTGCTCCCTTGCACACACTACCTCCCAGACCTCACGCTTCGGCTCCCCTTCTTACAGGAGAACCTCCCCTGCCCCCGTGGAAAGCACTCTCTGCCGTCTCCCAGTGCGCCATGCCCTCCCTGGCCCATATCAATGGGCTAGTCCCACAAGACTCTGATCAGGGCCAGTCTCCCCCCAACGGGCTCAGCCACCCTCAGTCTCCCAGTCTGCTAGCTCTGTGGCCATGCCAGCTGCGGCCACCACAAAACCTGCTAGGTACTGTGGTTGGCTGGCCCTGGTGGGTGATGACCACCCACCCTTCAGTGGTCGGCCCAAAGGCGTCCGGTGTGCTCAGCTAAGCACATGGCTTCCCACCTCTCCGAGGAAACAGTTCACACAGTCATTGGGTACCCGAGCTCCTCTACACTGAATATACCTTTACATCCTTCCTTCCTGGTCCTAAGATCACATGCCTCCTTCCAAGTCTACCCACCCTTACTGTCCATTTTCCAAAGCTTACACATATCCAGCTTTTTACCACATGCCAGATGCAGAAAGAGTAACTAAGTTATTTTATGAACCTGTTTGACCCTGTGAATCATGAAGTATCGTGATTCCAGATTGATTTGCGTGGGGGAAACAGAGGCCTGTACAGGTAAAAATGATGGTCCCAAATAGGTGATGACCGAGTAGAATGTGACCACAGTCTACGTAATCTGAGCCCCTGTGCTCTTCCTCAGCATAACCCGACTCATCCAATCATTTGTGCAGTAACATCCCCCTAGAACCAGCACCTTGTTTGATACTGGGGATCTCCTGGGGAACAATGTGAGCTCCTTGCCCTGAGGAGCTCTCAGCAACTGGACTGGAGACACATAAACGAGACAAAATAGAGCTAGAACGGTGCTGTGAATGGATGCTGCAGAGGGAAAGAGGAGACTCGCTGACCCCACTCCCTCGAGTTTCCAATTTCTCCCCCTTCACGGATTGTGTTTCCATGAACCTGCTGTCTCAAGGATGCTTCCAACAACATCCCAATCCCTTGTGTTGTTTAAAACATAAACCAAAACTCTTCCCCACCCTAAACCCCAAATCTCTCCACCCTTTTACTTTCCATGCCAGGATGCTGGCTCTCCTCTTTTACTCCTCACAACCCAATGGAAGGAATCCCCTGGAGATCTAGGACCCTCCTCCTGCAACAAAATGCCAATGGCTTCCTCTGAACCCTCAGCTTCCTTCACTTCTCAGCAGCGCCTACTTTCTTCCCCTCCTTCCCAGAAATCCTTCTCCCTGTCCCAGAAGTCCAGCATCCCCTCTCCCTCAGCTGCACTTCCTCACCATGTCCCACCATTGCCTCTCCATCAATGATGCCGGATCTTTAACTCCAACCTCTCTTCCAATTGTTAGACCCCACCTGCCTTGGAACCCCACCCCCAACGCCATGAGCTCACACTGCTGAACTCCAAAGCAGCTCCTGCCTAGCAAAGCCAGCCCCGTGCCTCTGCCTTTCTGACCTGCCCTAAAAGCAACACCACCCCTCGATTCTGAAGCGCAACACCTCAGTGCCATCCACACACAGCACCTCCTTCTGCTCGGCTCTGCCCACAGGCCAAGCCAGGCCCACCTACCTCGTGCTGGCAAGGCTGCTCTCCACTTCACTATCTTCCTGTAAAACGGTCTGACTTGCCTAAATATGTCATAGAACACCTGTCACCTAATTTTTACTGACTGGCTAAATAACCTGGGAGCTAGTTTATTGTCCCAAAGCACTTTCAAAAGACAATCACCCAGAGGGATGTTATGGGGTGGGAGGGGGTTCATGTTTGGGAACGCATGTACACCCGTGGTGGATTCATGTCAATGTATGGCAAAACCAATACAGTATTGTAAAGTAAAATAAAGTTAAAAAAAAAA
>SJYQ01003816.1:126507-141039 GCA_006410935.1 Redunca redunca
GGGGGGGGGACAATCAACTCTTAGCCCAGTGTCACCTAAGAAAACACCCTATTTACAACATGAAAGAGCAGCTAGACCAAGACAGTCAATGGCAAGTCAATATTCATGGAAGAAGCATATACGTTACCATATGTAAAATAGACAGCCACTGGGAATTTACTGTGTGACACAGGAAGCTCAAATCAGGTGCTATGCGACAACCTAGAGGGGTGGGGTGGGGTGGGAGGTGGGAGGGAGGTTCAAGAGGGAAGGGACATGTGTATACCTAGGGCAGATTCATGTTGATGTATGGCAGAAATAAACACAATATTGTAAAGCAATTATCCTCCAATTAAAAATCAATACATTAAAAAAATATTCATTTCATTTCTGGGCCTTAGCATTGGATTAAACGGCCAGGGCAGCCCAAAGGAGACAGCTGAGAAGCTTGTCAGACCTCTTACACAGGGCCGGGAGCAATTCCGAATCAGAGAAGGCAGGAGCAATCATGCTGGACATGAACCTACCCTTATCTAAGAGCATTTGCACTTCAAATTCCTCAGTCTCTCACCTTGACTAACACCACGCTGCAGGGTAGGCAGGCTTCCCACCTACCTCCTCCCCTGGACAGTGGGGAGAGCTGTGTCCTGGCCCAGATCTGCTACAAAGCCTCAGTGGACCTCTGACTCCTCGGATGCAGCCGCCCCACCACAAACGAGGCACCTGAACTCTGAACCCGATTCCTCCCAACCCCAAATCCCAATCTGCTATCCCTGCAGGACACAAGTACAAAACGAGGTGGCCGGAAGTGATGGCTGCGCTCCCCTCTGGGGCCACAGATGCATCAGATCGCCGGGACGAGACGCCACAAGCTTAAGAGGTGGCAGAACGGCATTGAGAGACAGTCTGCAGATTCCCACCCCGGCAAAGGAACGGAGCCGTGAACAGGCTTGAGGGAAGCCAGCTGTTCCCTGCAGCTGGTCCCACACTCTCCTGCACATGTTCCTGTGAGAGGGGATGGGGACCTAGAANCCCCTTTGGAAGAGGTCCAAGGTGAGCTTGAGGTACAGGTAGGAGCCGAGGCTCCGCAGAACCAGGTGGCTGCTCACTTTGCCGATGAGGGCAGCATCGGCCTTGCCGTTCAGCGAGATGTTGCTGAGGATGTCCTGGCTGCTGTGGACCCTGTGCTGCACGTAGGCGTGCAGGTCACTGTGGATGTCCTTATTGTCCGGAAAGTCATCCAAGGACAGCTTGACAAATGGCAGCTCGCTGACGATTTCCTGCAAAGGAACAGGGCCCCACAGTGTCACTCCACGGAGATTTCTTTTTCATGTCAGCTGCACTTCAAACCAGATCCCAGAGTTTTCTTTCAAGGAGGATTTTCATGGATTACAGGGACTCATTGTTTTATCTTAAAACATGTAATAGGATAAATTGAAGATAAAAAGCTTATGTGAAAGAAATGCCTGATGCAAGATTAAATCAGAAAAGGCTTTCCTGAGGCCCTTATCCGAGGATGCGGAGCCAAGTGAGATGGAAGAGCCTTGAGCTAACAGTGACAGCCTGGCTGCACCAGCAACGGGGCACTGAGACCCCCAGTGACCTGAAACCCATAATCTTTACACTGCGAAACTGGTGATACAACAAGGACAGACACCAACCACCACTGTGCCTCTAAGGCCACGGCCAGACACTGAGATCAGAGGCATTCTTCACTGCGTCAAGATTCCCAGCCAGGCCATAGCAACTGGCCCCAGGCTGGGCCCCGGGGACTGCTGTAACGAAGCTGTCAGACTTGCATACAGCCCACTATTTTGTTGTTTTTTGTAAGCTTTTAAATTGAAGTGTGACATACAGAGGTGCACAAGTCCTAACTGCATGCTGTCATTCACTTTCTCAAAGCCAAATACACCTGTGGGACCAGCAGGTAGACACAGAACATTACCAGTTCCAGACACCCCGTCCCTTTGCCATCCCACAGGTGACACTGAACAGCAGAGGTGAATTCTGTCTTTTTTTTTTTTGTTTAAATGTCCCACCATCATTTCTGTAACATGTCCTCACTGAATGTGACAGCTGCAGGAGGCAGGTTGAGGACTATCATCCCACTGTACATGGATGCTAACTGAGCCTCTGAAAACGCAACACAGCTCGAATGCAGAACACAGAATTCCTGCTCCCGTGCTGCTGACTGCTACACTCTGCTCACTGTGTGAAAAGTGACTGAAAAGTGTATCAATCAAAGCTCTACAAAAACAAACACCAAGTGCAAATGAGGTCCAATTCTACTTTTAAAGAGGAAAAGAAGAACCCCAAAGCTATTTTAAAATAAATATCATCCAAAAACAGAAAAAAAATAAAAATCCATGTCTTGCATCTTTACTAAAAATGGATAGGGGTAGATGCAAGGAGTCAATGGTTGTTAAGATATAATTACAGAGTTCAAATGAGGGGACAGATGAGGAATAGAAAAACACATACACTCTTCATTTTGCTGCAAGTGTTATCTCATGTTTAAGTTTTAGGAAAACCTGGACTTTTTTTCAGAATTGGCTTTAAAAATCTTCCTCCTTTATCTCTCGCTTATCTCTTCATTGAAAAAAAAAAAATTCACTGCAAACCCATACAAATAACTGCCGGCAAGAATTACTTGAAATCCTAATAGACTTATTGGCCAGGCACCTACAACAGCCCCCCAAACTGAGTTGCGCTGAACTGGGGAGAGACACTTCCATTTTGGAAGCACCAGTATAGCTTAACGAAATTAGGGAACTTACCTAACACTTTGATAAATGTGCCTTGGGGGTAAAAAAGTTAGAGCTTTGCCTGTTTAGGGGTCTGTACACTAATATTTCAAAGTTCTAATACACCTTTCAATTCAGCAGCAAAATGATTTACAACAGTTTAAGTTGTTAATGTTAACCTAAAATTATAATTATAAAAGTTGCAAAATCGGGGCATAAGGTCTTGGAAAGAGATCGGAGAATTCTTTTTTTACCTGGAAATTGGCTCTTACAGTCACAATCAACTTCAACCAAGCAGGGAATTTAGAAATAATCTTGGTAATAAACGAAGAAAGCGTATCTCCATAATCAGGTTTATGAAATTCAGCTTCATTTAAGCCATCTATCAAAATAATGTATTCTTCTTCAGGAATTTTCTGCTCTAAAAGATAAAATGATTTTTTTTTAATTAAGAAATTATACATTTCTATAAGATAGCACCACCCAGTGTATTTTAATGCACAATTTAAAGCGTTATGGAAAACTAAAAAGGTTTACATATGGCAGAATAAGTGGTTTCACAGAAGCATATTTTCTATTAAATTTGTAATGAAAACCAGAGTGCAGAGCCAAAAGAAGATCAATTCCCACCAAACAGTTTCAGAAACATACGGCATCATATGCATTAGCAGGATCTCACCCACGTGTATGATTTAGTTAGCTCTTCAAGAACTCTTGTCACCGGGGTGAGTGACAGCAAAGACAGCCAGCACACACTGAGACCAAACCGGCAGAAGATTCTAGGTCCCGCCCCCCACCCTACCCCACAGAGCTCCCTTGATGGACTCTGGGAGGGCAAGCTGACCCTGGAAGGTCAGAGCATCCCACCAAAGGCACACAGCCAGTGGAGGCGAGAACTCTGCTACACAGAAACCTCCAAGCCTGAACCTAGCTTTCTATTCACTGGTGCCAGCTTCCTGCCTGGCGATGAGGAGCAGTGATGGAGTATCTGTTTCACTCCCCCTTCCCTGGCACCAAATGGCAGAAGTGCTATGGAGACAGGTAGACTAGCTCAAAAGGTAAGGAGCAAGGGACAGGAAGGATGACTAAACAAAGGCTCAGAATATCACTAATGTCCCTACTGAGATGGTCAAGGGCAAAAAACCCCAAATGGCTGCTTCAAGAAATGACTTTAGCTTCAACTGAACAGTAAAAGTGTGTCTGTTAAGTCTGACTCTTTGTGACCCTATGGACTGTAGCCCGCCAGGCTCCTCTGTCCATGGGATTCTCCAGGCAAGAGTACTTGATCGGGTTGCCAATCCCTTCTCCAGGAGATCTTCCCAACCCAGGTCTTATGCATTGCAAGCAGATTTAGTGTCTGAGCCACCAGGTAACAGAGTCCCCTGGAAAAACATGCTGGCAAGTTCCCCAAATAATCAATGTACTCCCTTGCTACTGAGGAGTGCAAAATATGCAGGGAGCCTTTCTAGGGAGCAACTCATCTAAATAACCTCTGGTTACAAATTAGCTACTTTGGCAATGTTCAACTTGGGAGCGAGTTCTTACTGGAGGTATTCCATTTTTAAGGACACTATTTGGAGGAGGACAAGGTGGGGCCCTGGACAGAGGATTCTGAGGAAGGGGAGGAGACATGCAACCCCACGTCCTCCCTGTGCCCACTTCACTCCCTCCCCCAGGGCCAAGCAGACGCCCACCCCCATTCTGAGGACCATCCCGGGGAGAGGGAGGACACGGCTGGCCGCTGGGAGGTACCGTTTCTCAGGCTTGTGAGCGGCTCCAGCACGCCCCGCTTGAAGGCGGCCACCGGGTCCTGCACGCAGGACCTGAGGCTCAGCATGCTCTGGAGCTGGGGCTCCCTTATCAGCAGGTCCCGGTAGGCGGCCAGCTGGTGGGACCGGCAGAGCAGGGCCGCGATGCTGTGCACGAACTCGGGCACCAGGCACGTGTAGGTGTTGTCGGCCTGGCAGTAGTGGTAGGCCACGACCTGCGGGGAAGCAGAGCCGTCAGCATCACCCCATCCTCTCCGCATGGCTCCTTCCACGCTCTCCAACGGGATGCGGTGCTCCCATTCTCTAACAAGACATGTTTCTTCTATTCCCAAGACTAAGTCATCATTTAGCTTAATGGATTTAGTCATTCCTCCACTTTGGAAGGAATGATAAAGTTTGCTGAATTCTAGGCAGACTTTAAGTTGTAGCCACAAATCTGCCCCTAAGATCACCACAAGTTACTCCCTCTGTGTTGAATATAAATGAATAAAAGTTATTCAGGAAATGTACAGTCTACCCTGGCTTAAAACAATTTTGAGCCATCTGGATAGTCTTGATCTCCACTAGTACCACAGTCACTACATGTCTGTTTTCAAAAAGAGCAGCATCTCCTTGGGAAACTCATTTCCAGAATCCAAAAAGCAGATAAAAGTGGTGGCAACGAAAGCCAGGCTGTCAAGTCACTGCTGCTCCCTCTTGCGGGCAAGAGGGCAAGGCAGCCCGGCTCAGGCCTCGGCCTCCCCCACACTTCCAGCAGCACCATGGAGAAGTTCAACAGCAGCACTGTTGGAAGATCAACAGCAGACACTTCCAAAATCCTGCCTATCAAGTGAAGGGACACAGGAGAAGGGAGGCTCCTGCCCAAGCGCAGAGAGGATCCTTTTTGTTGGGATGGATCTGAAGGAAAGTGCCAGATGTGGCTCTCTCTTGAGAGTGGGGGGGCATACTGCAGACAAATGAAAAATATGCGACTTTCCCAATGAGGATGAATGGAGGAATGTAAGCAAAAGCTGGTGGTGGTGGTGGTGGTGTAGTCGCTAAGTCGTGTCTGACTCTCTTGCGACCCCATGGATGGTAGCCCACCAGGCTCCTCTGTCAATGAGACTTCCCAAGCAAGAATACTGAAGTGGGTTGCCATTTCCTCTCTTCAGGGGATGTTTCTGACCCAGGGATCGAACCTGTGTCTCCTGCATTGGCAGGAGGGTTCCTTACCACTGAGCCACCAGGGAAGCCCTAAGTACAAGGTAAGGAAGGTGAAAAAGGTCAAAACACATTCATGTAAAGTGCTTTATGTTTCTCAGAGGGGTCTGTGTCACTGCTGTCCCGCTCAGCCTCCAGGCCCTGCAGAGGCAGGACAAGAACCACTGGCTATGGACCGGAGCCGAGGGCAGCAGACACAGGTTAATGCCCTGCCAGGGTGAGTCAATCAATGGAAGATCTGGGGTCTGATTCCAGGTCTACAGACTCTCACAAAGCAGGTGGCAAGACAGGTGTGGCCAATTTGGAACCCATGTGACTTCTGTTTGATTACATCATCTATCATGGACACTGGAGAAGGAAATGGCAACCCACTGTAGTATTCTTGCTCGGAGAATCCACAGAGGAGCCTGGCGGGCTACAGTCCATGGGGTGGCAGAGTCGGACACGACTGAAGTGACTGAACACGCATCATGGACACTCAGAGGAAAGACACCTGCTCTTCCCTTCTCAACTGGACAGAGCTTAGCAGCAACGCCAGGCAACCTGTGAGCTTGTGCAGACTACCAGTGAGCCAGCACCCCAGTCCACCTGGCATGGGGCTTGATAATAGGAAGTCTGGCAATCCAAGAGTGGGGCATGAAATCAATTTGGAGCCATAAAGCCTTTTTTTTTAATTTAATGCAGTGAACTTTATAGATGTAAGAATAAGTATATAATGTTTTTGCTTCAGTTGTGTGTGTGATGATGTGTGTGAACACCAGGTGTTTAATATCACATGTTATTTCTTATTGTGGGTCCCAAACTGGTTTTAAAAACCACTGTCACAGGGTGGCTGTGAAGTCTGCACCATATCCCTCATCTCAGATCACCCGTTCATGGCCAGAGGACTGCCCCAAATCAGTGGTCAGGGCGTTGGGACTGTCCAGGCTCGGTGAGGAATAGCCTTCATCGGGAAAGCAAAAGGAAGGAGCAGGGATCTGGGGCTGGGGAACATTCATTTCAGTTACCCTGCACCAACCTCACCCGAGGGGGCTCCTCACAGATGCTTCTCACCACTGTCCACTTGTGGTGGTTCTCCAGCATCCAGCTCATGCCCCTTCTGCCCTGGGAGACCCAAGTGGCTCACGAGGAATGAGAGTGATAACTGCTGCTGTGCAGGACGGCAGCTTATGAACCTGTGCTGGCTGTTGAGCAGATTGAAAATTTCAGAAGGACCTTGATGATCAGGTCCTAGGAAGGGAAAGTCAGCCAAGTCTCTTTACAACATCACAAGAAACCTCTGACAGAAAGACACTTGTAACCAAGGGCCCTAGCAACAGAGTGCAGGTGGGGGAGGAGGCCTGGGGCATGGTAAAGGCTCCCAATCTCCTGCTTTTATACCAAATGAAAAATGAAGGAAGGCATGTGCTTACAAGGGTGGATTTGTGGTAAATGCAATGATATCCATGATGGCTTTGAGGAACTCTTTCAATTCATCATTTAAGATGAATATAAGTGCATGCCAATGTCCTGAGATATTAATTTTCATGAGTGCCTTTTATTTGAAGTACTCTATCACAATTTTATCAAAAGCTATATTTTCAAATTAAGCAACTCTTGTCTCCATGTTAAGATCCCTTTTTAAATTCATTTCTCAAAAGCCACACTAGCAAATCTCTCTCTCTGGGAGGCTCCCATAGAGCAGAAGCAGGTTACCTTAGAAGCCAGGTATTTCACTGCATCCTCTCGTGGTCTCTGGTTCTCAGGAGCATCAGACCCAGACACTGGGGGCGATTTGGCCGCAACAGTACCACTTGTAGAAGAACTTGGTGAAAGCAGTGGAGTGAAAGGAACATCCTGGGAGGAATCTGAAGCTGCAGTGAAGAGACCAGTTTCATTATTTATAAGGACAGTGTGGTATGCTGAACATACTTCTTGGTTGGACCCAGAGAGTATTTTAACAGCTAGTGAGTGAACATGGTACCAAATGCAAAGGCCCAAATGGGAATACAGGGTCCCTCTCAGCCCTGTCTCTCACTACCCAGTACCCTCCCAGGAGAACCGCTGTTCCTGGCTTCCTTTATTATTTTTGGTTTTAAAAAAAAATCTTTCCTGGCTCCCTGTTCCTGTTCACCCTGTTAGAAACACTTTGTTTTATTACACATAAAATAGGCTGTGGGTTGTCAAATTTGCCACTCCTTCCCAGCTGAAGTTAGTTTTTATAATTTTGGTAAGTCCAGCATAGAAGACAAAGGCTGTGAAAAACAGGATCCAAAAGAATTCTGCACAGACTCCTTCTGGCTTCTTCTGCCAGAAGACTAATCCTGATCTTTAGGACCCTGAATTCCTCAGAGCACCTGATCAGGCCTCACTGCCCATATCAGGAGGGTGACGGGCCTGACGGCTGGAAGAATGTGAGGGAGGGCTGGCCTCACTCCAGGTCACACCTACAGAAGACTGTGAAAGACAGAGGATTCTCCAGCACGTGGTCACAAACCTGACACAGCAGCTGGAACACGAGGACCACGGGGAATTTACGTCTGTCCAGACAGCAATTCCCTCCACCTTTCTTACACTCATGCAATAGACTGGACCAGCAGGTAAACACGGACATACTTTTCGTTGATAAGCCGGGGCTGTTGGACGCGATCTGCCTCATGCGGCTTCCGTGACAGCTCAGAGCCACCAGCTTAGAAATGATAGCCGTCTTCCCAAAGCCCACGTTCCCGACAACCACCGCGCCTCTGTTTTCTGTCAGTTCTGTGTTCCTCAAGTTTTCTTCTATCCGGTGAAAGAGCCAATCCCTTCCCACAAACACAGAGTCTGTGGTTATGCTTGGTACTTCAAACAATAATGGTTTCAACAAAATGTCTTGTGGCTTGTAGGGAGCAAATCGTGCTTTGGAAAAAAAAAAAAGATCATTATTTTAGAAGAATGTCATAATTTTATACACTAAAAAACTCAGTTTATCGTTGCTTGTATGGTTTTACAATACAAGGGATTTATCTGCAAGTATTTCCAGCATGGTTCTTATAATACTTCCTGCTGCTGCTGCTAAGTTGCTTCAGTCGTGTCCGACTCTGTGCAACCCCATAGACGGCAGCCCACCAGGCTCCCCCGTCCCTGGGATTCCCCAGGCAAAAACACTGGAGTGGGTTGTCATCTGCTTCTCCAATGCATGAAAGTGAAAAGTGAAAGTGAAGCTGCTCAGTCGTGTCTGACTCTTCACGACCCCATGGACTGCAGCCCACCAGGTCCCTCCCTCCATGGGATTTTCCAGGCAAGAGTACTGGAGTGGGGTGCCATCGCCTTCTCTGATAATACTTCCTAATACCTCATTTATCATACCTTATTGGTCTTACAAAGGGTCCTATTAAGATGACTCTAGTCCTTTCATACTTCTAAGTTATTCACATGACTCAAGATAGATACACAGAGGATTAGAGAAAGTAATCAAGGGGCCAGATGATGTCTCATCAGTTTAACTGAAATAGTACTTAAGACCTGTTTCTTCCAATTCTATAGGAAAAAACAGAAATGAATTTCCCTCGAAGACAGTGTCCCAGCTCTTATCGAAGTGTGGTGGTACTCTGACCCTTATTGTGAGATTTTTGGCCACTCAACTGTGCACTTCAGCCAGAAGCAGGAGGTGGCCCTCAGAGCTTAAGAAACTGTAACAAAGCTGATTCTTTGTTGGTGACCAAAAAGTCTAGTGAGTGTTAAACAATCCCTGAGTGTTAAATGACCCTTCGCTTCAAAATAACATATTGCAGAATAATTTTTCAACTCCAGAAGCAAGTTAATTACATAACGTAAGGAAGAGGCTCCAAAACTCTTAAGGATGGTTTCCTAGCACACCTTAGAGATACAGACTTCTTGCACACATACACTTTATATCATGTTTTAAAAACAGCTGGCTTGAAAGCTGGTTACCACAGACTGTCCATGTTTAGTGAATGAGCTAATCACAGCCATAATCACAGCAGATGCAAAGATAAATAAATACCTTTAACTTCCTGTGCCCTACCTCCAGCCGTATTGTGCCATGGTAACCTAATTGATGTCCGAAGGGGAGCATTTCTCTGTCCGTCCAAATAACTCAGGTCTTCCAATTTGGTTGAGCTCGTTGCTGTAATATTAAACCGAAGTTTAGTCTCTTCAAAGTTGAGTTTAATATCATACCCAAACTACGAAAAATTGTAAATTACAAAGCCATTCATTTCAGGCTTTCAACAAAATTTACTTCAGACTGACTTTGGTTTTGTTTGCCTGCCCCCGTTAATTTTTCTGTCAGTGTTGTTAATTGAGAAGTGGACAAAACCAAGAGCTCCTCGTTCTTGAGCCAAAGTCATGCTGATACGGTTGCCAGAATCTCCGTTACTCCAGGAAAGAGACAGACCTCACCAAAAATTTTTATGAAGAAACCTGAATCAAGTGAAATTCAGTAAAGCTTCGGTACGGACTGCAAACACAGAGCACAATGACTTTCATCTCCGCAGCTCGAGAGAGCCTTACACAGTCACTAGAATCCCAGCTTTGCTAACTAGGTGAGCACATTCTGCATGGACAATTCCTCAGGGCTCAGAACCCGAAAAGTCAGCTCTTGGCAGTAAAAGTAACCAAGTGGAGTTTATCAGAAAGCTTCAAATTTGTATGTATACATTATACATTATATATTATGCTATATTATGTTTATGTAATTTTTCAATTCTAAAAATAAGTAATCACATTTTCCTCTGATCAAATAAGTAAGAGTCATGGCACACAGTTACCTGTTAAAAAGTTTTACGGATCTATTCAAGCACACATAAGGTGAATTATAAAAAATAATTGGTACAAAATAATTTTGTTATGTCTTAGCAAATTTTTAAAGCAAATACACAGTTCATGTGTCCATCTTAAAAAAGGAAACTTCTCCTATTTATATATATATATTCTAGGTCACAATGAGAAAAACCTACATAAAATCAAACCCAATTTGGTTTGGGGGTTAAGGAGTCCATTATAAAAATAATGACGATCCTAGACATATGATTATCTTACAAAGATACAGACATCACTTGAGGGGGAACGATGAGGGAGAGAAAGTAAGAAAAGTAAAGTCGCTCAGTCATGTCCGACTCTTTGCGACCCCATGGACTGAAGCCTACCAGGCTCCTCCATCCACGGAATTTTCCAGGCAAGAGTACTGGAGGGGGTTGCCATTTCCTTCTCCAGAATGAGGAGAGGGAGTTCCTATTTCCAGGGCTAAAGCTTCTAAGAGTGGTGAGATCATCAGTGTGACAGAATTTCAAAGGACAGAAGTAAAGCTGGGCCATCTGCTTGCTGAAAACCCTCTGGCTACCCCATGGGCTCGGATGCAGCAGCCGACCACTGGCCAGCACCATCTGCCTGATCTGGGCCCTTCCTACTGCCCCTCCTAAAGCCTCGGTCCTTTTCTTCCACACTTTTGGCACTAGCTCCTCTCACTCCTCCATTCAGCAGGCATGGGGGCGGCTTGTGGCCTGGCTCTGTGACAGTGTATCCACTCTGCTGCAGTCTCCAGAGGCCAGCTGACCATGCGCCCTGCTCAATGTCCCAGGCCACGGAGAAACATCAGACAGCTCGACTCTACAGCAGCACACACTGATGCTTCTTCAGTGCATATCCATAGCCTGTTCACACGTGCTGCACACAGTACGCCAATACTCCATACAAATCTTTCCTCTTAGAAGGATACAGCTAATTCCCTATGCAGGACTTCCAAGTGAGCCTAAGGTTTGGGATTCCAAGGCAACATCCAGCTTCTCTCCAGGTCCTTCACAACCAGAGCACGGGAAACTCCCCATATGGTCAGCGGGACCACACCCATCGCCCTGACTCCCTACAGTCACACTGCTTAGAAAGCATTTCCAGGCTCCCACCTGGGACCTGGGGCTCTGACTTGGGGCTCTGCAAATGACCAGTCTTCAGCACACCACCTTGTGAACACACCTACATGTCAAAGGCTGAGACAGAACGAGTAACCCCAGCTACATTCTNGGTCTAGTTCAAGTGCATCCGTAGAAGCTAATGAATGAGCACAGCAGAAATCAGAAAGCCCTGTTCTATAATCACTGCAGTCTCCTGGAAATGCTCAGCTCACACCCACTGTCACTTCACGTGGCAGGAAACCACATAAAAGAACATCAAGCAGAAAACATAACCCGAAAGGGGTCCTTTTAACACTGTTAAGTTAATTTATTAATGTGCTTCCTAATTTTAAAACAGCTGCATTAAATTGAATACAAGTCTGCCATTTGGTTAAAGTCAATATAGCTATGAAGTCCTGGGATAACACAAATGAACCTTTCATCATATCCGGTAAAAAGGGTCTAAAATGCCATGGGTGCAACATATTATGCCGTAGATGGTGAAACAGTGGTGAGAGGACACACTGCCTTCTGGAAGAACCATCGTTCAATACATTCAATACACATAAAGCTCTCAGTACTTCCTTCTGGCAGGCACACCAAATCCCTCTTCTGGAATAAGGCCATTTTACTTCCTTTGAAAGTGAATTAAGAGTTGTGTCTCACATTCTTCCATTAGGACCGTATATTTATCACCCACTTCAGAGTTCCACTGTAAAACACACCCAACGACAACCAGAGTAGCCTGGCCCATCCCAAAGGAGCAGTACAGAGTCACAGAGAAACCCTTTGATGTGGGAAGAGAGATCCTGGGTCCAGGCCTTGGCAGAGGAGAAATCGTAAGCATCTCATTGGTAACAAACAATGCTCAAAACAAGTTCCTCTTCTAAATTCAACAGAAGAGCACCGAGTTTAGAAATTTGGGACCCTGAAGCAGGCACAGCAGCTCAGATGCAGGGTTCCCTTCCCCGCCCACTGTGAACTAGCACCCACTGACCAGTCAGCCAGCACCAGTCACCCCTTTCACGTTCTCTTCTCAGCTCCAGCTGCCCCATCTTGCTGAGACATGACTGTCTGGCCTGTTCCCATTTCCTTGAGAGAGAACTTGCTTTTCTGCTGCTCATGTTTTAAACCGTGAGCTCCCTTATAACTGAATTATACAAAACTGGATCTCTCATCTATATGATAAGCCTCAACTATAGAAAATTAGTTTGAAAGCTGGATTAGAAATTCTTTTGAGGGGTGGGTGGAAGGGAGGTTCAAGAGGGAGGGGATATACATGTACATTTGGCTGATTTACACTGTACAGCAGAAACCAACACAACATTGCAAAGCAATTATCCTCTAATTAAAAATTAAAAGTAAATTGTAATGAAAATTCAGGGGAATGGCACAAAAAAAGAAATTCTTTGAGCTGATATTAACAAACTCATTCTAAACAGTGATTTCCCTTGATTAAGCTGTAAATCCTGCATTAACTCAGGCTTAAAATAATCTGACAGAAAATAACAAAATTATGTAAAGCATTATCCTTCAATTAAAAAAAAAAAAACAAGGACAGAATTTTTGGTCCTTTCTTCCTTCATATACAAACAGCCACATAGTCTTAAGTATTAGATTTAAAGAATTCTAGAGGGGAAAGGTCACTTAATGACCATTAAATGCAGCTTTATGTTTACATATGGGTTTACCCTCATGCTTACAGATGGGTACAGTAAGGCCTGCAAAAGTTAAGTGCCTGACCCATTATCACAAGGGTGGCTTGTGTCTGGATTAGATTCCCACGTGAAGAAAGTGAGCAGTGGGCACCTCAGACCCAGTGAGGTCACCCTTCCAGGGAGAGGCGTGGCCTTACCTGCAACTGAGTTGGGCCGTGGCATTATTAGCGAGCTGGAGCTCTGAGAATAAGGGACCGGACCATCTCCAACTGAGGCTTCGGCTTTGGGCAGCACGCTCTCCGCTGGCCCAGGGGGCTCCTCTTCTGCCACTGGGGAGCAATTATCTGCCCTGCGGTCATGGAGCACTCCCTTCTGTACCCCTAACCTTAGGCTTCCGTCCTTATTCCATTCCAAACTGGAGCCACTCCGGTCATCATTTTCCGATGAACTTGTAATTGTGGCTGAAATGAGAGACCAAAATACTTTGAAGGAAGCCAGGAATAGCTGGGGCTCTTGAGAGCTCACACAGACACACAGACACACACACACCATCCCCATGATCAATGGTTTTCTCGTCTGTGCAGACTGTTATCAAACTATGTTTCATACAGTGTATTTTGGTAAGTTAGAAGAATGCTGCTTATCAGGGGAAATAAACTGCTAAATCATTCTACAGGGGAGGGAAAAGAAAACTCTGATAAGAAGATAAAGAAAAAACTGTCTAAAAGTATCTGAGAGCTAACAGTAAATCTATATAGTTTGGAAATGATATATCCTGCCTTTTAACAAAGATGAACTGCTCACAAAAGAATTCAAATCTCATTAAATTCCTTTGAACCTTTAAGTGTTTTTCCCAAATTAATAACATTTGTGCTCAGTGAGAAGGGGCAGGGCAGTACAATGGTTAATGAAGGAAAGATGTAGGAGGAAGATCTATAAAACAAAATCCAATGATAAAGTCAGACAGAAACTTAATCCTTAGACTTAAAACATTATAACATCTGTTTAAGACATCCAGAGAGGCCGGCTTGACTTTAATCCTTTAGCAGCCTAGGATGGAAACCTTGAAGAAAGGAGGGACAGGAATACATAAGCATGGGAAGGGATACTTGATGGCAGAATTAATATTTAACCTCTTCCAAGAAAACCAGGATGGAAAAGCATCTTGGCAAAAAAGGAAAAATAGGACAACATTCATTCTATAAATCTACAAACAGCCACTTCCAATTTGAAGGTACTGAGCCATATGTGATCCACTTGCAAACACAGGTCCCGCCATGGGTCCAGCACTGGCTTGTGTCCTGGAGAACAG
>SJYQ01003819.1:0-34093 GCA_006410935.1 Redunca redunca
AACCAATACAGTATTGTAAAGTAAACTAAAGTTAAAATAAAAATTAAAAAAAAAATAAAGAGCCTTTTGATGAAAGTGAAAAAAATAAAAAATAAAACAATCATCTGTTGACGGGCCCTTAGGTTGTTTTCATGTCTTGGCTGTTATAAATAGTGCTGCTATGAACACTGGGGTTCATGCATCTTTTCAAATTAGAGTTTTCTCCTAATATGTGCCCAAGAGTAGGGTTGGTATATTGTATAGCAGCTCTGTTTTTGTTTTTTTAAGGAATCTCCTTACTGTTCTTCACAGTGGCTATACCAATTTACATCACCACCAATAGTATACAGGGGTTCCCTTTTCCCCATACCCCCCCAACCTTTATTATTGATGATGACCATTCTGACTGGTGTGAAGTGGTACCTCATTGTGATTTAGATCTGCATTTCTCTAATAATTAGTGATGTTGAGCATTTTTCATGTATCTGTTGGCCATCTGTATGTCTTCTTGGGAGGAATGTCTATCTATGTCTTCTGCCCATTTTTTGATTGGGTTGTTTATTTCTTTTATTTTAAGTTGTATCAGCTGTTTGTATATTCTAACTACTAACCTACAGGGAATTTTTTATGTTCTCTATATTTTTATGTATTGTTGCAATTCTTTATAAGGAGCATGTATAATTAATATGATCCAAAAAGCTTTTTTAACCACAAAATAAAATTAGAGAACAATGAAGAAGTTCAATAGGAGTGCTGGCAATCGATGAGTAAAATCTCTCCAAAAAATTAATAAAACAAAGATGAAGAGAGAATGTAGAAATGTGAGGATTATTAGAGCCCTATCATGAAGTTACAACCTCTAACAAGAGTTCCAGGGGAAAAGGAGAGAAGGAAATTATCAAGTAAATAATACATATCCTTTTTCCCAATAGTAAAGGTTGAGTGTCTAGACTGAAGGGTACAATGAATGTTGAGCTCAGTGGATAAAAAGAAACTTACATCCAGGATTATCACTAAGATATTTCAGAACAACAGGGATAAAAGAAAAACCCTTAAAAACTTCCAAATTAAATATTAAAACCCAAGCCATACACAAATGCCATGGTCCTTCTCACAGCAACATTCGATGGTAGAGCACAGTGAAGAAATGTCTACAAGGTTGTTTTTTTTTTAACTTTTTAAAAAATTTTAGTTCTTACTCCCTTTTCATTTTATCTTTTGGCTTGCCACATGGCTTGTGGGATCTTAGTTCCTCAAGCAGGGACTGAACCCATAGCCTCTGCACTGGAAGCTCTTAACCACTGGACTTCCAGGGAAGTTTTTGAAGAGTAATTTCAACCCAGAATTCTATATAAAGCCTCAGCATCCATCAAGTATGAGAGTTTAAAAAGGAGTTTTTCTTCAGACATTCAAAAAACTCTATACCTCCTACGTACTTTTTCTTAAGGAAGATATTTTTGAGCATAACAAAGAAGTAAAGGTAGACGTAGGATTCAAGAAACAGGAAACCAGAGAGGAAAATTATGCAGAATTCCTGGAGAACAAGTCGTCTGAATTATAGCAGGAGGTCAGAGGTTTCCAAGAGGAAGGCCCTTAGGAGAAAGGAGAGACCTGATAGAATACTGACATGTTTGAACACTTAGAAAATGGTTTGTAGATGACCTGACGGAGAGTTAAATTGAAGGACAGACATAGAAAATCACACATGCAAAAAATGCAATCATTATTGACTCCAGGAAAAAAAAAGTCACTACAATCCACTACTTGGCTGTACATTGAATAATATTTTCATGTCCTTGGCAATATAAACACTTGTAACTGATTTAGCCATATACTGGGGAAGATGATATTAGTTGAATAGGAATAGAGAGGAGACAAAAATTTGAGATGCTGATTCTTCATGATGACCACAACTGGAGGTTAATAGATAACATTTTAAATAAATCAAAATAGCAGTTTAACATTATTATTAAAATCTAACTTGATTGTCTCTGGGTGAGGGAGGGACGAGCAGACGGCTGTCTTGTTTTCAGAGGCAGTCTTCTAACTCCTCACTACTCTTGAGTCAGGCTGTGTTGAGGGGATAGGCAGTGTCCTGTCACATGGGAGCTGGTGAGCACTGCATCCTCAGGTCCCACCTGCACATCTAGTCAGAACATGTATCCCAGCAAAGCTCAGGCAATCTAGATGAACCTTAAGCTTTGAGAAGCACAATGTTAGTACCATTTTATTTTATAACTATGTGCATGCATAATTTTGATAACTTTTCTTAAAGTAAAAGGAAAAAAAACCACCCTAAAAAACAGGGAGAATAAAGCATTTTCTAAAGCTTATGCTAAAGCTAAAACCCCAATACTTTGGCCACCTGATGTGAAGAACTGACTCGTTTGGAAAGATCCTGATGCTGGTAACGACTTAAGGCAGGAGGAGAAGGGGATGACACAGGATGAGATGGTTGGATGGCATCACTGACTCAATGGACATGAGTTTGAGTAAGCTCCATGAGTTGGTGATGGACAGGGAAGCCTGGCATACTGCATTCCATGGGGTCACAAAGAGTCGGACATGACTGAGCTACTGAACTGAACTGAAAGCTTATTTACAAGGATGTTCACTGTGGCATATTTAAAAAGTTGTGAACAACCTAACTGTTCAAAACAGTAGAAAACTGATTAAGAATTTGATGCATACATACAAATGAATACCATGTAGTCATTAAACTAATGATACAAATGTTTTCCTCTAATTAAACTTTTAATTTTGATATAATAATTGTAGATACCCATGCAGATGTAAGGAACACTACAGAGAAGTCCAGTGTCCTCTGTATGCAGACTCTCACAATGGTATAGTACAGTATCACCACCAGGAAGAGACGCTGAGACAACCAAGGCCTCACTGAGATTCTGTTTCTCTCCAGTCATTTGTATGTGCGGTTGTGTGCATATACATGTGTGTAGTGTTATATATTCAGTTCTATGTGGTTTTATCACATATGTAGATTCAACTACCTACCACCACATCCAGATACAGAACAGTGTCATCACTTCAAGATCTTTGGGTTGCCCCTTTATAACCTCACCCAACTTCTCCCCTCGAACCTCTGGTAATGACTAATATATTCTTCATTGCTATAGATTTTCATTTGAAGAATGTTTTACGGATGGATTTCTATAGTATATAACTTTTTGGTATTGTTTTTTTTTCCCACTCACAGTAATTCTCTGGAGAACCACTGAAATTGTATTTCACTATTATCCATACTGTGGAATATTACTACTGTGCTATAATACTACTATGAGTGTATAATATTATAATACTATTCCATGGTGTGGATGTACCACACTTTGTTAACCATCTACCCATAGAAAGATATCTGGGTTGTTTCCAGCTGAGGGCTACTATGAACACTTATGTATTAAGTTTATATGTAAACTAAGTTTCATTTTCCTGAGATAAAGACACAAGTGCAATTGCTGGGTCATACAATAAACCCAGGTTCAGTTTCATAAGAAACTGCCAGCCCTTTCCTAAGTAACTGTACTGCTTCACATTCCTACCAGAAATGTGCAAGATACTCAGTTTCTTCACGTCCTTACCAGTATTTGGGGTTCTCATATATTTTTATTTTAATCATTCTGATTGTTTTTAATTTGCATTTCTTTTTTGGTTAATGGTTTTTTCATGTGCACATTTGCCATCTGTATATACTCTCTGGTTAAATGTCTTTTGTCCGTTTTCTAGTTGGATTGTTTGTATTTTTACTGTTGAATTTTGAGATTTTATATTCTAGAACTACTCTTTTGTTGGATAGTTCAGTTCAGTCACTCAGTCGTGTCTGACTCTTTGTGACCCCATGAATGGCAGCACGCCAGGCCTCCCTGTCCATCACCATCTCCCGGAGTTCACTCAGACTCACGTCCATCCAGTCAGTGATGCCATCCAGCCATCTCATCCTCTGTCGTCCCCTTCTCCTCCTGCCCCCAATCTCTTCCAGCATCAGAGTCTTTTCCAATGAGTCAACTCTTCACATGAGGTGGCCAAAGTACTGGAGTTTCAGCTTTAGCATCATTCCTTCCAAAGAAATCCCAGGGTTGATTTCCTTCAGAATGGATTGGTTGGATCTCCTTGTAGTCCAAGGGACTCTCAAGAGTCTTCTCCAACACCACAGTTCAAAAGCATCAGTTCTTCCTTGCTCAGCTTTCTTCACAGTCCAACTCTCACATCCATACATGACCACAGGAAAAACCATAGCCTTGACTAGACAGACCTTAGTCGGCAAAGTAATGTCTCTGCTTTTCAATATGCTGCCTAGGTTGGTCACAACTTTTCTCCCAAGGAGTAAGTGTATTTTGATTTCATAGCTGCAATCACCATCTGCAGTGATTTGGAAGCCCCCCAAAATAAAATCTGACACTGTTTTCACTGTTTCCCCATCTATTTCCCATGAAGTGATGGGACCAGATGCCATGATCTGCATTTTCTGAATGTTGAGCTTTAAGTCAACTTTTTCACTCTCCACTTTCACTTTCATCAAGAGGCTTTTTAGATCCTCTTCACTTTCTGCCATAAGGGTGGTGTCATCTGCATATCTGAGGTTATTGATATTTCTCCCGGCAATCTTGATTCCAACTTGTGCTTCTTCCAGTCCAGCGTTTCTCATGATGTACTCTGCATAGGAGTTAAGTAAGCAGGGTGACAATATACAGCCTTGACGTACTTCTTTTCCTATTTGGAACTGTGGTTGTTCCATGTCCAGTTCTAACTGTTGCTTCCTGACCTGCATATAGGTTTCTCAAGAGGCAGGTCAGGTGGTCTGGTATTCCCATCTCTTTCAGAATTTTCCATAGTTTATTGTGATCCACACAGTCAAAGGCTTTGGCATAGTCAATAAAGCAAAAATAGATGTTTTTCTGGAACTCTCTTGCTTTTTCCATGATCCAGCGGATATTGGCAATTTGACTTCTGGTTCCTCTGCCTCTTCTAAGACCAGCTTGAACATCTGGAAGTTCACGGTTCATGTATTGCTGAAGCCTGGCTTGGAGAATTTTGAGCATTACTTTACTAGCATGTGAGATGAGTGCAATTGTGCGGTAGTTTGAGCATTCTTTGCCATTGCCGTTCTTTGGGATTGGACTTTTCCAGTCCTGTGACCACTGCTGAGTTTTCCAAATTTGAGGGCATATTGAGTGCAGCACTTTCACAGCATCATCTTTCAGGATTTGAAATAGCTCAACTGGAATGCCATCACCTCCACTAGCTTTGTTGGTAGTGATGCTTTCTAAGGCCCACCTGACTTCACATTCCAGGATGTCTAGCTCTAGGTGAGTGATCACACTATTGTGATTATCTTGGTNTTGCTTCTCTTCTTTTCACAGCTATGTGTAAGGCCTCCCCAGACAGCCATTTTGCTTTTTTTACATTTCTTTTCCATGGGGATGGTCTTGATCCTTGTTTCCTGTAGAATGTCATGAACCTCAATCCATAGTTCATCAGGCACTCTATCTATCAGATCTTGTCCCTTAAATCTATTTCTCACTTTCACTGTATTATCATAAGGGATTCGATTGAGGTCATACCTGAATGGTCTAGTGGTTTTCCCTACTTTCTTCAATTTAATATGTGGCTTGCAAATAAAGTCTCCGCAATGTGTGGTTTAGCTTTTCATCTTCCTACCAGAGTGTTTCTTTGTACAGCAAAAGGTTTTGATTTTGATGAAGTCCAATTTATTATTTTTTTCCATTATGGATGTAACTTTGGTATTGTGACTAAGAACTCTTTATTATCTTCTAGATCTCAAAGATTTCCTCCTAAAAATCTTATACTGTTATGTTTTACATTTAAATGTGTGATTAATTAATTTTGAATTGTTTTTGAATAAAGTGTAAGGTTTAGGTTTAGCTTTTTCCCCTATGGATGTCCAAATACCTTAGCCTTGTTTATTGAAAAGACTCCTGTTCTTCCACTAAATTGCTTTTGCATCAGAAACCAGTTGAGTGTATGTGTATGCATCTGTTTTGGGGTTCTCTACTTTTTTTTTTTGATCTATATGTCTATCCCTACCCCAATACCACAATTGATTAAGTAGCCCTAACTAATATTGGGTAGATGGATTCCTCTCACTTTATTACTTTTACAAAACTGTTTTAGCTATTTTAGGGCCTGTGCCTCTCCTTATAAATTTTAGAATACAAAAGATTTTTCAAGGTTAGAAAATGTTCACATTGTACTTCCCCACCCTCAGTTAAAATCTCTAAGTAGAAACAGCACTTCCCAAGTCAGGGAAGAGGACAGGAGAAAGTCGGGTAAACCACTCAGCATTCATTAAGCTGATGCTCCCACAGTCATTCCTTTTCTTGCTCCCTCTTGATCATGGTTTCCTTCCAAGCCCCCTTAGCCAGGAGCACAAACCCATCTATATACAAATAAGATTATAAATAAGATGCTAAAATTTGCTTTCCCTGGAATCCTAAGTTCTCTGTCCCTCTACCTGAAATTAAAAATCTCTACATGCAAACAGCACCTTTTTACTCCCAAGGATTGCCTCCTCTTGTTCTCCACCACACACACAAATATGCTAGAATATCCCAGATATAAGGTGACACTGTGGAGGGCTAAATTACATGGCTGTCTGTAGTTAAGGAAATTCTTCCTCATCATTGAGAAGTTGGACTGGACCTGAGAGAGCCACCTGAAAGGTTCTGTTAGACTTCAGACTTCTAAGCCAAGGGAGCCCTATCCCATTAACCTTTTCAATTTCTTAATTACATTTCAATGTTAATAGTCTTTTCAATATCGGAAATAATCTTATTTGCTCAATTATTTACTCACTCTCACCTTCTGCCCCTCCCTTGAGGGGAGTGCTGAAGAATTGATGCTTTTGAACTGTGATGTTGGAAAAAACTCTTGAGAGTCCCTTGGGCTGCAAGGAGAGCCAACCAGTCCATTCTGAAGGAGATCGGTCCTGGGTGTTCTTCGGAAGGAATGATGCTAAAGCTGAAACTCCAATACTTTGGCCACCTCTTGTGAAGAGCTGACTCACTGGAAAAGACTCTGATGCTGGGAGGGACTGGGGGCAGGAGGAGAAGGGGATGACCGAGGATGAGATGGCTGGATAGCATCACCGACTGGATGGACGTGAGTCTGAGTGAACTCCAGGAGTTGGTGATGGACAGAGAGGCCTGGCGTGCTGCAATTCATGGGTTGCAAAGAGTCGGACACGACTGAGCGACTGAACTGAACTAAACTGAGTCATGAGCTGGGGGTAAAGAATAGATGGATACCCTTGCAAACAATGAAATTTAGAATTTCTGTTCATTAGAAGATATCACCAAAGAAGGAAAAAGACAAACCATGGAGTGGGAAATCATATTGATGGCACATTTAACCAACAAAGCAATTGTATCCAGAATATGTACAATCAATAAGTAAAAGACAACTTCATTGACAAATGGACAAGGTATTCGGTCAGACACATCCCCAAAGAGAATATTCAAATTGTCAAAAAGCATTAAAAGGGTGTATAGAAGCTCTATACAGTCAGCAAAAACAAGACTGGGAGCTGACTGTGACTCAGATCATCAACTCCTTATTGCAAAATTCAGACTTAAATTGAAGAAAGCAGGGAAAACCACTACACCATTCAGTTCAGTTCAGTTCAGTCATTCAGTCGTGTCTGACTCTTTGCGACTCCATGAATCGCAGCATGCCAGGCCTCCCTGTCCATCACCAACTCCTGGAGTTCACTCAGACTCACGTCCGTCTAGTCAGTGATGTCATCCAGCCATCTCATCCTCTGTCGTCCCGTTCTCCTCCCGCCACCAATCGCTCCCAGCATCAGAGTCTTTTCCAATGAGTCAACTTATGATATAAATCAAATCCCTTACGATTATACAGTGGAAGTGACAAATTGATTCAAGTGATTAACTCTGGTAGACAGAGTGTCTGAAGAACTATGGACGGAGATTTGTGACACTGTACAGAAGCTGGTGATAAAAACTATCCCCAAGAAAAAGAAATACAAAAAAGCAAAATGGTTGTCTGAGGAGGCCTTACAAAGGGCTGAGAAAAGAAGATAAGTGAAAGGCAAAGGAGAAAAGGAAAGACATATCCATCTGAATTCAGAGTTCCAAAGAATAGCAAGGAGAGATAAAAAGGCCTTAAGTGATCAATCCAAAGAAAAAGGAAAACAATAAAACAGGAAAGACTAGAGATCTCTTCATGAAAATTAGAGATACCAAGGAAACACTTCATGCAAAGATGGGCACAATAAAGGACAGAAATGGTATGGACCTAACAGAAGCAGAAGATATTAAGAAGAGGTGGCAAGAATACACAGAAGAACTATACAAAAAATATCTTAATGACCCAGACAACTACGATGGTGTGATCACTCACCTAGAGCCAGACATCCTGGAGTGTGAAGTCAAATGAGCCTTAGGAAGCATCAGTATGAACAAAGCCAGTGGAGGTGATGGAATTCCAGCTGAGCTATTTCAAATCCTAAAAGATGATGCTGTTAACTCAATATGCCAGCAAATTTGGAAAACTCAGCAGTGTTCACAGGACTGGAAAAGGTCAGTTTTCATCCCAACCCCAAAGAAAGACAATGCCCAAGAATGTTCAAACTAGTGCACAATTGCACTCATAAATGATCGCAAAGTAATGCTCAAAATTCTCCAAGTGTGGCTTCAACAGTATGTTAACCAAGAACTTACAGATGTTCAAGCCAGATTTAGAAAAGGCAGAGGAACCAGAGATCAAATTGCCAACACCCGCTGGATCAGAAAATTCCAGAAAAACATCTACTTTTGCTTCAATGACTATGCTAAAGCCTTTGACTGTGTGGATCACAACAAACTGGAAGATTCTTAAAGACATGGAACTACCAGACCACCTTACCTGCCTCTTGAGAAATCTGTATGCAGGTCAAGAAGCAACAGTTAGAACCGGACATGGAACAATGAACTGATTCCAAATTGGGAAAGGAGTACATCAAGGCTGTATATTGTTACTCTGCTTGTTTAACTTATATGCAGAGTACATCATGCAAAATGCTGGGCTGGATGAAATCAAGCTGAAATCAAGATTGCTGGGAGAAATATCAATAACATCAGATATGCAGATGACTCCACCCTTATGGGGTGGAGTCAGAGAGCAAGGAGGAACTAAAGAGCCTCTTGATGAAGGTGAAAGAGGAGAGTGAAAAAGTTGGCTTAAAACTCAACATTCAAAAAACTAAGATCATGGCATCCGGTCCCATCACTTCAAGGCTTATAGTTGGGGAAACAATGGAAACAGTGACAGACTTTATTTAGGGGGGCTCCAAAATCACTGCAGATGGTGACTGCAGCCATGAAATTAAAAGATGCTTGCTTCTTGGAAGAAAAGCTAATACAAACCTAGACAGCATATTACAAAGCAGAGACATTATCTTTCTGACAAAGTTCTGTGTAGTCAAAGCTACGGTTTTTCCAGTAGTCATGTATGGATGTGAGAGTTGAATCATAAAGAAAGCTGAGCATCAAAGAATTGATGCTTTTGAACTGTGGTGTTGGAGAAAACTCTTGAGAGTCCCTTCGACTGCAAGGAGATCCAACCAGTCCATCCTAAAGATCAGTCCTGGATGTTCATTGGAAGGACTGATGTTGAAACTGAAACTCCAATACTTTGGCCACCTCATGCGAAGAGCTAACTCATTGGAAAAGACCCTGATGCTGGGAGGGATTGAAAGAAGGAAGAGAAGGGGACAACAGAGGATGAGATGGTTGGATGGCATCACTGACTCAATGGACACAAATTTGAGCAAGCCCCAGAAACTGGTGATGGACAGGGAACCCTGGCATGCTGCAGTCCATGGGGTTCCAGCGTTGGACATAACTGAGTGACTGAACTGCACTGAGCATCTTTAGACATTAGCCAGTGCAGCGCTCAGTTGTGTCTGACTCTTTGCAACCCCATGGACTGTAGCCCTCCAGGCTCTTCTGTCCATGAGATTTCCCAGGAAGAATACTGAGTGGTTTTCCATTTCCTTCTCCAGGGCATCTTATTGACCCAGGAATGGAACCTGCATCTCTTGCATCTCTTGCATTGGCAGATGGATTCTTTACCATTTGTGTCACCTGGGAAGCCCTCTTCAGACATTGGGGAAATGCAAATTACCTCTACCTGCTTAGCAGAATTGTTAAAATTGGTTAACAATATCAAGTAAAGGCTAATGAGATTATGGAGAAAAGGAAACTCTTATGGAGTGAGCATAAATTGGCACAATCACTTTGGAATTATACTAGCAGTATCTAGTAAAGCTAGTAAAGCTGAAGATAAGCAGCCCCAATGACCAAGCCATTTCACTCCCAGGAGGCACATCCAACAGAAAGGCATACGCTCATGCAGTAGGCACCTGAGCACAAAGCTTCCTGGCAGCAACAGCTGACTGATACGTACGCTGTGCAATACTGATTCAAAGTCATTGCACATAATGATGAAAATGAAAGAACTTTCGACGCACAGCACAAGGATGAGTCTTAACAAAATTAGAGTGAACCAAATGGATCAGGAATAAAAGAACACATAAGGTGGTATGCACATAAAGTTCAAAAATAGGCAAAAATAAACTATATTGTTTGGAGGCACAAAGGTAAGCAGTAAAACTATAATGAGACAAGGAAGTGAATACCATA
Source organism: Redunca redunca (assembly GCA_006410935.1). NCBI lineage: Eukaryota > Metazoa > Chordata > Mammalia > Artiodactyla > Bovidae > Redunca > Redunca redunca. The sequence continues at coordinate 10,659 of SJYQ01003819.1, forward strand.
GAAGTTGGCACAGAGCCTATGGCCAGCGAGGAGGAAGGACTCTTAGACCAGGAAGGGCTGTAGTGTTCTGACTCAAGGGCAGGTTACTCAGTGTTTGATTCACAGCAATATATTGTCTACACATTTATGCACTAGGCTTTTCTGTATGATGCTGCATATCTCAAATTAAAAGAGCTCTAAAGGAACAAACTGCAGGATGTGAAATCACAGGAAGTTAAAGCCTCTATAGATTACATGGAAGAAAAGTTATGACAAATCTAGACAGTGTATTAAGAAGCAGAGGCATTACTTTACTGACAAATGTTCATCTAGTCAAAGCTATGGTTTTTCCAGTAATCATATATGGATGTGAGAGTTGGACCATAAAGAAGACTGAGCACTGAAGAATTGATGCTTTCAAACTGTGGTGTTGAGAGTCCCTTGGACTGCAAGGAGATCCAACCAGTCAGTCCTAAAGGAAATCGGTCCTGAACATTCATTGGAAGGACTGATATTGAAGCTGAAGCTCTAATACTTTGGCCACCTGATGTGAAGAGCCGACTCATTGGAAAAGAACCTGATTCTGGGAAACTTTGAGGGCAGAAGGAGAAGGGGGTGATGGAGGTTTGAGATGGTTGGATGGCATCATCGACTTAATGGACATGAGTTTGAGCAAGCTCCAGGAGATGGTGAAGGACAGGGAAGCCTGGCGTGCTGCAGTCAATGGGGTTGCAGAGTCAGGCATGACGGAACAACTGAACATAGATGAACATAGATGACACGATCATAGCCATGTTAAATATATGGTTCCAGAATAAAATCTGGAAGAAAATTTAACAGTGGTAGTTTTGGAATAAAAGAACTCTTGCTACTTAAGAGTATTGTGGAATGAAGAAATGGGAACACCCCTGGATTCCTTGCCAATTTCTTCTGCGATTACAGCCTGCTCTCCCAGGAACAACCACTAGATGGAGCCTTACCTTTAGCTCTAATTTCAGTTTCTGCCCATGGTTGCCCAGGGCTTCAGCTAGAGAGAGCAAACTTTTCAGAGCTTTTCTCCCCTCTCCTTCCCATGTACATGTATCTGCCACTCGCTTGTATTGGTATTAACACATGTTCTGATGCACAAGGGTGTGAGTTCTCATTCCTCCTGTGAGGTTTGACATAGAAGAATATGAATGAACATTTATGCAGCATCCACTTCATGCCTGACTCATTCTTGCATCCTTTACCATCACAGCGTGCAGGCTGTTTGGGTGTTTACTGAGGTTCCCCGCACTTGGGGGCTTCCCAGGTGGCACTGTGGTAAAGAATCCACCTGCCAGTGGAGGAGATGCAAAAGAACTGGGTTCAATCCCTGGGTTGGGAGACTCTGCTGGAGGAGGAAATGGCAACCCACACCAATATTATTGCCTGGAGAATTTCATGGGCAGTGGAGCTACAGTCCATGGGGTCACGCAGAGTCAGACACGACTGAGCACACAGCACACATACACGCCCCTGTGCCTGCTCCTCCCATAACACAGGGACAGTTTTATGATTATATTATTTAGGCACTAAAAATCTTTTTGGACTACTTGATTTTAATCTGACTGCTTGAATTTACCTCAATATAATCAATAGAAACATAACTAAATACAGTATAGCGATACTATGAAATAGCATGCTGGTTTCAACTAGGGAACAACGTATATAAAACCCCTGGAGGTCTGTATTTGCTGTTTTATTAAAGTAAACAGGAAAGATACAGGGTAGTATGTGTGTACGACCTGCTGTGTAACCCTCTTTTCCCCAAAGTGAAAGTGAAAGTTGCTCATACTCATCGTGTCTGACTCTTTGTGACCCGATGGACTATACAGTCCATGGAATTCTCCAGGCCAGACTACTGGAATGGGTAGCTGTTCCCTTCTCCAGGGGATCTTCCCAAACCAGAGATCAAACCCAGGTCTCCTGCATTGCAGGCGGATTCTTTACCAGCCATCCCCCTTATCATCCTGTTGATGTGTGGAGATAATGTAGATAACATACATCCAACTGCTGACACTATTTCCTTCTGTGGAATGTGACTGGTGGCTTTTTATTGTTACCTTTTCTCTTCTACATCTGTACTGGCTTTGTTTTTAATTTTCCTAATAATTAAAAATAAGCAAAACAATAGGAAAAAAATCTTTGAAAGCTAGTATTTAACACTTTACAGATGAGGACATATGTTGAATAAAGTGATGTAATTTCAGCTGGTAGTCCTCACTTTTGAATGAGAAACGTCTAATTCCAGTGTGTTGGGAATACCCTGTGAATATTCACCTGTCCCAGCTCATTTCCTCCTAAGCAGCCCACAAAGAGCCTGGTGGCTGCGGTGAGCACTCCAGACATGTCAGTTATAGCACACAGGGCCTTCAGCTTGTCCTGTGCACAGAAGTGTAGTCTATGGGAAGAGCAGGTGCGGGGGGCCTCAGCAAACACCCGGACACACTGCATGTGTTTAGCAAACAGTGAGATGATTGTCAAGTGCCCAGGAAAGGACCGGACACTAAGCAGATGCTGAATAAATGTTCTTTCCTATTCCTCTTTCAAATCTTAACAGGAGGAGAGAGAAGGCCACATATGCTTACAAATCAGAACATATACGAAGGCTGGAGAGCCTGAGCGCCGGGGAAAAGTGCACACTTAGAGAGGGTGACTGACACTTGCCACAGGGAGACCACAGCCAGTTTGCTAAAGGGCCAGGCTTACCAGGAGCCCAGAGGCAGCACATGGGGGTGGGAGGCTGCATTTGGCCCTGCTTGAGGCTAATGCTGAACTTTTTGCCCTTCCATACCAGCACAGTGCTGGGCACGCAGAGACATCACATCTATTTGTCTAAAAAGGCAACGGGACAAGGGCAAATGGGAGCAAGAGTGGACAGGAAAAGGGAGGTCTGCTTTCACAGTCCCAAGACTACTCTTTCTGGAATTTACCTCCTTCAGAGGGCAGCCTGACTTGAGAGAAATCCTAAGCTGGTATCCCTTTTCTTGTGCCTGACCCAGCACCTGTTCCCTATCCTGGGTAGATGACTTTGCTTTGGGGGAGAGACTGTTTTACTTTACTAGGAATTTCAGAAGGACCACTAATCTCTCCTTATATCCAAACAAGTTAAACTGGATCAGGTTTAGATTTCAGGAAAAAAAACCCACAAACATACTAGAAAGAAAAGTTGGAAATTTTCCTTTTAAAATTTCACAGTGGAGAAGAATGAAGGCTGAAAGAAAAGAGCCTACATCAACCACTGGATACAAAATAACCAGACTATAAACAGGGCACTGATACAAAGGGAAATTCAGATAGCTTGAATTACATAGGGAAAATAGAGACCACACAGAATTACAGCAAAATGCAGTTCCCACTTGTTAGTTTGGCAAATTTCAAGAGATCAGTCTGGCTGTGTTGATTCCGGTGGGACCCTCATGTGTGTAAGTGGGGCAATCTCCATGGACGGCAGAATGGCCTTCCTAATCCTCCCCTCCACTCACTTAGGAAAATGTCCTGTGTGGTACCCTCCTTAAGAGGTAAAAAAATGTGAGTTGATTGATGTGAGTCACAGATAACTCACCTCACTCCCAAGAAGGTCCTTCAGTGAGGGTGCTGTGCTTACGCCACAGGGATGCTGGCTTCTTTTCCTGCTCTCTTCCTTCTGTTCACCATGGTCTAATGCCTGCAGAGAAAGCAGGAGGCTTATCCAGGCCTGGGACATCTTGGGGTTTCCAGGGGCCTCTGAGCTGGTGTCCACATGGCTGTAGCTTCCGAGAGAAACCACTGAGATGGCCCTACCCTTTTCAGGGTAGAGGAAATCTGCCCGCTGGGCACCAGGCCTGAGACTCTGGGGCTTGGGGCTCAGGGGCTTACAGGGCACGCTTTGGCTTCCATGTGCCAGGCAACAGGTGGAGCTTGAGGGAAGGGTGCAGCTGATCCCAGTCTGCTGCCTCCCAGGACTGGTGGGTGACAAAGGCCAAGACTTTTCAGGAAAGGTACTGGGAGGTATGTATTCACCACTTTCCTGGGTACTTGTACATTTGATAGTTGGTTCACTTTTTCTCCTGTTATCTGAAGAAGCCAAATTGCTGGATGACAAAGGTATGGGGGAATGTGTGGGTGTCCAATGATCTCTAAAAACATAGCTCTCCTTGTGTTCCACCACTGTGTTCTCACAGTGGCTATTGGTCTCTGGTGGGAAACGGCTGGGGGTATTCAAGATTTCTGGTCCTGGAATCAGACTTACTAAGGAGGACCTTTTGGAGCCTCGGGCATCTTTCCTTTTCAGGAATGTGCGCCAGGAAGTCTGGCGCAACCTGCTCTTTTCCTTCTGGTCCTTGGAAGAGCATGAAGAACATTCACCAGTGTTCTCTTTTTCTAAAACTCTTGACTCAAAAAAATTTGCAAAGGTCTTATGAGCTGAGGCCAACCTTGCCCTGAGTCTTTTCTCTGGAGTGTTGAATCTCCTGGCGTCGCAGCTTTCTGAGGACTGTCTTCTGCTACCGAGGTCCCCAGGGGTCTCCACCCGACCCCCTTCCATCAGCCCTGGGGCTCCTTGGCTTGATCCCTGGAGGCCGATCACCGGAAAGATTCCGACATGCGCGTTGCAAGGAGTTCCGGCCTGGCCGGAGAAGCTCTGCGCGCTGCCCGTTGCGGGCTGACTGTCGGAGCACAGTTCCTCGAGGCCGGAGGAACCCCCAGGGTGGCCCCCTCCTGGGCTCTCAGTGGCCGAGGGCTTGCTTTTTCTGAAGGAGATTACCTTGGGAAACGCCAGGCGCTTTCCAGGCTCCCGCGATGCTTGGCGGAGCTTGTGGGGCGGTCTGGACGGTTGGAGTGCACTCTTACGGGCACGGGCCTGGACGCCGGGCTCCTTGTCGGTGTCTGCATCGCCCTCTGCTCGCGTGTCCTCCGGGCTCGGTGGCCCTCGGCTGCCCGCGGGGTGAAGGCCCCAGGCCTCGGGCTTCCCAGCAGCTTCCTCCCTGGCTGCTGGAATCCTGGAGCTCTGGCTGGCCCCAGGTTGGTTCTCTTCCATAGGCGCCCCTGTGCTCAGCATGATCCCCGCGTGCTCCTGGGAAGACGTTTTTCTCCTCCCCGGGGGCCAATCTTCCGAAGCAGCCTGGGGGATCAGAACTATCCCAGGCTCTGAGGCTTGGGCCACCTGCCGAAGAGCCCCATCGTTACCTCGCAGGCTGCAGGCTGCTGACAGTTCACACTCTTTGCCGCAAGTTTTTGGTTTCCCAGCCAGAGGAGACTCACAGGGGGTCGCTCCAGCACTGTGGAGAGACCCTGGTCTTTCCTCTAGAAACTCACAGGACTGTGTTTTTAGCAGAGGACCCATTTTCTTCCTGGTGGCCTGCAGCCCTTTCTGCTCAACAGCTATAATGATGAGCGTGCCCCTAGAAGATGCGTCTGCTTTGGGCTCTGTCTGGAGGCCTTCTGCAAAGGGTATGGTATCAGCCTTGTGCCCCTGCTCACGTTCCTCATCCCCACAGCTGCAGTGAGACATGGTGGCTGCTGCGACTCCTGAAAACCCCTGCAAGGCATTTTTTGTGAAGCTGGGATCTGGAACCATCACGTCTTCTGCTTCCTTTAAAGTGTCTGCTGTGCTTGATTTCAGGGTTGTCTCTGGAGCATATGAATTATCACTCACTGTGGAGCAAACTCCCCAGTCTCTGTTCCACACCAGTGACCCACTCTTGCTGGGATGATGTGGGAGCTTGGCCCTAGCAGATGGCTTTCTTTTTTCGCTGAGGATATACTTTGATGTGTAATTGCTGGTTTGGTTTCCTGGCTCAGCAGAAATGCCCTGAAGGTGCTTCTGTGCATCACTCACGTCCTCAGCATCTGGTGCCTGGCCAGGGCCTTGGGGCTCCTCTGGTCTGCTTTCTGGGCCGTGTCCGGACTTGCACTCTGCTGGCACTGGCACTGCCTCTGTGGTGAGGCTCACCAACCCTGCAGTAAGGCATGAAGAGACTGGGCAGGACCTAGAATCCTGTCCTAACTGGTTTTCCAGCCAGAGATCTTCAGAGGGTGTGTCCTGAGAGGCCCTTTTCCAGGTTAGAGCCCTGAGTTTGTACTGATCCTTCAAAGGAAGAGTCTTCCTTTGGGAAGTAGGAAGTAAGTGAGACAGCTGGGTGGGAACAGGGTGAAGAGGGGTTCGTGTTATTGGAGCCCGTCCTGTTTCTGTCCCTTCCTTCAGATGGGTCCCAAACTTCACAAAGTTCTGCCCTAAAGGATCCTCAGAGTTTCTTAAGGGAAATTCTGCTATAGAGTGGGCCTTGCTCAGAGTCCTTGTGAGCCAACGGCAGTGCCTTGGGAGTGCCCTGCCTTCATCATCAGTATTTTCTGGGACACTATGGTAAAACTTGGCATGTAGGAGGCAGGATGTCCCTAAAGGAAGCCAGGGGGTGGTATCAAAGCTGTACTGGGAGCAGAGCAACCCCGATGTGGGGTCTGGAGGGTGTTTTTCCCCTGCCCTGGCTCCCAGAGGGGCTGTGCTATTCAGCGGGCTTCTGAGGGACAGCTGGCATACCCTCTGCCTGTTGTGGATATTTGGCCAGCTCTGGCTCTGTTCAGCGCACCAGAGAAGAAGGGGCCAGACCAGTGGGGTGCCCAGATGACTCTCAGACCTGGATCTCTGAGGAGGAAAAACAGAGAACCCTGTGATGTCTTGGGCAGTCACCACCTTTGCCGGTGGGAGGCCGTAACTGCCTGCAAGCCCCAGTGCAGAGCCCTGTGTGAGGAGAGCAGCCCTTCCTGGTGGCAGGTCTAGACCTCGGCCAGCCACATCTTCCTGGAGGTTGGCTCTCACTTCTCCAGCAACCGTAGCAGAGGTTTGTAACCCACTTTTGTGAGACTCTTCCTTGAAGTCAAGGCACAGATCTAGTTCCTCCTTTGGGTCAAGCCCAGGGACATCTGTCAAATATTGCTCCCGAGGGTCCCCAGATGCTGGGGTGTCAACGAATCCCTTGTGTGCTTCCCTGTCCTCGGAGGTACCACGTGGAGGGAGGCAGATTCCCTCTAGGAGGTCACCAGGCAGGGATTCAGTGTCAGAAGCGCTTTCAAAGGGATCAGTTTTGGTGTCTGATGGACTTTCACTCTGGTGGGACGGTGTCTCAGGATCATCGTGGTCTGTTTTCTGGCTCCACTCCTGTTCCTCTGGTTCTGCAGGAGAAGAGGGGCGCTGCTGACCTTCGGTGTCCCCGTGACCTGGCAGGTGTGCACTGGGCTCTGGAGTCTGGAAGGGCAAGAAGACAAGAGTCAGAGACAAGGCCTGAGGACATCTGTACACACGCACACTCTCCCTGCCTTTGTCAGAAGGAAGAAGGCTCAAAAGCACCTCATTAGTCCCCCATGTGCCCTTGAAAGAGAGGTAAATATGAAAAGCTACTTTTTATTAACACAGAAAAGAAGTGATGGAGTCAAACCCACACAATAGGGAGAAAGTGGTTAAAACAACCCTAATTAAAATAAGTGGAATGAACATGGGCAGTTTAGTTAATAAAATGTGTGAGTCATGGTGAGGAGCAAATCTCTGCCTCATGATTTCAGCAAGAAAGAGCAAATGAATATATGTTTGTTTTGTGTTCTGTTAGTTCTTATGCAACCAGCTGGATTAAAGTCAAAGTTCATTCACTTAGAAGTATTTTCTGATTTAGGTTTGCTGCTGCCAAAGGAAAAAGAGAACACACACACACACAAGAATTATTGAAACTGCAATCATGTATCAAGATGTTAGAAATGCCCAAGATAGCTTTGAGAACAAGACAAAAAGTAGGTGCTAGTATTTTTATACTTCTCTCATTACACATATTTCAATCAACTCTTTATAACATCATTTATATGCATCTCCTTAAAAGTATACAGACCTGAGCTTTTTGACAAATGTATATGCCCATGTAGTGGATTGGCCAAAAACTTCATTTTTGCATAACCTGAAAACCTGAACAAAGTTTTTTGGAAAACCCAGTAACTACCAATATGGTAAAAATCCTGAGTATTTCCTTTTCCCAGAAATGTCCCTGCTCTTCTCCAATCACTCTTTATCTCCCCTCTTCCTCTCTGTGACCTGTTTCTGCCACACAATCTAGATTTGCCTTTTCTAAAAGTTTCAGATGATCAGAATATGCAGAATGTATTCTTTGGGACCTGGCTTCTTTCTCTCAGCACAGTATTTTATAGGTTCACCCACATATCCCAGTTGTAACATTTGTTATACATGCAACACTTTGAAATTTGTGATAATGCTACCCAGCATTCACTTATCTAAAGCTCAAAGATTCCCCAGGCCAGGAATAGGACAAACATTTCCAGCTAAGGCTCCTCACACAAATTTTGTACAGAAGTCATTCACTCAACCAGCCTTTCCCAAGTACATATTCTGAGGACCTGTCATTAGAGGTTTTTCAAAATAAATGTGTTTTTAATCTTCTTTAATTGAGAGGAGAAAAGCAAACAAACACAAAAGAATGTGATGGTGATGTGTAAGCTATATAAGCTATAAGGCAGATTCAGAAAATAAAAAATAATATGATACTGTATTAGCATCAAATAATTTAGTATCATATAGTTTTAAATATGTTGCAAAGCAGGAAGGAGTTGGGAATAGGAGAGGAAACATTAGAAATCAAACCATCTAGGAAGGAGGGCTTTGTGGTAGCCTTGGGGTACCCAAGATAAGAGAGGAAGTCCCCCTGGTCTGCTGCAGACACTTGCTTCAGCGGCCCAGCTGCCAGGTGGCAAGCCCCTCACTGTACATCAGGAACACAGCCTCTGCCCTACAGACATCCCACGGCCTGGTAAGGCCGAGAAGGTCAGATGTGAATATACCTTGGCAAGCACAGAAGGCTGTTTAAAGGCAAGTCTGTATTTCATGAACAGAGAATTGAACAGGGAGCAGGGAGCCAGCTACAGGTTCCTTCTCAGTAACTCCTGCCTTCAAAAGCACCTCTGTTCCCTCACTTCGATGACCTGTTATTAAACTGGGAAGGGACCCCCTGACTTTAGAGCATTTCAGTAGTTCTTTCAACATCGTCATAGTTTGATGTCACCTCATAAACTCATATTGGTATCAATATTCACATGCTTCAGGGCTTTTGGGAAAATTCCAAAATCCCAAATTCCAAATGACCAATGATCTGGACATTGACTATGCCAAGATGCTGGGGGTCTCATTCCTGTCCCTGCTTCCTGCTCAGCATCCCTTTACTGGACATTGCCTGGGTCTTGATGAGGGTCAAGCCTTTCTTTGACTTCCAGGTATTCAGGCAAGAGGTATCACTCTGTCTCAGTAAAAATAAAAAATTTTCTAAACTCTTCTAGGTTACAGAATTGGTATTGAGGCTTGGTTTCCCCAGTGGGTCTGTGGGTAAGGAATCCACCAACAGTGCAGGAAATACAGGAGACATGAGTTCGATACCTGGGTCAGGAAGATCCCCTGGAGAAGGAAATGGCAACCTACTCCATTATTCTTGCCTAAAAAAATCCCATAGACAAATGAGCCTGATGGGCTACAGTCCATGGGGGCAGCAAAGAGTTGGACATTACAGAGCACACAAACTCAAACTCTCCCAGATTACAAAATTGGTATAGTCTATGCAAGAGCACTGGAAAGCCAGCTTTAATAGTCCTTAAAGTGTATACATCCCCTTCATGGATCACTGCTTTGTCATAGCAAAGGGGCTTACATAACTCAATGAAGCTGTGAGCCAAGCCATGCAAGGCCACCAAAGATGGATGGGTCATAGTGGAAAGTTCTGACAAAACATGGTCCATTGGAGGAGGGAATGACAAACCACCCCAGTATACTTTCTGTGAGAACCCAGTGAACTGTATAGAAAGGGGAAAAGATATGACACCGAACCATGAGACCCCCAGGTCATAAGGTGTCCAATATGCTACTGGGGAAGAGTCGAGGACAACTACTAATAGTCCCAGAAAGAATGAAGCGGCTGGGCCAACGCAGAAACGATGCTCGATCGTGGATGTGTCAGCTGAGGAAAGTAAAATCCAATGCTGTAAGAAGAGTACTGCACAGGAACCTGGAATGTTAAGTCCATGAATCAAGGTAAATTGGATGTTATTAAGCAGGAGATGGCAAGAGTGAACATCGACATCTTAGGAATCAGTTAACTAAAGTGGACAGGAATGAGTGAATTTAATTCAGATGACCACTATATCTACTACTGTGAGCAAGAATCCTGCAGAAGAAATGGAGTAACCTTCATAATCAATAAAAGAGTCAGAAATGCAGTACTTGAATGCAAACTCAAAATTGACAGAATGACCTCAGTTCATTTCCAAGGCAAACCATTCAACATCATTGTAATTAAGTTTATGCCCTGATCACTGATGCAGAAGAAGCTGAAGCTGATCAGTTCTATGAAGACCTAGAAGACCTCCTAGAACTAACACCAAAAAAAGATGTCCTAGTCATCATTGTGGATTGGAATGCAAAAGTAGGAAGTCAAGAGATACTTGGAGTAACAGGGAAGTTTAGCCTTGGAGTACAAAATGAAGCAGGGCAAAGACTAACAGAATTTCTGCCAAGAGAACACAGTGGTCATAGTAAACACCATTTTTCAACAACAAAAGAGATGACCTTATACATGGACATCACCAAATGGTCAATACTGAAATCAGATTGATTACATCCTTTGTAGTCAAAGATAGAGAATCTGTATATAGTCAGCAAAAACAAGACCTGTAGCTGACTGTTGCTCAGATTATCAGCTTTTCATAGCAAAATTCAGGTATAAGCTAAAGAAATGGGGAAACCCACTAGAGCCAGATAAGACTTAAATCAAATCCCCTATGAATATACAGTAGAAGTGATTATTCAAGTATAATCCCTTGAATATACAAATTCAAGAGATTAAATCTAGTAAACAGCACCTGAAGAACTATGGACAGAAGTTTGTAATATTGTATAGGAGGCAGCAAACAAAACCTCCCCAAAGAAAAAGAAAAGCCAAGAGGCAAAGTGGTTGTCAGAGGAGGCTTTACAAATAGCTGAAGAAAGAAGAGAAGTGAAAAGCAGGGGAGAAAGGGAAATGTATACCTAACTAAATGCAGAGTTCCAGAGAATAGCAAGGAGAGACAAGAAGGCCTTCTTCAATGAACAATGCAAAGAAATGGAGGAAAACAACAGAAGAGTAAAGACTAGAGATCTCAAGAATATTGGAAATATCAAAGGAATATTTCATTCAAAACTGGGCACAATATGGGACAGAAATGGCCAAGACCTAACAGTTGCAGAAGAGATCAAGAAGAGATGGAAAGAATACACAGAAGAACTGTGTAAAAAAATCTTAATGACCTGGATAACCACAGTGGTGTGCTCACTCACCCTGAGCCAGATATTCTGGAGTGGGAAGTCAAGTGGGCCTTAGGAAGCACTGCTGTCAATACAACTAGTGGAGGTGATGGATTTCCAGCAGAGCTTTTTCAAATCCTAAATGATGTTTCTATCAAAGTGCTGCATTAAATATGTCAGCAAATCTGGAAAACCCAGCAATAGTCACAGGACTGGAAAAGGTCAGTCCTTATCCCAGTTCCCAAGAAGGGCTGTGCCAAAGAGAGTTCAAACCTCTGGACAGTTGCAGTCATATCCCATGCTAGTAAGGTTGTACTCGAAACCCTGCATGCTAGACTTCAGCATTACACAAACCAAGAACTTCCAGATGTTCAAGCTGGGTTTAAAAATGGCAGAGGAACCAGAGATCAAATTGCCAACATTTGCTGAATCATAGAAAAAGCAAGGGAATTCTAGAAAATTATCTACCTCTGTTTCATTGACTATGCTAAAGCCATAACAAACTGTGTAAAACTCTTAAAGAGATGGGAATACCAGACCATCTTATCTGTCTCCTGAGAAACCTGTTCCGTGCAAGTTTATAACTGTTGTTTCCTGTGTGGAACAACTGACTGGTTCAAGATTGAGAAAGGAGTATGACAAGGCTGTTTATTGTCACTCTGTTTATTTAACTTATACACAGAGCACATAATGTGAAATTCCAGGCTGAATGAGTTCCAAGCTGGAATCAAGATTGCTGGGAGAAATAGCAACAACCTCAGATATGCAGATGATACCACTCTAATCGCAGAAAGTGAAGAGGAACTGAAAAATCTCTTGATGAGGGTGAAGGAGGAGAGTGAAAAAGCCAGCTTAAAACTCAGTATTTAAAAAAACTAAGATCATGGCATCTGGTCCCATCACTTCATGGCAAATAGAAGGGGGAAAGGTGGATGCAGTGACAGATTTCCTCTTCTTAGGCTCTAAAACACTGAGGAGGATGCTGACTTCAGCTATGAAATTAGATGATTGCTTATTGGCAGGAAAGCTCTGACAAACCTAGACAGTGTGTCAAAAAGCAGAAACATCACTTTGCTGACAAAGGTTCATATAGTCAGAGCTATCGTCTTTCCAGTAGTCATGTCCAGATGTGAGAAGTGGAGCATAAAGGAGGCAGAGCACAAAAAAACTGATGTTTTTGAACTATGGTGTTGGAGAAGGCTCTTGAGAGTCTCTTGGACAGCAAGGTGATCAAACCAGTCCATCTTAAAGAAAATCAACCCTGAATACTCATTGGAAGGACTGATGCTGAAAGCTGAAGCTTCAGTACTTTGGCCACCTGATGTGAAGAGCCAACTTACTGGAAAAGACCCTGATTCTGGGAAAGATGAATGCAGAAGGAGAAAAGGGCAGCAGAGAATGAGATGGTTGGATGACATCACCGATTCAACGGTCATGAACTTGGGCAAACTCCGGGAGATGGCGAAGGACAGGGAAGTTTTGCTGCAGTCCATGGGGTCACAGAATCAGACACAACTTGGCAACTGAAGAACAGCAGTAACTATGAAGTGTATAAATGCTGAATATGAAGAATATGTTTTTTAAAAAAGCACTTTATTTGATTGAATATTAGATTCTAAATCTTATGAAGAAAGTTTATTCCTCCTTAGTTGATTCAGGGGTAATTCTCAAATACATAATTTCTCAATTTCAAGGTTGTGCCTAAGGGATGGTGTGAAATGAAATATTTCTTACCATATCCCATATGTCACAGCTATCAGGGATTCTAGCCTTCCTGCTGGGAGCCAGCATGGGGAATCCTGCCTGTGCCAAAGGTCATGAGGAAGGAGGCCTGGCAAAAGGCAAAGGCTGAGATCAGGCCTTAGGGGTACCCCTGGATTTTCCTGAGCATCTACCCCCAAAACCAGAGTCTGCCTGCTTTATTGTACTGTGCTTTCCACTCTTCTGACATAACAGGGGGCTATCTCTGACCACCTTTCTCTGGAAAGAGTTAACTTAGAGCTCCAGTTAACAGTATCCTGCATATAAAAGGAGTCTCAGCTCAAACCCCTCTGATGGCTCTCTAACTTGCCTGACAGTTAGAGACTTTTACATCTTGTGATTATTTACAGCCCCTCAACCGTGAAAGGCATGCAGCTTAAAACATCTTAAAGATATAGAACCTTTTCTAAAGAGCTAAGGATTATATTGGTGATGGGTTTTCATTGTTGAGTCAATGACTGCTGCCAGGCCTCCATATTCTTTACCTTTTAGGCACCTGGAGGATATTAATCAATGTAATTGAGAAATAGAAAAAGGAATATAGTAGTTTTGATGTTAGCAACACTAGACTTTTGAGTTAATGAACTTTCTCTTTGTTATAAATCACTGTACTCCTCTTTCTTTGTTATAAATAGTTGTGTCCTTGTTATGTAAGAATGTAACTTTATTTAGTGCTTTCTGAGAGTGCCACCAGACTTTGGAAAGAACAACACTTTTAAGGCAAATAAGTTTTCTGGTTGACAGACCCTTATCAGAAAAGGGCTGTAAAATGCTAATAGGCCTCCTGGCCATAAGATGATGTAAATCACCTAAGACTTGTGTATACAGCTAGGTATGCAGAGAGAAAGCCTGGTCTCGTTAAGAGTCAGGGCTGCTGACACTGCATAATTTTGTTTTATCCATTGATCTCTATGTACAACCGAAAGTATAAAAAGCTTTTCTGGACAATAAAGGATGGGCAAGTTCCTGGAAAGACTGGTTCCCCCGTGTCTTCTTTTCTTTCTTACTCTATCCTGGCTGATTACCATCTGGGGCATAGAGGCTAGCTGTGTCTACTTATTTGCCTGGGCTTCTAAGACCCACGCGAGAGGGAGCCCAAGGCAGGGCACCCTCCGCTATTCAAGCGGGCACCTGTGGCCCTACGTAGACGGTTCAAGTCCCTTGTCTCGGGCTTTATTGGCTTTCTATGTAAACAAAGGAATACAGCCTCTTTCTCTTCTCTATTCTCTTAACTGCAAACTCTTTCCTTATCTCTCTCTAAATCTATATATCTCTCTCGCCACACCATCCCCGCTTCGAATTACCCTGGATCCACCAAGGCTGGACCCCAGCACCTTCCAAATGTAAACTTCTGAGACCAGGAAAAATAATATTAGCCCTCCAGCAGCCATCAGCCACTTCCTCCCTGGTAAGCACTGAGGAGCTAAGGGGGATGCAAGAAAATGCAAGGGGCAGCCTTTGGCTGTACCTGCCACCCCTTACAGTAAATGAGGAATTAAGGATGTGAATAATCAGAAATCATAATCAATTATGAAAGAATTGACTTCAGTAAGCCCGGATGCTTGCATCTTCCCTTACATAGAAGAGTGGTAAATCCCTTGATGTGTGAGATCTGGTTTTCTTTAATTAAGAGTGATCTTTTAATATTCAGATTATCCTCCTGTAGGGAAAGAGCAAATTAGTGAAGATGGTGGTGGTCAGGCTCTTTTGCCCCACGGCCTCTTCCTCTTGCCCTGCTTTTTATAAATCCGTAGTTACGTAACAGCTGAGATAATTTACAGTATTGTGCACGTGCAATGCCCTATATAAGCATGATCTGAGCAGCCACTGTGGCTGTGTGTGGCTGTGTCCACTGGATTAACCACAAGAGGACAGAATGCAGTGTGTCTGCTGCTACAGCTACTGTGCCAGTCAGGAGAGAACAAACGTATCTGCAGAGTTTTCTCCCAGCCTCCCCACTCGTACCTTGCCTGCCATGGGTTCAATAAACAGTGTGTGCAGGGAGGAACAGTGAGACAATGCCCCTTGCTGCAAACTTCTGTAAAGTTTATCTCTCAGGGTCACCTGAGATGCTGTCTCCTGTGCTTGACGTCCTCACGATTCCCACTGAATAAACCCAACTCTCAACTTTTAGTCCGGGTTTTTTCAGTTGACAATGGTCTGGGGGTTGAATTCACAGGCAAAAGTATTCTTTTTGCTGAAGCTTAGAGTTTTTTCTGGGGATAATGAGTGGATCAACTTTGTATGTTTTCTGCTTAAAGCAGGAAAACCCTCTCTGTTTTGTCATAGGCCTGGAACTTCCTGATTGTGTTATTTCTATAACTTTATGAGGCTTCAAACACTAGGGTAAGCTCTCTGGACTTCCTTCTGTAAGAACTGGAGAGCTGCATACAGAGGGTTTTGCACAGAGGGTGAAGTGTTGACAGACAGTGCATTAGGGAGATGAGAATGAGTGTTGACAAAGGGGCTCCAGCACCCCACCCCCACCCCTCCAGACTGTCACTTCTTCCATCACCTGCAACAAAGCTGCTTTCATCAAAATTCCTGCCCCCATTTCCCACAGCACCCCAATTTCTTCTCAAATTCCTCAATAACACTTTACATTTTATCTCTACACTTCATCTCCCATTCAGACTTTTTAAAAAATTAGTATTTAGTAACAAAACATAATATCTCTTTTAAATACAAGTTCAGTGTCAAGACATTAGTTTTAATAAGTGGTATTTACATTATCTTGCAATTCTATTGTTTTCTAATTTCCATTATGATTTTCTCTATGACTCATAATTTATTTAGAAGTATGTTTTAGTTATCTTTTTGATTCTGATTTCTGTTTAATTGCATTGTTTTTTTCTTTTCATTTTTCAATATAAATTCATTTATTTTAATTGGAGGTTAATTACTTGACAATATTGTATTGATTTTGCCATACATCAACATGAATCCGCCACAGGTATACACGTGTTCCCCATCCTGAGCCCTCCTCCATCCTCCCTCCCCGTACCATCCCTCTGGGTTGTCCCAGTGCACCAGCCCCAAGCATCCAGTATTGTGCATTGAACCTGGACTGGCGATTCATTTCATATATGATATTATACATGTTTCAATGCCATTCTCCCAAATCATCCCACCTCTCCCTCTCCCACAGACTCTGAAAGACTGTTCTATACATCTGTGTCTCTTTTGCTGTCTCACATACAGGGTTATCGTTACCATCGTTCTAAATTCCATATATATGTGTTAGTATACTGTATTGGTGTTTTCCTTTCTGGCTTACTTCACTATGAATAATAGGCTCCAGTTTCATCCACCACATTAGAACTGATTCAAGTGTATTCTTTTTAATGGCTGAGTAATACTCCATTGTGTATATTTACCACAGATTTCTTATCCATGTCCATGCTGATGGACATCTAGGTTGCTTCCATGTCCTGGCTATTATAAACAGTGCTTTGATGAACACTGGGGTACATGTGTCTCTTTCAATTCTGGTTTCCTCAGTGTGTATGCCTGGCCTGTATGATTCTTGGAAATTAGTACAAGTTCCTGTTGAACCATGGATAATCATTAGTTAAAACTATTTCACATGTAATCTGCGTTCATTAATCAAAGTTATTTTAATTGTTGCTACAAAAGACTTGCATGTCTTCCCAGTGGCAATAAGCCTAAACAATAAGATTTCTGCCTGGTTGTTTTGCGGAAACTGGGAGTCAGCTGCGTCTAGCTCAAGCTGAGCTGGTTAAGACTGGATGGTAGCCCCAGACACTTCAAGCAGGAGTGTCTACTCAGTGACCTTTTGAACTTGAAGAGATGGGCAGCTTAGTTACCAATGTACAGAATGGCAACACTATCACACCTTTTCCAATCACCTTTCCCTAAGCTTTATTCTTTAGCACCTAAATATCCAGAGGCCCTGGCTTCCCAGATTTGGTCTCCTGTCTTCACACTTGGCTGCTTTGCAAATAAAGGAATAAATTCTCCCTGCTGCAAACCTCCTGTCTCAGTATTCTGGCTTGAGACAAAAATGAGACCAAAAAATGGACCTGGTTCTGTAACTCTGTTTCATAAATGCTCCATGGGTACTTAGAAAGATCAAGTATTCTTTAATGGTTCATTCAGCGTTTAATAATTGCTCGTGAGGCTTGTTATGTATTAAATCTTTGTCAAAGCCTCCGCAATTTGACTAGTTTTTCATCTGCTATTAAGAGCAGTAGGTTGATTCACCCATGGTAGTGCTGAGGCAGGAGACAGATGGGCCCCAGTATGAAGAGTTTCTCCCCTGTGGGAAAAAACCCTATAAAAGCAGGATGATGGAGGAGGCCAGGCTCTGCCCAGATAAGAGATAAAAGACAGCATGTCCCTCATTCTTGAACTCAAGGAGACCTCCCTGGCTACACGTGTGCAGAAAGGCTCCTTGGAGGTCAAAAAGGTAGGGGTCATCCACTCACAGTAAGTGATGTCAGCCTACCCATCAACCTTTACACTGGAATCCATCTTGGCTAAGAAATGAACACACACACTTGAGAAGTTACTGCTGCTGCTGCTGCTAAGTCACTTCAATTGTGTCTGACTCTGTGTGACCCCATAGACGGCAGCCCACCAGGCTCCCCCATCCCTGGGATTCTCCAGGCAAGAACACTGGAGAGGGTTGCCATTTCCTTCTCCAATGCATGAAAGTGAAAAGTGAAAAGTGAAAGGGAAGTCGCTCAGTCGTGTCTGACTCTTCACGATCCCCCTGGACTCCAGCCTACCAGGCTCCTCTGTCCATGGGAGTTTCCAGGCAAGAGTATTGGAGTGGGGTGCCATTGCCTTCTCCAAGAAGTTACTAAGATATACCAAATATGGACTCAGAACCATGCAAATCGAAATGATTGGCCAGAGGAAGCCCAGAAGAAATGCCCTAAAAGAGTAATTCAAACTACCATGAGAGCGTGACTCGGTGCCTCTCTCTTTGAGCCTGCCCACGTTTCTATCCACATGTACCCTTTTTTCCTCCTAATAAATACTTTGTGGGAATTCTTTTCTGCAAAGCCAAGGGGCCAGGACCTGGTCACTGGCCACTGATCTATTTGTTAGGATTCAGTGCTTTCACTGCCCCCACCTGAATTCAGTCTCTGGCTGGGAACCAAAGGCCATCTCAAGCTGCTGCAGGCCAAGGCCACGCAAGGTCAGTGCTGCATTTGTCAATTTCCTCCCCTAATTCCATCATCTTTCAGTTTACATGTTTCAGTGTTGTGTTAGTAGATGCATAGACAAATTCTGGCTCTTTTTATTAATTAGGACTGGAAAATGTCAGTTTTCATTCCAATCCCAAAGAAGGGGAATGCCAAAGAACATGAAAGTGAAAGTGACTCAGGCTTGTCCAACTCTTTGTGACCCTGTGAAGTGTAGCCCACCAAGGCTCCTCTGTCCATGGAATTCATGAGAGAAGAATATTGGAGTGGGTAGCCATTCCCTTCTCCAGAGGATCTTCCTGACCCAGGGACTGAACCAGGGCCTCCCACATTGCAGGCAGATTCTTTACTATCTGAGCTACCAGGAAAGCCTCAAGAATGTTCAGACTATTTTATAATTATGCTCATTTCAAATACTAGTAAGATTAGGCACAAAATCCTTCAAGCTATACTTCAGCAGTGCATGAACCAAGAACTTCCAGATGTACAAGCTGGATTTAGAAATGGTAAAGGAACCAATGATCAAATTGTCAACATCTGTTGAATCATAGGGAAAACAAGATAATTAAAAAAAAAAAAAACTACTTCTGCTTCATTGACTATGAAAAGCTTTGACTGTGTGGATCACAACAAACTGTGGGAAATTCCTAAAGAGATGGGAGTACCAGACTACTTTACCTGTCTCCTGAGAAACCTGTATGTGGGTCAAGAAGCAACAGTTAAAACTGCACATGGAACAATGGACTGGTTCAAATTGGGGGAAAAATATGACAAGGCTGTATATTGTCACCCTGCTTATTTAACTTCTATGCAGAGTACATCATGCAAAATACTGGGCTGGATGAATCACAAGCCAGAATCAAGGCTGCTGGAAAAAATAGCAACATGAAAGAAATATCAACAACCTCAGATATGCAGATATACCACTTTAATGGTAGAAAGTGAAGAGGAACTAAAGAGACTCTTGATGAGGGTGAAAGAGGAGAGTGAAAAAGCTGGCTTGAAACTCAACATTCAAAAAACTAAGATCATGGCATCCAACCTCATCATTTCATGGCAAATAGTAAGGGGAAAAAGTGGAAGCAGGGACAGACTATTTTTTGTGGGCTCCAAAATCACTGTGGATGGTGACTGCAGCCATGGAATAAAAAGATGCTTGCTCCTTGAAAGGAAAGCTATGATAAACCTAGACAATATATTAAAAAGCAGACATCATTTTGCCAACAAAAGTCTGTGTAATTAAAGCTATGGTTTCTCCAGTAGTCATATATGGATGTGAGAGTTGGACCATAAAGAAAGGTGAAGGCTGAAGAATTGATGCTTTTGAATTGTGGTGCTGGAGAAGACTCTTAAAAGTCCCTTGGAGAAGGAGTTCAAATGGGTTAATCCTAAAGGAGATTTACCCTTAATATTTGAAATGATTGATGCTGAAGTTCTAATACTTTGGTTGCCTGATGCAAAAACCGACTCATTGGATAAGACCCTGATGCTGAAAAAGATTGAAGGCAAAAGGAAAACAGGGTGGGAAAGGTGAGATGATTAGCATCGCCAACTCAATGGACATGAATCTGAGAAGCTCCAGGAAATAGTGAAGGATAGGGAAGCCTGGTGCACTACAGTTCATCTGGTGGCAAAGAGTCAGACACCACTTAGCGACTGAACAGCAACTCTCTTCATCCCTAATGAAGGTTTATATTTTAAAGGCTGTTTTAAATACCCTATATTTTAAACTAATATATTTTATTTTAACCTATATATTTAGCCTAATATTTTAAACCAATATTTTAAAGGTTTAAAATATTTTATATTTTAACCAACTTTCATTGGGTTAGTATTTGCCTAGTATATATTTTTCCATTCTTTTATTTTCAGTCTTTTTATGTTCCTTAAGTGTGTTTTCCATAACTGATGTGTAGCTGGATTCTTAAGATCCAACATTTCAATCATTTAATCAGAGAGTTTAACCAGTGAGCATTTATTTGGGTTTCTATCTATCACCATATTTCATTTTCAGCTCCCTTTCTCTTTTTTTCTCCTTGAGATTTGTTTATTTTTTAATGTGAACTCAGCAATGGTTTGTTCAACACCATATGTTTAAAGGAATGTATGCTTTATTTCTATGTGTTTGTTACAGGGAGTATTTTGAGAAACACATAGACTGCAGTGAGTAGAATCAGAAATTTCCTGCTTGCTACTCACTGCAGTCTGGCTGTCTCTCCATTCTCTCACTGAAATCAGTCTGGCAGAGGTCCCTAATGACCTCTGCATTGCCAGATCCAAGACTCTGGCCTGTCTGCCTTCCTTTCTCCTTTGCCTCCTTCTTCCCTCCCTTCCTTCCTTCCCTACTGTCACTATGGTTTTGCAACTTCATTGAGGTAGAACTGACATAAGTAACTGCATATATTTCAAGTGTAAATAATTAATGTGTTTACATACATCTGTGAAACCATGACTACAAGCAAGATAACGAACATTTCTCTTGCTTCTAAAAGTTCCCTCATGATTCTTGTAATTCCTCCATCATAGCCTCCGTCACTGCATCCCCAGGGAATCTTTATCTGCTTTCTGCTTCTATAGATTAGTTTGCATTTTCTAGAATTCCATATTAAGAGAATCACATAGAATGTATTTTTTGTCTGTTTTTTATTTTCACTCAGCATAGTTACTTTGAGATTCATATATGTTTCATTTGTCAGCAACTTGTTTTATTGCTGGGTAGTGTTCTGTTGTATAGATATATCACGATGTGTTTATCCACTCACCTGCTGAGGGACATTTGAGTTGTTCCCAGTTTTTGGCTTTCAAATAAAGCTGTAACAATTATGTATAGGTGTGTGCTTTCATTTGTCTTGAGTCAGTACTGAGGATGGGAGTGACCAGGCCATATGGTAGGTGTATATTTTTAATTTCTTAAGAAACTTCAAACTGTTCTCCACTCTTTTACAGCACCCTCAGCAGTATATGACAGTCCAGATGCTCCACAATCTCACCCACATCTGCTATGGTCAGTTTTGAAAATCTTAACAATGCTAGTGGGTGTGAAGTGGCATCTCATTGGGGTCTCAATTTGCATTTTCCTATTGGGCTTCCCTGGTGGCTCAGAGGTTAAAGTGTCTGCCTGCAATGCAGGAGACCTGGGTTCGATCCCTGGGTCAGGAAGATCCCCTGGAGAAGAAAACGGCAACCTACTCCAGTATTCTTGCCTGGAGAATCCCATGGACAGAGGAGCATGGTGGGCTACAGTCCACAGGGTCCAAAGAGTCATACATGACTGTGCGACTTCACTTTCACTTTCACGTTGAAATATGATGTTGAGCATCTTTTCATATGCTTTTTTCTATCAGTACATCTTCTTTGTGAAATGTCAGTTCAGATTTTTTGCCAATTTAAAAAAAAAAAACAACACTGGGCTGTGTTCTCATGAAGTTTAAAGACTTCTTTATATACCTAGATACAAATCTCCAGGATAAATCACATCTTGGGTTACAAATCAAGCCTCAGAAAATTTAAAAAAATTGAAATTGTATCAAGCATTTTTCCAACCACAATGCTATAGATTTGAAATCAGTTACAGAAAAAAAAACTAAAGAACACAAACACATGAAGGTGAAATAGTGTACTGCTAAATAACCAAGAAATCACCACAGAAGTTAGAGAAGAAATAAAACTACATAGAAACAAATGACAATGAAAACACAAGACGCAAAACCTATGGGTCACAGCAAAAGCAGTTCTAAGAGAGAAGTTTACAGTAACTAAATATTACCTTAAGAAACAAGAAATATCTCAAATAAACAATGTAAACATACACCTAAAGCAACTAGAGGAAGAATGAAGAAAACCCAATGTCAGTAGAAGGAAAAAAAATTATAAAGATCAAAGTAAATAATGAAATAAATGAAATAGAAATGAAGAAAACAATAACAAAGATCAGTAAAAGTTGGTTCTTTAAGAAAAATGAACTTGGCAAATGTTTAGTCAGATTGCTCAAGAAAAAAAGGAGAAGACTCAAATTAATAAAATTAGAAATAAAAAAGGAGAAATCACAATTGTTGCCACAGAAATACAAAAGATAATAAGTGAATAGTGTGAGCATTTTATACTATAAAACGGACAACCCAGAAATGGACAAATTCTTGGAAATGTACAACCTTCCAAGACTAAACCAGGAAGAATTAGAAAATATAAACAGACCAATCACAAGTAATGAAATAAAATTATAAGTAAAATCTTTCAATAAACAAAAGCCCAGGACCAGATGGCTTCAGAGGTGAACTCTATCAAATTTAGAGAAGAGCTAACACTTTTTCTGCTCAAACTCTTCCAAAAAATTGCAGGGGGAGGAATACTCCCAAACTCATTCTATGAGACAACCATTGCTCTGATATCAAAACCAGACAAACATATAACTAAAAAAGAAAATGATAGACCAATATCACCTATGAACATAGACAAAAAAAATCCTCAACAAAATACTAGCAAACAAAATAAAACAACACATTAAAAGGTCATATACCATGATCAAGTGTGATTTATCCCAGGAATGTAAAGATTCTTCAATAATGCAAATCAATCAGTGTGAAACATCCTATTAACAATTAAACAATAAAAACCATATGATCGGAGGATTCTGGGAAGATGGCGGAGGATTAGGACGAGGAGATTACTTTCTCCCTCACAAATTCCTCAAAAAAACATTTCAACGCCGAGCAAACTCCACAAAACAACTTCTGAATGCTGGCAGAGGACATCAAGCACCCAGAAAAGAAGATCATTGCCTTCAAAAACAGGTAGGGAAAAAATATAAAAGACGACAAAAGAGACAAAGGAGGTGGGGAGGGAGCTCCGTCCCGGGTAGGGAAGCCCGACCCGGGAAAGGAACTTTAAGAAGAGAGGTTTCCAAACACCAGGAAACACTCTCCCTGCCGAGTCTGTGGTGAGCCCTGGAAGCACAGAGGGCATCATAACAGGAACGATACATAAATGAATAATTAAAACCGACAGATTACAAGCCCAGCAGTGACTTCCCCAGTGGAAAAGCAGCACATAAACCAGCACCCGCCACTAGCAAGTGGGGGTGGGGCAGGGACACGTGCTCGAGGCGCAGGCTGCACAGCTTTGTAAGAATCGGGTAGGAAAGCCCGGCAAGTAACCAGAACGAACTAACTTGGGCTAGTAAACCAGACTGGGGGATAGCT
>SJYQ01003819.1:38181-76406 GCA_006410935.1 Redunca redunca
AAAAAAAAAAAAAAACCATATGATCATCTAAATAGATGCATAAAAGCTCTTTGACAAAATTCAACATCTATCTATGATAATAACTCTCCAGAAAATAGGCACAGAGGGAACCTATTTCAATATAATAAAGGCCATACATGACAAATACACAGCATATATTATTTTCAATGATGAAAAACTGAAAGTATTTCCCCTAAGATTAGGAATAACACAAGGGTATCCACTCTCACAACTCTTATTCAACAAAGTTTTGGGAGTCCTCCCCACAGCAACTAGAGAAGAAAAAGGAACAAAAGGAATACAAATTGGAAAAGAAGAAGTAAAACTACCACTGCTTCCAGATAACATGTTACCCTACATCGAAAATCCTAAAGATGCCAGGGATGGTATGGGGAGGGAGGAGGGAAGGGGGTTCAGGATGGAGAACACATGTATACCTGTGGTGGATTCATGTTGATGTATGGCAAAACCAATACAATATTGTAAAGTAATTAACCTCCAATTAAAATAAATAAATTTATATTAAAAAGAAAACTACTGGACCCAATCATTGAATTTGGTAAAGTTGCAAGATAAAAAATTAATGCACAGACATGTCTTGTATTCCTATACACCAACAATAAAGGAGCAGAAACAGAAATTAAAGAAATAATCCCATTTACCATGCCAACAAAAAGAATAACGTACCTAGGAATAAGCCTCCCTAAAGGGCTACCCAGGTGGCTCAGTGGCAAAGAATCTGAATGCTAATATAGGAGACACAGGAGACATGGGTTCAACCCCTGGGTTGGGAACATCCCCCGAAAGAGGAAATGGCAACTCACTCAAGTATTCTTGCTTGAAAAATTCCATGGACAAAGGATCCTGGCAGGCTACAGTCCATGGAGTCCCAAAGAGTTGGACACGACCGAGGATGCATGCATTGAGGAAGAAAAGAACTGTACTCAGAAAACTATAAAATGTTGATTAAAAAAAACAAAACAAAGAGGACACAAATAGATGAAGAAATATACCATGTTCTTGGACTGGAAGAATCAATATACTGAGAATAAAATACTACCCAAAGAAATCTGCAGACTCAACAGAATTCCTCTCAAATGACCAATGGCTTTCTTCATAGATATAGAGCAAAAAATTTTACAATTTGTATGAAAATACAAAAGACTCCAAATAGCCAAAGTAAGCTTGAGAAAGGAAAATAAAGCTGGAGGAATGAGGCACCCCAACTTCAAACTATACCACAAAGATTCAGTAATGAAGACAGTACAGAACTGGCACAAAAATAGAAATATAGACCAGAGAGAGAGGATAGAAAGACCAGAGATAAACCCACACATATATGGCCAACTAATGTATGACAAAGGAAGCAAGAATATGCAACAGAGAAAACACAGCCTCTTCAGTAAGTGGTGCTGGGAAATCTAGACAGCTACATGTGAAACATGAAATTGAACACTACAAATCTGTATGCAGGGTACAGCACACAAAATTCCAGGCTGGATGCATTACAAGTTAGAGTCAAGACTGCTGGGAGAAACAACCACAGATACGCAGATGATACCACTCTAAAGGCAGAAAGTGAAGAGGAGCTAAAGAGCCTCTTGATGAAGGTGAAAGAGGACACTGAAGAAGCTGGCTCAGAACTCAGCATTCTAAAACCTAAGATCATGGCATCCAGCCCCGTCAATTCATAGCAAATAGAAGAGGAAAAAGTGGAAGCAATGACAGATTTTATTTTCTTGGGCTCCAAAATCACTGCAGATGGTCTGCAGCCAAGTAATTTTTAAAACTCTTGTTCCTTGGAAGAAAAGCTATGACAAACCTAGACAGCATATTAAAAAGCAGGGACGTCACTTTGCTGACAAAGGTCCATATAGTCAAAACTATGGTTTTTCCGAGAGTCATGTACAGATGTCAAAGTTGGACCATGAAGAAGGCTGAGTGCTGAAGAATTGATGCTTTTGAATTGTGGTGCTGGAGGAGACTCTTGAGAGAACCTTGGAATGCAAAGAGATCAAGCCAGTCAATCCTAAAAAAAAAAAAAAAAATCAACCCTGAATATTCATTGGAAGGACTGATGCTGAAGCTCCAATACTTCGGCCATCTGTTGTGAAGAGCCAACTGATTGGAAAAGAACCTGATGCTGGGAAAGATTGAAGACAAAAGGAGAAGGGGATGACAGAGGATGAGATGGTTGGATAGCATCACTGAGTCATTGGACATGAGTTTGAGCAAACTCCAGAAGACAGTGAAGGACAGGAAAGCCTGGCATGCTGCAATCCATGGAGCATGGAGTCTGACAGAGTCAGACTCAACCTAGCACAAACAGCACAAACAATAAAAATAACACCATATACAAAAATAAACTCAAAATTGATTAAAGACCTAAATGTAAGATCAAACACTATAAAACTGTTAGAGGTAAACATATGAAAAATACTCTTTGGCATAAACCACAACCAGATCTTTTTCAACCCATCTCCTAGAGAAATCAAAATAAGAACAAAATAAACAAATGGGACCTAATTAAACTTAAAAGCTTTTGCACAGGAAAGGAAAACACAAACAAGATGAAATTACAACCCTCAGAATGGGAGAAAACATTTGCAAATGAAGCAGCAGACATTTGGATTAATCTCCAAAATATAAAACCAGCTCACACAACTCAATAAAGAAAACAAAACAAACATACAATCTAATCAAAAAATGGGTGGAAGACCTAGATAAACATCTCTTTAAATGAGATATACAGATAGCCAAGAGGTACATGAAAAGATGCTCAACATCATTAATTACTAGAGAAATGCAAATCAAAACAACATGAGGTATCATCTCATACCAGCCAGAGTGGCCATCATAAAAAAA
This sequence comes from Redunca redunca, assembly GCA_006410935.1. Classification (NCBI taxonomy): domain Eukaryota; kingdom Metazoa; phylum Chordata; class Mammalia; order Artiodactyla; family Bovidae; genus Redunca; species Redunca redunca. Next base: position 41,047 of record SJYQ01003819.1, read on the forward strand.
ATCTACAAACAATAAATGTTGCAGAGGGTATGGAGAAAATAGAATCCTCTTTCATTGTTGGTGGGAACATAAATTGATACAATCACTGTGGAGAACTAAAAAAACTAAGCATAGAAGTGCAATATGACCCAGTAATCCCACTACTGGACATATACCCTGAGAAAACACTACCATGTGTAAAATAGCTAGGAGGAAGCTGCTGCACAGGATGCTCAGCTTGGTGCTCTGTGATGACCGAGAGGAGTAGGATGGGGTGGGAGAGAGAAGCTCAAGAGGGAGGGAATATACGTATAATGTGGCTGATTCATGTGGTTATACAGCAGAAACTAACACAATACTGTAAAGCAATTGTATTCCAATAAAAAGAAAACTGGATTACATTCTTACTGAATTGTAAGAGTTATTTATACATTGTACAGGTAAATCTCTTCTTGGATATATGTTTTTCAAATATTAATAGTTTTTTTTTATGTTTTATTTTTTTTAAAACTAGTACCTGTTTATTGTAAATCAAAACATTATCACAAATAAGATTACCTGTACTTGATAGTATACATGTTTCAATGCCATTCGCCCATCTCATCCCACCCTCTCCCTCTCTCTCTCCCCCAGAGTCCAAAAGTTCACTCTATAGATCTATTCCATCTTGAAACTTGCCTTTTTATTAACATTTCCTTAAAGCAAAATGTTTTAACTTGATGAAGACAAATTCATGGATTTATCTTTTTTCAGATCATGTTTTTGTGTGTGTGTGTTTCAAGTTTTAAAATTTTTGCAACCTAAAGTCATATTTTCCTATCATTTCTTCTAGAAAGAATAATGCCCCCTTTTGCCAAAAATTGCCCATGTTCTAATCCCTAGGGTTTGTGAATGTTACTATCTAGGGAAAGAGGGACTTTGCTAATGTGATTACATTAAAATCTTAAGGAGAATATCCTGAATCAACTAAGTGGGCCCAGTGTAATCACAAGGGTCCTTATAAGAGGTCAGTGATTATGCCATTCAACCATCTCATCCCCTGATATCCCCTTCTCCTCCTGTCTTCAACCTTTCCCAGCATCAAGGCCTTTTCTGATGAGTTGGATCTTCACATCAGAGGGCCGAAGTATTGGGCATCAGTCCTTCTAATGAATATTCTGGGTTGATTTCTTTTAGGATTGACTGGCTTGATCTGCTTGCTCTCCTAGGAACTTTGAAGAACCTTCTCCAGCATCACATTTCAGCTCTTTGGCACTCAGCCTTCTTTATGGTCCAACTTTCACATCCATACCTGACTATGGGAAAACCATAGCTTTGACTGTACAGACCTTTGTCAGCAAAGTGATGTCTCTGCTTTTTAATATGCTGTCTAGGTTTGTCATAACTTTTCTTCCAAGGAGCAAGAGTCTTTTAATTTTGTGACTGCAGTCACCATTTGCCTTGATTTTAGAGCCTAAGAAAATAAAATCTGTCATTGGTTCCACTTTTTCCCCATCTATTTGCCATGAATTAATGGGACCAGATGCCAAGATCTTCATTTTTTGAATGTTGAGTTTTGAGCCAGCTTTCATATTCCTCTTTGACTTTCATCAAGAGGCTCTTTAGCTCCTCTTTATTTTCTGCCATTAGAGTGGTACCATCTGCATATCTGAAGTTGTTGATATTTCTCCTGGCAGTCTTGATTCCATCTTGTGATTCATCTAGCCAGGCATTTCACATGATGTACTCTGCATATAAGTTAAATTAGTAGGGTGACAATATACAGCCTTGAGATACTCTTTTCCCAGTTTCAAACCAGTCTGTTGTTCCATGTCCAGTCCTGACTGTTGTTTCTTGACCTGCATATAGATTCAGGAGTCAGGTAAGGTGGTCTGATATTTCCATCTCTTTAAGAATTTTCCAGTTTGTTGTGATCCACAGAGTCAAAGGCTTTAGTGTAATCAATGAAGCAGAATTTTTTCTGGAATTCCCTTGCTTTTTCTATGATCCAATTTGGCAATTTAATCTCTGGTTCCTCTGTCTTTCCTAAATCCCACTTGTACATCTGGAAGTTCTCAGTTCATGTACTGTTGAAGCCTAGCTTGAAGGATACTAAAACCTGCTAGAATGTGAAATGAATGCAATTGTGTTGCAAAATGTATTGACAAAATGTGGTCCACTAGTGAAGGGAATGGCAAACCTCTTCAGTATTCTTGCCTTGAGAACCACAAGAACAATATGAAAAGGCAAAAAATATGAAACTAGAAGAGGAGCCCCCACAGGTTGGTTGGTGTCTAATATTCTACTGAGGAAGAGTGGAGGAAAAATAAAGCTCCAGAAAGAATGAAGAGGCTGAACCAAGGCAGAAACGACCCCGCATTAGTAGATGTGTCTGGTGGTGAAAGTAAAGTCTTATGCTGTACAGAACAATATTTCATAGGTCCCTGTTAGGTCCATGAATCAAGGTAAATTTTATGTGGTCAAACAGGAGATGGCAGCAGTGAACACTGACATTTTAGGAATTAGTGAACTAAAGTGGACTGGAACGGGTGAATTTAATTCAGATGACCATTATATCTACTACTGTGGGAAGAAACCCTTAGGAGAAATGGAGTAGCCCTCACAGTCAACAAAAGAGTCCAAAATTCAGTACTTGAGTGCAGTCTCAAACAGGACAGAATGATCTCCATTCGTTTCCAAGGAAAACCCTTCAATATCACAGTAATTCAAGTCTACGCTCCTACCACTGATGCCAAAGAAGCTGAAACTGAACGACTCTATGAAACTTCCCTGATGGCTTAGTCAGTAGAGTCTGTCTGCAATGCAGGAGACTTGGGTTCAATCCCTGGGTCAGGAAGATCCCCTGGAGAAGAAAATGGCAACCAACCCTAGTATTCTTGCCTGGAGAATCCATGGACAGAGGAGCCTGGCAGGTTACAGTCCATGGGGTCGTGAAGAGTTGGACAGGATTGAGCGACGAACACTTTCATGAAAGTGACCTTCTAGAACTAATACCAAAAAATATGTCCTTTTCATAATAGGAGATTGGGATGCAAAAGTAGGAAGTCAAGAGATACTCAGGATAATAGACAAGTTTGGCCTTGGAGTACAAAATGAAGCAGGGAAAAAGCCAATAGTTTTTCAAAAGAACATGCTGATCATAGCAAACACCCTCTTCCAACAACCTAAGAGATGACTCTACACATGGATATCACCAGATGGTCAAAATAAAAACCAGATTGATTATATTCTCTGCAGGTGAATAGGGAGAAACTCTATACAGTCAGCAAAAACAAGACTGGGAGCTGACTGTGGCTCAGATCATGACGTCTTTACTGCAAAATTCAGACTTAAATTGAAGAAAATAGGGAAAACCATTAGGCCACTCATGTATGACCTAAGTAAGATCTCTTATGATTATATAGTGGAAGTGACAAAAAGATTCAAAAGATTATATCTGATAAACAGAGTGCCTGAATAACTGTGGCTGAAAGTTCATAGCACTGCACAGGAGGTGGTGACCAAAACCATCCCCCAAAAAAAGAAATGCAAAAAGGAAAGTACTTGTCTAAGGAGGCTTTGTGGGAAATAGATGGGAAAACAGTGGAAACAGTGTCAGACTTTATTTTTGGGGGCTCCAAAATCACTGCAGATGGTGATTGCAGCCATGGAATTAAAAGATGCTTACTCCTTGGAAGAAAAGTTATGACCAACCTAGATAGCATATTCAAAAGCAGAGATATTACTTTGTCAACAAAGGTCCGTCTAGTCAAGGCTATGGTTTTTCCAGTGGTCATGTATGGATGTGAGGGTTGGACTGTGAAGAAAGCTGAGCGCCAAAGAATTGATGTTTTTGAACTGTGGTGTTGGAGAAAACTCTTGAGAGTCCCTTGGACTGCAAGAAGATCCAACCAGTCCATCCTAAAGGAGACCAATCCTGGGTGTTCATTGGAAGGACTGATGTTGAAGCTGAAACTCCAATACTTTGGCCACCTCATGCAAAGAGCTGACTCATTGGAAAAGGTCCTAATGCTGGGAAGGATTGGGGGCAGGAAGAGAAGGGGACAACAGGGGATGAGATGGCTGGTGGCATCACAGACACGATGGACATGGGTTTGGGTGAACTCTGTGAGTTGGTGATGGACAGGGAGGCCTGGCGTGCTGGGATTCATGGGGTCGCAAAGAGTCAGACACGACTGAGTGACTGAACTGAACTGAACTGAAAGAGGCTTTACAAATAGTTGAGGAAAGAACAGATGGGAGAAGTAAGGGAGAAAGGTAAAAATATACCCAACTGAATGCAGAGTTCTTGAGAATAGCAAGGAGAGATTAAATAATCTTTTAAATTGAACAATGCAGAGAAATAAAGGAAAACAATAGAATGGAAAAGACTAGAGATCTCTTCAACAAAATTAGAGATATCAAGGGAACATTTCATGCAAAGATGGGCACAATAAAGGACAGAGACGGTATAGACCTAAAAGAAGCAGAAGAGATTAAGAAGGTGGGAAGAATACACAGAACTGTCCAAAAGTGTCTTAATGACCCAGATAACCACAATGGTGTGGTCACTCACCCAGAGCCAGACATCCTGAAGTGTGAATTCAAGTGGTCCTTAGGAAGCATTACTACAAACAAAGCTAGTGGAGGTGATGGCATTCCAGCTTAGCTGTTTCAAATCCTAAAAGATGATGTTGTTAAAGTGCTGCACTCAATATGCCAGCAGGTTTGGAAAACTCAGCTGTCACCGTAGGACTCAAAAAGGTCAGTTTTCATTCCAATCTTAAAGAAGGGCAATGCCAACGAATGTTCAAACTACCTTGATTTAAGCCCAAGTGACTGTCCAGCCATGGGTGTGTGTTGCAACATGGCAAGAAGCTGGAGCACTGTGTAACATGTAATCATAAGACCCAGACCAAATTTCCATATTGCCACAGTCACATTTGCTCACTTAGTAAACATCACTCCCTACAAATACAAATATCTGACATTTGAAACTGAGCTGATTAGGTTTATCTTCTTACTCTCTGAAAGGCACTGGTTTCCATGTCAATGATTCACAGTGACAAGGTTCCAAGGGGGATGTATTATTCCTTATACTGTTCAAGGACTCGAGCATTTTCTATCTCATTGTACCTAAAGTATGTACCTCTCACCCATTTGTTAGACAAGGTGAGAGGACTTCTACCTGAAAACCCTTTCAGGCAGTCAATGTGAGTTACAATATGACTCTGGGAGTTATACTATTGTGTACTATTAGGTCTATTTAAGAATATTTCCAGAATTCATTTGACCTTTCCTTTAATTAGCCCAAATTTTGTACTCTCAGGCTGAATTTCCATATACATAAGAAATTATTTTTCAAAGGCCCTGTAGTTATTTATCTGGTGCTTCATTTGATTTTTCCTTGCAAAGCACAGATGCATTTGCCAAAATTCTGGATTCAGAGTCACTTAGGAAGTTGTCATTACTAGAAACTATTGTGTGCCAGAAACTATATTAATAAGAGACACACAAGACAAAGTACCTCCTAATGTAACAGGGGGGAAAGGGGCAGGGCACAACTTTTGAAAGAATGACATAACTCAAGGACACAACATAAACTGCTTAGAATCAAATGTGTCCAAGATGGCAAACAAGTTAACTTTTATTAGACCTTGATTTCAATCAGCAATCTAAATGACACACCCAGAGGCCCTGTTAGAAAAGACTCATTAGGAAACTGACTCATTAGAAAAGATGCTGGGAAAGATTGAAGGCAGGAGGAGAAGGGGGTGACAGAGCATGAGATGGTTGGATGGCAACACCGACTCAATGGACATAAATTTGAACAAGCTCTGGGAGGTGGTGAAGGACAGGGAAGCCTGGCATGCTGCAGTCCATGGGGCCACAATGCTAAGTAGTTAGAACAGGAAAAAGGAGTCCAAAATGGTGGAGGCCAAAAGATGAAGAAAGCCCATGAAAACAGAACAAAAGAAAACCCATGGACCAGAGTGAGAATCTCAGGTGAAACAAACACACCTCCTTCCTGGCTAACCCAATTTGCATAGGGCAGGCTCAGTGAGGAGGAGACAAATCATTTAAAAAGAGGAAGGCAGGGCAGATTGAGGTTCCTCCTTTGGGTCGACCTGCCTTCATGCCTCGAAGGTGTACTATCCCTTGTTTGCCAAATAAAACTCTGAGCTGTAACTGAATTGTAACACCAGTCCACCGTTTCAAATGTTTGTGGTGGTGAGACATAACTGAGGAAATTACACACTCTCCAGACATATCTGGTGCCATGCCTTGGATGTAATCTGACTGAAGCAACCCCAGCTCAACACCAGCGAGGAGGAGACCTAGCACAGAAGAAGCCCAACTTGGTAAAAGCTCATGCTGTGGAAATTGAATGTGAAGGAAACCCAGCACAGTGGAACTGACAAGAAGCCCAGAATGCTGGAAACCAGGACAGCAAAAACAAACTTCGCAGAAACCTCACGCAGCTCAGTCTCGGATTCCAGATGACCTCTGGTTAAGGTAGGTCCTCGCCCCTATGGCTGGAAGGACATATGGCTAACAAAATCTTAACTCCTTTACAGCCTCTCATTTCTTGTTTCCTTGAACTCCCTGTGAACGAGCAGCACTGGGTGCAGCTGAGGGACTCTGAGGGGCTACTCTGCAGTGTGTCCTGAAGGCTCCAGTATCCTTTTCACCCTAGTAATGACTGTTGCCCAAGTGGGTGGTAAGGGCTCTTCTGCCCTTAATCTCCTTTGTGCCAAGGATCAGGCCAGTGAAAACTGGGGCACAGGTTAGGCAGTTAGCAGTTTTCCCAGCAGGTTATAAAGGGGGTTCCTCTACACAGTCTTCCCACTGCTTTTTCCTCCCATCCTTCAGCTCCTTTCTCTATGCCACTGTTTACATAATATTGGGCAGGTCAACATCTTCCCATTTCTGAAAGTTGTGCTTTCACAACTTTCATAACTAAGATTGGGACTAAAGCCCACATGACAGGGACTCAGTGCTGTGCTGCGCTGAGTCACTCAGTTGTGTCTGACTGGGACTCGAGCCCAACCGAAACCCATGGTGCCCGACTTTAGGACCTACTGAAGCTCAGGTTCTTGATGTCTAATTGTAGAAAGAATTCAGTGAGAGACACAGTCATAGATAAGAGGTGGATTTCTTCAGATTCAGACAGAAGCACACTTCTGTTTTGGTTGATCTGTATGTAGGCAATGTCATTCCATCCAGCCTATTAACAAAATATTTTAATGCCCCTAACAGGACCAAAAAACCCACTCCTTTGTTAATACTTCTGTTATTACCTAGAGTGGATCTGTGAAGATGAAATGTTTCTCTTATGGACTAGGGGATGGGGGGACTAGGGGAGAAAATCAGTGACTTACATTCCTTCAGAGTGATAAGAGAATTAGGCTTGTGGCTACTTTGCCAGGTTTCCAGTCTCAGGGCACAGGCTTGGATTGCTTTACATCGGAGTATCTATTCCCATCTGGTATAGACAAGCTGGCAACGACCTAAGATTACAATCCCTTAATTTGACCAAGTATTAGTCATGCTGGAGACCTTGGAGATGCCCAACTCCAGACTAGGAATCCAAGGAGGTCTACCTGCCTCGACCTATCTAGGGATCTGGTCCCTGGGAGGTTGTCACGCCTCAACCTGCTCAGGGATCCACTAGCCTGGGGATCCCAGGATGTCAACCTGCCTTTATCTGCCCAGGGATCTGGTCCCTAGGAGGTTGTCACACCTCAATGTGCTTGGGGGTCCACCCGTCCAGGGGTCCCAGGAGGCCATCATTCCTCAACCTGTCTAGGGATCTGGTCCCTGGAAGGTTGCCATGCTTCAACCTGCTCAGGGATCCGCCAGTCCAGGGGACCCCAGGAAATTGATCTGCCTCGATCTGCCTAGCGATCTGGTTCCCGGGAGGTTGCCATGCCTCAACTTGCTGGGTTCCACCAGTTCAGTGGTCCCGGGAGGTCGACATGCCCAGGCCTCGACCTTCCAGGGACCTAATTCTTGGGAAGTTGATATGCCTCAACTTGCCTGGGGATTTGACCTCTAGGAGGTTGTCATGCCTCAACCTGCCTGAGGATCTCCACCTTGACCTGGGGACGCCTGGCTCTCAGGTTGCAACAGTACTGGATAGAATAAGCTTCAGAAAGACTCATCCCTAAGGAAGTCCACCCACGGAAATGGAAGGAAGCCCACCCATGGACATGGAAGGAAGCCTATTGTGGGGCTGTGCCTGGTCTCAGCAATAACTTAGGAGCCTAACAAGAATCCCATTCCCTTTCTGGAAAGGCTAAAAGAGGCCCTCCAGAAGTTTACCAATCTGGACTTAGACTCTTACAAGAGATAGGTGATTTTAAAGGACAAATTCCTATCCCAATGTGCATCAGATATAAAGATAAAGTTACAACAGCTACAGCAGCAGGTCTCTCCTGCCTCTTTAGAAGAGATGGCCCAGACAGCCACCAATACCTTTTATAACAGAGAACAAGAGAGGGAGGCCAAAGCTCAGAAAAGGGAGAGAAGGAAAGAGACAAGTCACACCCAGATGCTGGCTGCCCTCCTGGGAAGCCCTATGGCAAACCCCGAGTCCTTGAAGGACAAGGCACAAGACGGATGCCTAATCCGTAGCCATGTGTTACACTGGACTAAAGAGTGTCCAAATTATGGTAAGCCTCCTAAAACAGCTTGCTACTAATGCCATCAATTGGGACACTGGGAGGCACTCTGCCCTGGAGACCCAAGAGTCTCAGTGTCAAGTGCCAAGCCTTTCCTTACAATGGGAATCTGCTCCAGCCAACCCACCTGCTACAGATAACCATCACAGGGCTAGAGTCAACGGTGTAACTGAATCTGGCAGGCAGATCCAAGAATAACTTGGTTGACACAGGGGCAACATACTCTGTCCTGACCTCCTGCTCCAGAGCCTTCTCCCCCCAAACCTGTACCCTTTTGGATGCTACGGGAAAAGCAATTACAGAAAGATTCACCCAAGAACTTCTTTTTTTGCTAGGATGGACAAATTTTCCCACCAGTTTTTGGTCGTCCCTGAATGTCTTACTCCCTTATTGGGAAGAGATGTACTCGTTAAGCTGGGGACCACCCATGATGGGAAGATTTTCAGCCCCTAGAGCCCCACAGCTCCTGGTACTACTGATGAGTCCATTATACCCTCCTAGGGTGTAATAGGGAGGAACCAAAAACTATGGGAGGCTCCAGGAGAAAAACTAACAAAAGACTTGGGAAATATTACCTCAGGGGTTCAGAGATAGCCCCCACCTGTTTGGACAGGCTCTTAGCTGGGATCTCCTAGACCTGGACCTGGGATCAAATGGCAAAATATTGCAATATATAGATGACTTGCTAATCTGCTCTCCAGATGAGGGAAATGTCCAACAACATGTGATTCAGGTTCTAAACTTTTTGGCAGAGAAGGGATAGTCTCCTGCACTAAGGCACAGATGGTCCTGACAAAAGTCCCTTACCTGGAAGTTCAGATTATGCACGGGTCCAGGAATCTGTCCTCTGACTGAATATAAGGAATCCTCCAGTTGCCTTCCCCCATGACTCGAAAACACTTGTGAGCTTTCCTGGGGCTAACCAGTTTTTGTAGAATTTGGATACCCAAATATGGTCTAATTGCCCAGCCCTTACGTGAAAGCTTAAAAGGACAAGATGATTCAATCACATTGACGTGGGGAGCTCCTCAAAAGGAGGCAGAGGCTACACTAAACAAGTCTTAACTCAAGCACCCGCCTTGAGGTTGCCAGGCCCAGAAAAAGCATTCCAACTATATGTCCACAAAAGGAAGGAATAGCCTTGAGAGTATTAACTCAAAGGTTGGGACCTGAGCCCCAGCCAGGAGCTTACTTAACCGAAAGGCTTGACCCAACCACCCAACGTTGGCCTCCTTGCCTTCAAAGTCTTGCAGCTGTAGAAGCTGATAGAAGAGACTTTAAAACTCTCTCTTGGGGCAAGCTAATTTTTTTTTTTTACCAGTCACCAAGTGAAACAACTTCTTAATGGGAGAGGCCATTTATGGATGTCTGATCAAAGGATCTTCAGATATCAAGTAGTGCTGATGGAAAGTCCAGGCCTGACTATATCCCCTTGTGAGGTTTTTAACCCAGCTACCCTCCTGCCTACCACTGAGGGCTTTCTCCTCCTTTCACTGTACACTAGAAACTTTGGACCATTGGACAAAACCCCTAGAGGGATTGTCAGAAGATCCTCTAACCAATCCTGAGGAAATCTGGCACTGATGGAAGCAACTTTGTCTTGGAAAAAGAGCCAGATATATGCAGTAGTCTCCAATTTCAAGTCAATAGAGGCTAAATCTTTGCCACCAGGTACTTCAGCTCAGGTGGCTGAGCTCACAGCCTGACTCAAGCTTTCAGTCAGTTCAGTTTAGTTGCTCAGTCATGTCTGACTCTTTGCAACCTCGTGAACTGCAGCACACCAGGCCTCCCTGTCCATCACCAACTTCTGGAGTCTATCCAAACTCATGTCCATTGAGTTGGTGATGCCATCCAACCATTTCATCCTCTGTCGTCCCCTTTCTGCCTGCTGTCAATCTTTCCCAGAATCGGGATCTTTTCAAATGAGTCAGCTCTCCACATCAGGTGGCCGAACTATTGGAGTTTCAGCTTCAACATCAGTCCTTCCAATGAACACCCAGGACTGATCTCCTTTAGGATGGACTGGTTGGATTTCCTTGCAGTCCCAGGGACTCTCAAGAGTCTCCTCCAACACCACAGTTCAAATGCATCAATTCTTTGGCACTCAGTTTTCTTCACTGTCCAACTCTCACATCCATACATGACTACTGGAAAAACTATAGCCTTGACTAGACAGACCTTTGTTGGCAAAGTAATGTCTCTGCTTTTTAATGTGCTGTCTAGGTTGGTCATAACTTTCCTTTCAAGGAGTGAGTGCCTTTTAATTCCATGGCTGCAGTCACCGTCTACAGTGATTTTGGAGCCCAAATGAAGTAAAGTCAGCCACTGTTTCCACTGTTTTCCCATGTATTTCCCATGAAGTGATGGGACCAGATGCCATGATCTTAGTTTTCTGAATGTTGAGTTTTAAGCCAACTTTTTTCACTCTCCTCTTTCACTTTCATCAAGAGACTCTTTAGTTCTTTTCCCCTTTCTGCCCTAAGGGAGGAGTCATCTGCATATCTGAGGTTATTGATATTTCTCCCAGCAATCTTGATTCCAGCTTGTGCTTCATCCAGCCCAGCATTCTCATGATGTACTCTGAATTTAAGTTAAATAAGCAGGGTGACAATATACAGCCTTGATGTACTCCTTTTCCTATTTGGAGCCAGTCTGTTGTTCCATGTCCAGTTCTAACTGTTGCTTCCTGACCTGCATACAGATTTCTCAAGAGGCAGGTCAGGTGGTCTGGTATTCCCATCTCTTTCAGAATTTTCCAGTTTATTGTGATCCACACAGTCAAAGGCTTTGGCATAGTCAATAAAGCAGAAATAAATGTTTTTCTGGAACTCTCTTGCTTTTTTGATGATCCAGCAGATGTTGGCAATTTGATCTCTGGTTCCTCTGCCTTTTCTAAAACCAGCTTGAACATCTGGAACTTCACAGTTAGTAGGGGCATTAGCCTGCCTAAAGCACTGGGCATTACTTGTTACCTCTATTGTGCCTGGAGGCCTCAGTCTTCAGGAAAAGTAGAAAGAGCCAACCAGTTCTTAAAATCATAAAAATGATAACCCAGGAGACCTCCCTTGGATGGAAGGAGGTTTTACCAATAGCACTCCTCCACTCTTGTATTGCCCCTAAGAATAGTTTGGTGTTAGCCCTTATGAGATGCTATATTGGAGATATTTTGTTTATGACAATGACCTCTTTCTAGATCCAGAGCCTTGGACCCTCTGGCCTTATACCATGGCCACTGGACAATTCAAACAAGAAATATGCTTATGGTGTGTCAACAAGGACTCAAAAGATTCTAAAGAGCCACCACTATATGCTCCAGGGACTCAAGTCCTAATTAAAGTCTGGAAAGATGGGTCCCCAAATGCTCATCTCCAGCCCACATGGAAAGTCCCCTACCCTGTAATACTTTCTACCCCCACAGCAGTCAAAGTACCTGGGCATGACTCCTTGATTCACTACTCATAGGTCAAGCCATGGATAAAAACAGATGAGGATACTGAATACACCTGTGAGCCCCTGGGAGCTCTCAGGTACCTATTCATCACTGCAAATGAGTGCCACTCTAGTGAACACCCCCAAAATCAAGTTTCTGGGGGTAAGCACTCTCAGGATAGCTCTAAAGAGCCCACACAGCTTGGCAGGGGTTGTAGTCGAAAATAGACAGATCTTCTGGCCACTGAACACAGAGAGACGAGCCATTTTGAATGAGACATGCTATTTCTGGGTAAATACCTCCAGCCAAGTTGAAGAAAGTCTCACAGTCCTCAAGAAAAACATTCAGATCCTACAGGATCTCAGAGAAGAGCTGGAGAGTCCTCAGGTTGGCTACAGTCTCTCTTTGGGGGATCTTTCTCCGCGAGGGGGAATTTGGAGTTGGCTAATGCCCCTACTAACCTGCCTGCAATGCAGGAGACCTAGGTTCAGTCCTTGAGTTGGAAAGATCCCCGAGAGAAGGAAATGGCAATGCACTCCAGTACTCCTGCCTGGAGAATTCCAGAAGGAGTTCTGATGGGCTATAGTCCATGGGATTGCAAAGGGTCAGACACGACTGGTGTGACTAACTTTCACTTTCCTACTAGCCCCTGTTATCACCATATTGATACTGCTTATGATTGCTCCAGGTATTATCAGTTGTTTACCCATTTTGTCTTTACCAAGGTCAACAAGCCACAAAATGCAGTGCTAGCTCAACAGGAATATATAAAACTACACCTGATCATGGAATATCTATCACTCACCCTTAGATGAACACCACTATAAGGACTATGAGGCTTGAGACTAGCAAGAGGCCCAGTGTCCCTCACCATCCCAGCTCAGTAGGAGTAGCCAGAAAGACATCGACATCCCTGTTCCCAAAGAACTGGGCCTCCCATCTCTTGTGTGGGGAATGTTAGGTAGCTAGAATAGGAAAAAATGAGTCCAAAATAGCAGTGGCTAAAAGACAAAGAAAGGGAAGATCCCACAAAAATGGAACAAAAGAAAATCCATGGACTAGAGTGAGAACCTCAGGTGAAACAAACACACTCCCTTCCTGGCTAGCCCACTCTGCATAGGGCAGGCTCAGTTGGGAGGAGACAAAAAGTATAAGAAGAGGAAGCCAACACGGACTGAGGTCTCTCTTTGGGAGTCAGCCTGCCTTCTTCCCTCGAGGGTGTATTATCCTTTGTTTGCTAAATAAAATTCTGAGCTGTAACCTAGCTGTTACACTGGTCTGCCATTTCAAATCTTTGTTGTGAGACAGAACCAAGGAAATTACACACTCTCCTGAAAGCAAAGAGTTGGACACAACCAAGTGACTGAACTGAGAGGCACTATGACAAAAGACCAATGAGTTGGTAGTAGCCCAATTCCTGGAAATCACCTCTTCCCAAAAATAGTTGGAATAATCCTCCCACTCATTAGCATATGAAATTACCCAGCCTATAAAAACCAAGCACGTCATATTTCATGGCCACACTCACCCTCTGGGCTGGTCCTCTCTGTCTGTGGAGTGTGCTCCTCTCTGAATCTGGATAAATTCAGATAAATTCACTTTGTTTCTCAAGGAATTCTTTCTGTGATGAGGCATTAAGAACCTTATCTTCATTAGGTCCTGAAACCAGGTACCATGGGTTTTGGTTGGGTTTGAGTCCCAGCACATGGGTTCAAGGCATAAACGGTTTTAGCTAGGTTTGAGTCCTGGCTATGTGGGTTCAATTCCCAAACTGGGTTTTGGCTGGGTTCGAGTCCCAATCACATGGGTTCAAGTCCCACGTTGGGTTCTGGCTGGGTGTGAGTTCCAGCACATGGGTTCAAGTCTCAATCTGATATAAACGTTTTCACTAGCAGAGCAGTTGTGAACCAATAAGAGAACGAGCCATATACAATGAGCAAGGGTGCACTAATGGCATAAACAACAACTGTCCACACAGAGGAAAATGAATGATTCCAGGGTGTGGAGGGTCTCAAGGGTGTACATTTGAGCTGTGATATGAGCGATGACCTTTCATGGGCACCAGGTGAAGTATGAAATGGTGAGTTAGTGAGGAAGGCCACTGTGGGGTCAAGAGGCAAACACTAGTCCTCAGGACTCTCCATTTTTTCTTTATAAAATGTTTTTGGAGTGCAGTTGCTTTTGGAGAAGGAAATGGCAACCCACTCCAGTACTCTTGCCTGGAGAATCCCATAGACAGAGGAGCCTGGTAGGTTACAGTCCATGGGATCGCTAAGAGTTGGACACGACTGAGCGACTTCACTTTCACTTTTCATTTTCATGCATTGGAGAAGGAAATGGCAACCCAGTATTCTTGCCTGGAGAATCCCAGAGACAGAGGAGCCTGGTGGGCTGCTGTCTATGGGGTCACACAGAGTCGGACACGACTGAAGTGCCTTTGCAGCAGCACAGTTGCTTTACAATGTTGAGTTAGTTTCTGCCATACAGCTAAGTGAATCAGTTGTATGTGTACATACAGTAAGTCCCCTATACATGAACAAGTTTGGTTCTGGAAGCACATTCCTAAGTCCCTGTGTTCATAAGTCCAGCAAAGTTAGCCTACATACCCAACTTTCCTGGTGGCTCAGATGGCAAAGAGTCAGTCTGTAATGCGGGAGACCTGGGTTCGATCCCTCTGTTGGGAAGATTCCCTGGAGAAGGGATCGGCTACCCACTCCAGTATTCTGGTCTGGAGAATTCCATGGACTGTGTAATCCATGGGGTTGCAAAGAGTTGGACACGACTGAGCGACTGTCACAGTACCTTGAAAAGTACACTAGTACAGTATAGCAACTAGCATACATGTGTTTGCATCTTTGAAAGTTCACAACTTGAAGGTGTGTATGTAGGGAAATTACTATACATCCCTTTTTTAAGATTTCCATCCCATTTAGGTCACCACAGAGCATTGAATAGAGTTCATACAGAGTGAAGTAAATTAGAAAGAACAAAATAAATATGATATAATATTGCTTATATTTGGAATCTCCATTTCTTCTAAGTCAAGTTTTTGCTACCCTGTACTCATCTCTGATACCACAATTTTGTGTTATCACTTAAATATTGTGTCATAGTTATCAGTGTCATTTAATAACATTGAAGCATGGCGGTGTCCAGGCAAACCAAGCAGATCTCATCACTGCCCCCAAAGACACACATGAACATCAAGCAAGGAACATGTACAAAAGTAACTACAAATGAGGAGGAGGGTTAGGAAGGCAGAAAGCACAGGGTGATGAGAGGCTAGGGAAAGGCTCTCCAGGAGGTGAGTAAGCAGAGTCATAAAGGCTGAGTAGGCCAGCCTGGGCATGCTTAGGGAAGAGAACATTCCAGGTGGAGGGACAGGCCTTGTGAAGATTCTGAGGTCCTGGGGCCTTGGCTCAAGGGAACAAAAACAATGGGCCTCATGGTGAAAGAAAAAGGAGGCAAAGGCCAGTATTATGGGACTCATAGGTGGATTGAGGAGCTGGATTGTATTCTGAGTTCAAAGAGGAAGCCAATATAGAGTTAAAAACAGTGTGATGAGGAATATCTTTAAAGTAACCCTGGCTACTAGAAGAGAGCAGTCAGAAAGCTCCTGCAGACATTCAGTTTTCTTCTCTGTTAACTCTGGTGTCTCATTGACAGGTATGCCCCCCAAACCTTGCACCACAGAGTACCCCAAGTTGTGAGAAAGTAGCCCAGGGGAAAGTGGGCATTTAATCACAACTTTGAGAGTTAAAAACTTAATGACTTCCCTTGTGATAAGAACTTGAATTTGTGCCAAACTACTACCAAAGGGTGACTTTAGGTGGCTTACTTCCCCTTTTTGCACCTCAGCACACTCATTTATAAATGAAGGTAGCATTTGAAAAACTGCATTCTTATTTTACCTTCTGATCTGATATGAAAGAGAGCTCAAAGGAACATCATTTCACTCTTCTAATAAAAAAGCCAAATTAGCTTAACATTTATAACTTTTTTTGAGCCATCATAGAGCTGAGGGTGCAGAGCAAACTGCTGGCCCAAAATCTGGGGAGAGAGGAAACCCAAACATTCAAGACCAGTATAAGATGATCCAATAGAGACATAATTGAAATCTTAGAGGAAGAGACTAGGGTAGAAGAAATATTTGAAGCCGCAAGTCCAATAATTTCCTGACATTAGCAACAGATATTAAACCACAGATCCATATACTTCAAAAAGGATAAATATGAAAGAAAAAAGTTCATACTTAGGCATATCATACTCAAACTGCTGAAAACAAAAGATAAAGAGGCAATTTTGAAAGCAGCTAGAGTAAAAAGAAACAATACACAGAGAAAAAGAGATAAGAATTAGGGAAATTTTTTTTTAAATTAAAACTATGCAAGCCAGGAGACAGCAGAGTGATGTCTTTAAGCAGTTGAAAGGAAAAATATATATTCAGCAAAAGAAGCTTTCAAACATGAAAAAGAAACACTTTCTCAGACTAACCAAAACTGAAGGAATTAATTTCCATCAGGTCCACTCCATAAGAGATGTTAAAATTTCTTCAAGCAGAAGGAATATGATAGCAGACTGAAACCTGGATCTATGCTAAAGAATGAAGAGTGCAAGCAAGGAATTGAAGGGAATGTTCTTAACCTGTGAAGGTTAACTACAAGCCACCCCCCTCCCCCCACCACACACACACACAAGTTAACATTATACTTAGTGATAAAAGCCTGAACACTTTCTCCCTAAGACCTCAGCAAGGCAGGATGCTTTCTCTCACCACACTTGGTCAACATTGAAATCCTAGCCAATGTTATATGACAATTGGTCAACAACTTGTAAAAGAATGAAACTAGATCACTTTCTAACACCACACACAAAAGTAAACTCAAAATGGATTAAAGATCTAAATGTAAGACCAGAAACTATAAAACTCCTNCAGTCTCTGTGTAATTTTCTATATAGAAAATCTCAAAGAAACCAGAAAAGAAGCCTCCTAAAATTAATCAGTGAGTTTAGTAAGGTAGGAAGACATGAGATCAAGAAACAAAATAAATTTCAAATCTATACAATAGTGGTGAGCAATTAGAATTTGAAGTAAAAACAGCATTTACAATAGTAGCCAAAAATTATATCCTTAAGGTATAAATCTAATGAAATATATTCAGGACATGTATACTGGCATTTCATCAGGATGGCTTTTTAATCAGTGAAAGAAATCAAAGAAGACCTAAAGGTAATATGGTGCTTATGGGTTTAAAGACCTGATATTATTTAATATAATTACTTCATATTACGTACTGTTCCTATTACTAAGAAGCCAATTTCCCCCACATCCAAGGACAAAGGAGAAGCCCCCAATAAAACAGTAGGAGCGGCAAAAGCACATTTAGAATCAAACCCTAAACCTGACCACTTGACTTTGCACTCCAGGATGTCTGGCTCTAGGTGAGTGATCACACCATCATGGTTATCTGAGTCATTAAGATATTTTTTGAATAGTTCTTCTGTGTATGCATCCTTTCCACCTCTTCTTAATATCTACTGTTTCTGTTAGGGTCATACCATTTCTGTCCTTTATTGTGCCCATCTTTGCATGAAATGTTCCCTTGGTATCTCTAATTTTCTTGAAAAGTTCTCTGATCTTTCCCATTTTATTGTTTTCCTCTATTTATTTGCATTGATCACTTAGGAAAACTATCTTATCTCTCCTTGCTATTGTTTGGAACTCTGCATTCAGATGGATAGATCTTTCCTTTTTTCCTTTGCTTTTCACTTCTCTTCATTTCTTTGGCATTTGTAAGGCCTCCTCAGAAACCATTTTGCCTTTTTGCATTTCTTCTTGAAGATGGTTTTGATCACCACCTTCTATACAATGTCATGAACCTCCATCCATAGTTCTTCAGGCATTCAGAGCCTGAAGAACCCTTGAATCAAATTGT
This sequence comes from Redunca redunca, assembly GCA_006410935.1. Classification (NCBI taxonomy): domain Eukaryota; kingdom Metazoa; phylum Chordata; class Mammalia; order Artiodactyla; family Bovidae; genus Redunca; species Redunca redunca. The sequence continues at coordinate 59,055 of SJYQ01003819.1, forward strand.
CACTTCCAGTGGGGATATGGAGGTGCGGGAATAGAAAATCACCAATAGATCACCAGTAAGAGTTGTGTCAAGGATCATCTACAATGAAAGCTAAAATTATGTATAAGGAACAATCAAAAGGGTTATACTTTAACCAAGTAATCTCACTTGAGAGATTCCAGCTTAAGGAAAGCTTCTGCAATGTGACATGTTCATGCAAGTGTTATTTGGAAAATTTAAAGAGGAAAGTAACTTGTGCTCAACAATACAGAAATGCTTAATCAAATTAAACAATATGTACTCGATAGAAATTTACACAGCCATTGAAAATCTAATTTATAAAAGATATTGAATAGTAGAGGAAATACATAACAATGTGGGCTAGAATTTTATATAATGTATGATTTAAATCATTTAAAAATATAAATATCCACTCCACTGTACCATCATAAGGGATTTGATTTAGGTCATACATGAATGGTTTAGTGGTTTTCCTTGTTTCTTCAATTTTAGTCTGAATTTTGCAATAAGGAGTTCATGATATGAGCCACAGTCAGATTCCCCCCCCCCTTTTTTTTTGCTGACTCTATAGAGCTTCTCCATCTTTGGCTGCAAAGAATATAATCAAGCTGATTTCGGTTTTGACCATCTGGTAATGTCCATATGTAGAGTCATATCTTGTGTTGTTCGAAGAGGGTGCTTAACTAGGACCTGTGCATTCTCTTGGCAAAACTGTTAGTCTTTGCCCTTCTTTTTGTACTCCAAGGCCAAACTTGCCTGTTACTCCATGTATCTCTTTACTTCCATTTGCATTCCATTCCCCTATGATGAAAAGGACATCTGTGTGTGTGTGTGTGTGTGTGTTAGTTCTAGAAGGTCTTGGAGATCTTCATATAACCATTAAACCTCAGCTTCTTCAGCATTAGTGATTGGGGCATAGACTTGGATTACTGTGATATTGAATTGTTTGCCTGGGAAATGAACAGATATCATTCTATTTTTTTTGAGATTGCACCCAAGTACTGCATTTTGGATTCTTTTGTTGGCTATCAGGGCTACTCCATTTCTTCTAAGGGATTCTTTCCTACAGTAGTATATATAATGGTCATTTGAATTAAATTCATCCATTTCAGTCCATTTTAGCTCACTGACTCCTAAAACGCTGATGTTCACTCTTACCACCTCCTGTTTAACCACTTCCAATTTACCTTGTTTCATGGTTCTAACATTTCAGATTCCTATGCAATATTATTCTTTACAGCATCAGACTTTACTTCTATCACCAGCCACATCCACAACTGGTCTTTGTTTTTGCTTTGGCTCCATCTGCTTTGTTCTTTCTGGAGTTATTTCTTCACTCTTCTCCAGTAGCCTTTTGGGAATCTACTGACTTGGGAAGTTCATCTTTCAGTGTCATATCTTTTTGCCTTTTCATACTGTTGCTGGGGTTCTCAAGGCAAGAATACTGAAGTGGCTTGCCATTCCATTCTCCAGTGGACCAAGTTTAGACAGAACTCTCCACCATGACCCCATCTAGTTAAAGCTATGTTTTTCCAGTAGTCATGCATGGATGTCAGAGCTGGACCATAAAGAAAGCTGATCACCAAAGAATTGATGCTTTTGAACTGTGGTGTTGGAGAAGACTCTTGAGAGTCCCTTGGACTGCAAGGAGATCCAACCAGTCCATTCTAAAGGAAATCAGACCTGAACATTCATTGGAAGGACCGATGTCAAAGCTGAAGCTCCAATACTTTGGCCACCTGATGCGAAGTACAGACTCACTGGAAAAGACCCTCATGCTGGGAAAGATTGGAGGCAGGAGGAGAAGGAGATGACAGAGGATGAGATGGTTGGATGGCATCACTGACTTGATGGATATGAGTTTGAGCAAGCTCTGGGGGTTGGTGATGGACAGGAAAGTGTGAAATGCTGCTGTCCATGGAGTTGCAAAGAGTTGGACACGACTGAACTGAATTAAATTGAGTTTCCCCCAATTTTGGAACAATTTAAGTAATGAAATAGATAACCATATTATTTGAATTATAACTTCAAGATACCCATCAGCTCACATTGATATGGATAAGTGACTGAATGCATTAAAAAAACAGGGGAGAATGGAAAGCTCTTCCTTACAGAACAATTCCAGGTAACAAATGTAGAAGGAATGGGGGAAATAGAATATCACCAATAGATCACCAGTAAGAGTTGTGTCAGGGAAAATCTACAATAAATGCTAAAATTATGTGTAAGGAACAATCAAAAAGGTCATGTTTTGACCAAGTAATCTTCCTTGAGATATTCCAACTCAAGAAAAGACTCTGAAATGTGACATGTTCATGGAAGTGCTATTTGGAACATTTAAAAAAGAAAGTAACTTGTGTTCAACAATAGGAAAATGCTTAATCAAATTAAACAATATGCACTCAATAGAAAATTACACAGCCATTAAGAATCTAATTTATAAAGGCTACTGAACAGTAGAGAAAATATATAACAATGTGAGCTAGAATTTTCCATATGATTATAAATCATTTTAAAAATACAAAAAACCCTCAAATGAAATATACAAAAGAAACAACAATGTTTTTGTTACAGTCAAAGTTTTTTCTTTTTCAAAATTATTTGTCATATCAAGTGGTTTGGTTAATTACCTTTGTAATTTAAAACTATTTGGAAACAATTTGATTTCTTTTATATAATATGAATTGTAGGTAATTCTGTTAGTCATTCAAACAGACCTTCAACTCCAGTAAAAATGGCCATGTCAACTATTTCTTTATTTTCCCCATAGAGCTTAGTTGCAAGTCTTGATATACAGAATAATCTCAATCAGCATTTTCACTAATTGATTTCCAATATCATTGCTATCAGTGTCACCTCAAAAACATATAGTGCTTGTTTCTCCTCAGGTGACAGCTTTTATCTCATCAATGGGGAGCCAGGATTGCCAACCTCACCTGGCAATAATGAGGTGGAACTCCCTATCCCCTGCCAGGCAGTGTGAAAGGATGGCTGTCAAGTCACAAGATTTAAATAAGGTCTAGAGTTTGTTCTTAAGTTTTCTTTTTATGTCCGAAATATTCTGGGCTGGGAACCAGGAGAATGGCAACCTGGAGCCATCAACAGGCCAAAAAAAAAAAAAAAAGGAAGGAGTGAAGGGAGGCAGGGAGATGGGGAGCAGGAGAGAAGGATGAAAGAAGAGAAGGGAGAAAAGTTTGCTCCACTTCATGTGTATGCACAGAACTTTAACTCAAGGAGGTGACTGAGTGATGACATGGAAAGGTGAATGCCACTGAAAGAAGATTTAGTTATGTACAGCGTCTGAGAGGAAGAGGCATGCCATGGTACAGAGGGCCTGTGGGGAAGCACCAGTGTGGGTCAGGTGGCAAAAGGAACAAAGGGAAAGTCTAGGCTAGAGCCTTTACTGGGGTTTCCAAGAGAAACAAGACAAGACAAAGTAAACAGCTTAGGGCTGGCAAGTCTGAATAACTACAGCAGGCTCTGTGATAGCGGTTGGCCCTGGGCTGATTTAGGGCAGTGTCAGCATTTGATCAGGAGGTGGTTCAGAGCATGGGCTCTGAATCTTAGGGAAGATGTAAACAATTTAGCCATTAGTTTTGTCCTGTAATTAATGGATTCCAAATAGAAAAACACAGACTCTAAGAAAACACAGAAGCTCTGCCCAAAGTTCCAGGAAGGGAAAGCCCAGAAGGAAGATATATCCTTGTGGCAGCACTATCCTGACCTGCCTGAAGTAGTAGCTACAACAGATCCCAGGTAGTTAAAACCATGACCACCCCTTCCGTCATCCATCAGCAACACAAGGGGTCAATCTGCCAGCAGCAGAATCTGAGCAAGTCAAACCAGCCCCTGCCAGGAGCAGGTGTGCCCTCTGCCTGCACAGATGGTGTCAACAGTCTTGGTGTCTGCTCCTCTACCCAGCAGTAGAAAGCAACGCAGCACTAGTGTCTCCCAATCCTCCACCCAACAGCAGAGAACCTCCCAGACCCCATGGTTCCAGCCCTTTCCAGTGGCAGAACGTGGCCCAGGTAAGCACCTCTTTCTGTCAATGGCAATGGCAGAGAGAGAGAGAGTGAGAAGCCCACCAGCACTGGGTCACTGGAAAACAGCCAGGGGAAGTACTCTCTTTCCTATGTGTTGGGATTCCTATATCCACCTAACAAAGCCAGGAAGCCCAGGGAAGCCATTCTGTACACTGCAGACAGTACTAACAAGGATCAAGGGAGAACTCAAGCGGAAGAGTTAAAAAATCAGAACAGCATTGCAAAGGTTCAGAAAACTAAACTGTCATTGGAACTGCAGCCAATAAAATAGTCCAGACCTACAAACTAAATATAAATAGGGAAAATTCTTGCTAAAGGGATATAAATAGGATCAAGAGTGCATAATATCCAGACTGCATGGAATATAATAAAACATCCTTGTCATTCCAAGAACCACAACTTAAGTGAGAAGCCACAACTTAAGTGGGAAAAAACATTAAGTTGATACAACTACTGAGAGGAATCAGAAAAATTTGTAAAAGATTTTGAAGCAGCTATCATAAAACTGTTTCAACAAGTACTCATAAATATACTTGAAACAAATGGAAAAACTGTAAAACCTCAAAAATGGGTTATAGAAAGAAACAAGTGGAAATAAAATAAATAAATTCCATTTATTTATTGAATTGAAATAAAACTGAATATGTAGGTTAAACAGAAGAATGAAGGGAACAAAAATAGAATCAGGGAACTTGAGGACAAGTTGATAGAATTCTGAATAACAGAGAAAACATTGAAAAAACTCCTCATAGACTTAGGGACATTTATGTCATTGAAGTCTTGGAAGAAGAGGACAAACAGGAAGGACTGAAACAGTTTTAAACAAATAATGCCTGAATGGTTCTCAGATTTGGCAAGAGACAAACTATACCTTAAAGAAGCTGAATGAATTACAAATAGGAAAAAATGAAAAGAAACCCAACCAAAATACATCATAATTAAGCTTCTGAAACCAAATTGAAACCAAAGGAAAAAAACTCTTAAAGCAACCAGAAGAAAGCTCCCACCTATTATCTATAAAGGAAAGCTAACTCGAAAGACAATCTTTTCCCACATGAAACCACAGAGGCCGAATAAAGTGATAGATTTCTCAAGTGCTGTTAAAAGAACACTTAACTGAAATTCAATATCCATTTGAACACATTCAGTAATGAATAAGATGAGGGAAAATTAAGAGAATTTGCTGCTAGCAGATCATTAAATTAAACTCTCCAAAAGAAAAGAAAATGATTATAAAAGAAGGTTTGAAACTTTTGAAAGGAAAGAATGAAAGAATAGGCAAAAACAGAGGTAGATATAATAGACTATCTTCATGAATTTAATAAAGCATACTTGATTGTTGAAGTAAAAGCTGTAATTTTATCTGTTATGGTGCTCAGTATATATGGAGGAAATAGTTGAGACAATTATACTTTAAAAGACATGTTGGTAAAGGGATATAAACAGAAAGTTTCAGTATGCCACAATAAAGGACAGAAACAGCAAGGACTTAACAGAAGCAGAAGAGATTAAGAAGAGGTGTCAAGAATACACAGAAAAACTACAACAAAGGTCTTAATGACCTGGATGACCACAATGGTGTGGTCATTCACCTAGGGCCAGATATGCAGGAGGGTGAAGTCAAGTGGGCCTTAGGAAGAATTACTACAGACAAAGCTAGAAGAGGTGATGGAATTCCAGCTGAGATATTTCAAATACTAAAAGATGATGCTGTGAAAGTGCTGCACTCAGTATGCCAGCAAATTTGGAAAACTCAGCAATGGCCACAGGACTGGAAAAGGTCATTTTTCATTTCAATCCCAAAGGAGGGCAATGCCAAAGAATGTTCAAACTACCACACAATTGCACTCATTTGACATGCTAGCAAGTTAATGTTCAAAATCCTTCAAGCTAGGCTTTAATAGTTTGTGAACCGAGAACTTCCAGATGTATAAGTAGGATTTAGAAAAGGCAGAGGAACAAGAGATCAAATTGTCAACATTCAGTGGATCATAGAAAAAGCAAAAGAATCCCAGAAAAACATACTTCTGTTTCATTGACTATGATAAAGCCTTTCACTGTGTGGATCACAACAAACTGTGGGAAAATCTTAAAGAGATGGGGATACCAGACCACTTAACTGCCTCATGAGAAATCTGTATGCAGGTCAAGAAGCAACAGTTAGAAACAGAAATGGAGCAACTGACTGGTTCCAAATTGGGAAAGGAGTACATCAAGGCTGTATATTGTCACTCTCCTTATTTAACTTATATGCAGAATACATTATGTAAAATGCCAGGTTGGATGAAGCACAATGTGGAATCAAGATTGCTGGGAGAAATATCAGCAGCCTGAGCTATGCAGATGATACCACCCGAATAGCAGAAAATGAAGAAGAACTAAAGAGCCTCCTGATGAAGGTGAAAGAGGAGAGTTAAAAAGCTGGCTTAAAACTCAATATTAAAAGAACTAAGATCATAGCATCTGGTCCCATTACTTCATAGCAAATAGATAAATCAAAAATGGAAACAGGGCAATTTTATTTTCTTGGGCTCCAAAGTCACTGCGGACAGTGACTGCAGCTATGAAATTAAAAGTAGCTTGGAAGAAAAGCTGTGACAAACCTAGATAGGATATTAAAAAGCAGAGACGTTTTGCTGACAAAGGTCCACATAGTCAAAGCTATGGTTTTTCTAGTAGTCATAAACAGATGTGAGAATTGGACCATGTGAGCACCAAAAAATTGATGCTTTTGAATTGTGGTGCTGGAGAAGACTCTTGAGAATCCCTTGAACAGCAAGGAGATCACACCAGTCAATCCTAAAGGAAATCAGGCTGAATATTCTTTGGAAGGACTGACACTGAAGCTCCCGTACTTTGGTCACCTGATGCCAAGAAGTGACTCATTGGAAAAGACCCTGATGCTGGGAAAGATTGGGGGCAGGAGGAGAAGGGGATGACAGAGGATGAGATGGCTGCGTGGCATCACTGACTCAATGGACATGAATTTGAACTATCTCAGAGAGATAGTGAAGGGCAGGGAAGCCTGGTGTACTGTAGTCCATGGGGCTGCAGAGTCAGACATGACTTAGTGACTGAACAACAACTCCACTAGAAATGGTAAAATATCTATACAGCATGCAATTTTTTGTTAACGTGTATATTGTAATATCTAGAGTAACTTTTAAAGAAAACTGTATAAAGAGATATACTCAAAAACAGTATAAGTAAAATGTTCAAGGAACCCCCAGGAAGGCAAGAGAAGAAAAACAGTGAAACAGAAAACAATAAAGTAGCAGGGGTTCCCTGGTGGTCCAGTGGTTAAGAATCTGTCTTGCAAGCAAGGGACACCAGTTGGATCCCTGGCTCAGGAAGATCACACATGCCACAGAACAACTTAGCCCATGGGCCACAATTCTGAACCAGTGCTTTAGAGTTCATGAGCCACAACTGTTGAGCCCATCAGTTGCAACTACCGAAACTAGAGCCAGTGCTCCACAAGAGAAGACACCACAGTGAGAAGCCCGTGCAACGCAACTAGAGAGTAGACCCCATTCACTGCAACTAGAGAAAATCTGTATGCAGGAACAAAGACCCACCAGAGCCAAAAATAAATAAATCTTAAAAAAAATAAAGTAGCAAATTTAAGCCCTAACATACCAATGATTGTTTTAATGGAAAAAGTCTAAATATAAAATTTAAAAGACAGATGGCATAGTGGATAAAACTAATATAATATTTTAAAGTAATTAGCCTCCAATTAAAATAAATAAATTTATATGAAAAAATAAAATTTTAAAAAAGGATCCAACTATATATGCTGTATAGAAAAAGTAAACTTCAGAGAAAAACAGTTATCAGAGGTAAAGAATGAAATTTAATAATGATGAAGAAAACAGATCCAATAGAAAGACGTAATAAGTATATATGCAACATACAGCAGCGCTTCAACCTACATGAAACCAAAACACAGTTCAAACAAGAAATAGAAAAGTCCATAATTATACTTGGGGACTAAAAATCTATCAGCAATTTATAGAATGACTAGACCAAGAAAAAAGCAAAGATGTAGGATAATTGAACAACACAATCAGTCAACGAGATTTAATTGACATTTTTAGGACATTCCACAAAACATCAGTAGATTACATACATATTCTTTTTAAACACCCATGGAACGTGTGCCAAGACAGACCTTCTCCTAAGTCACAAAATACAACAAATTTGAAACAACTGATATCATAGAGTGTTCTCTAACCATATTAGAATCAACTGGAAATAAACAACAGAAAATAAGAAAATGCTCTAACAGTTGAAAAAAACAAACAAACAAACACATTTCCATGAGTCAAAGAGGAAGTTTCAAGGAAAATTTTAAAAATACACAAAACTGAATGAAAATGAAAATACAACATATGAAAAGCTAAAACAGTGCTGAGACGGAAATTTGTAGCACTAGATTCTTATATTAGAAAGAGGAAAATTCTCAAATCTCTAAGTTCCTACCTTAAGAAACTAGGAAAAATAAGAGCAAAATAAATCCGAAGCAAGCAAAAGGATATAATTTTAAAAGTAAAATTCAATAAAATTAAAACAGGACAAAAATGAAGAAATTCAGTGAAACCAAAACTTTTTTTTTTTAAATCAGAGAAGGCAATGGCACCCCCACTCCAGGACTCTGGTCTGGAAAATCCCATGGACGGAGGAGCCTGGTAGGCTGCAGTCCATGGGGTTGCTAAGAGTCAGGCACGACTGAGCGACTTCACTTTCGCTTTTCACTTTCATGCATTGGAGAAGGAAATGGCAACCCACTCCAGTGTTCTTGCCTGGAGAATCCCAGAGACAGTGGGCCCCCGTCTATGGGGTCACACAGAGTCGGACACGACTGAAGCGACTTAGCAGCAGCAGCAGCAGAAGGCAATGGCACCCCACTCCCATACTCTTGCCTGGAAAATCCCATGGATGGAGGAGCCTGGTAGGCTGCAGTCCATGGGGTCGCTAAGAGTCAGACAAGACAGAGCGACTTCACTTTCACTTTTCACTTTCATGCATTGGAGAAGGAAATGGCAACCTGCTCCAGTGTTCTTGCCTGGAGAATCCCAGGGATGGGGGAGCCTGGTGGGCTGCCGTCTACCCGGCCACACAGAGTCGGACACGAATCAATTGCTAAACCTCTAGTAAAACCAATGAAAATATAGAAAGAATGCATACACACACAAAACCAAATTCCAGAATGAAACAGGAGCTATCATGATACATTCTGTAATTCTTAAAGGGGTAATAAGAGAATATTACAAATAATTTTAGGCTCATAAACTCAATATTGAACAAATGGACCAATTCCTCAAAAAATACAAACTACCAAAAGTCAACCAAGAATAAATAAACTGAATAATCCAATAATCCATTAAGGCAATTGAATTATTATTATAAACCTGGAAACAATCTTCAGGCCCAGATAGTTTCATTGTAGAATTCTGCTAAACACTTAAAGAAGAATTAATACCAATTTTATACAATGTCTTCCAGAAAAAGAAATAGGAAGTAATTTCCCAAATTGTTTTATGAGACCATATTCCTTGATGCCAACCTAAACAAAGAAAATATAAAAAGAAAAAAAAAAAAACTATAGCCTAGTGTTATCATAAACTTAGATGCAAAAATTCTAAACAAAATATAATCAAATAGAGTTCAGCAATATGTAAAAAAGAATCACACATCATTAGCCTGAAGGATTTATTCCAGGTATGCAAGTATGAGTGAACATTCAAAAAGAAATCACTATAGACCAACATATCAACAGGCTACTAAAAAAATTATAAACCATATTAATTGGTGGAGAAAAGTATTTAGACAAAATTCAATACTTATTTATGATAAAAACTCTCCAGAAATTAGGGATAGCAGAGAATTACCTCAACTTTATAAAAAGTATTTTGATGACTAATTTTATATGTCAACCTGACTGGGTTAGAAAGTGCTCAGATATCTGGTAAAACATTATTTCTGGTGGTCTGTGAGGGTGTGTCTGGAACAGATTAGCATTTGATTCAAAAGACTGAATAAAAAGCATCTTCTCTCACCAGGCATGATCTGATCTGTTGAGAGCCTGAATAGCATAAAAAAGTGAAGGACCAGTTAATTCCCTGTTATGAGCTGAGATGTCCGTCTTCTACTGCCCATGGACATCAAAGATCCTATCAGGCCTTTGGACTCTGGGGTTTACACCACTGGCTCCCCAGATTCCCAGGTCTTGAGACTTAGACTGAATTACACCACCGATTGGCCTTCCTGATTGTCCAGCCCTCAGGCAGCAGACTGTGGAGCTTCCCCATCTCCATAACTCTATAAGCCAATTCCTATAATAAATCTCCCCAGATACATATGTCTATACAACCTGTTAGTTCTGTTCCTCTGGAGAAAACTGACTAACAAAATCATCTATAAAAAACTTACAAATAATATCATACTTGATAGTGGAAGACAATTCATTATCTTCAAGATTGGGTTCATGGCAAAATTTTCCACTCTCACAACTTCTATTCAACATATTTCTAGATGCTCTAGCCAATTCTAACCCCTACTTTCAACACACACATACTAACAAGAAGAAGAAACAAAGACATACAAATTGGAGAGGAAGAAATTAAAATGTCCTTTTTGTGAATGGCTTGGTCATCTCCTAGAAAATCCCAAAGAATCTACAAAACATTCCTAGAATGAATAAGTAAGTTTAGCAAAGTTGCAACATGTAATTTCAACACCCCCAAATCAATTACATTTCTATATATTATCAGTAAACATGTACAAACTGAAATTAAAAATACAATATTAGTTATAATTATGTCAGAGAAAACAAACTACTTAATAATAAACTTAACAATATATATAAAGCATCTATATGCTGAAAATTACAAAATGATGATGAAAGAAATCAAAGACCCAACTAAATGGAGAGACATAATGTGTTCATGGATTGAAAGACTTAATAAAATAATGACTGTAGCCCGCCAAGCTCCTCTGTCCATGGAATTCTCAAGCAAGAATACTGGAGTATGTGGCCATTCTCTTCTCAAGGGGATCTTCCCAACCCAGGGATCAAACCTGGGTCTCCTGCATTGCAGGAAGATTCTTTACTGTCTGAGCCACCAGGGAAGCCCAATAATGATGTCATTTTTCCCAAAATTTATTTATCAGTTTAATATAAGTGCTATCAGAATCACAGCAAAGGTTTTTGGACATAGACAATTATTCCAAAATGTATATAGAAAAGCACAGGACCTAGAATAGGCCTTTGAAAAAATCTTAAAAAGGAATGAGATGGGAGGAGTTAGTCTACACTATAGTACGGTTACTATGGTGCTTCAGTAATCAAGGTACGTGGTATTGCAGAAGAATAGCTGCTACTGCTGCTAAGTCGCTTCAGTCGTGTCCGACTCTGTGCGACCCCATAAACGGAAGCCCACCAGGCTCCCCCGTCCCAGGGGATTCTCCAGGCAAGAACACTGGAGTGGGCTGCCATTTCCTTCTCCAATGCATGAAAGTGAAAAGTGAAAGTGAAGTCACTCAATCATATCCGACTCTTAGCGGCCCCATGGACCACAGCCCACCAGGCTCCTCCATCCATGGGATTTTCCAGGCAAGAGTACTGCAGTGGGGTGCCATTGCCTTCTCCAGCAGAAGAATAGACATGTGTATAAATGGAACAAAAGAAGTAAATAAAAAATTGTTGTTTAGTCACTAAGTTGTGTCCAGTTCTTTTGTGACCCCATGGACTATAGCCCACCAGGCTCCCCTGTCCATGGGATTTTCCAGGCAAGAATACTGGAATGTGTTGCCATTTCTTTCTCCAGGGAATCTTTCCAACCTAGGAATCAAATATGCAGTTTTAATTAGTAGGCAGATTGTTTACCACTGAACCACTATCTACCAGGGAAGCCTGAAGTAAAAGTAGACCCACACAAATATTTCCAACTGTTTTTTTTTTTTTTTTTTGACAAATGTACAAAGCAACTCAAAGGACGAATACTGATTTCAATAAATGATCCTGGAATTGGATACCCACAGGCAAAAAACCTATAAAAACCAAACCTGACATAAACTTCACGTAGGAGCAAATTTTTGGCCTCTAAGGCTAAGAAAATAGTTCTTAGATTTGACACTAAAAGCCTCATTGGTAAAAAGAAAAACTGATGAACTGAATTTCATCAACATTTAAAACTTTTGATCTGTGGAAGGCTCTACTAAGAAGATGAAAAGACAAACTACAGACAAGGGAGAAAATATTTGCAAATCACATATATGACAAAGGACTAGTATCAAGAATATGCACAGAACACTCAAAACTCCACAGCACAAAAACAATTCAGTTAGAAAATGATATGCACTGAAATTTCACTGAAGGTGATAGACAGATGGAAAATGAGCATGTGAAATGAACTTATTAGAACAGCTAAAATGAAAAGTTGTGACATCAAATGCTGGTGAGAATGCAGAGAAATTGGATCAATCATCCATGGTTAGTGGGAATATAAAATGGTACAGTCACTGGGGAAAATGGCTTGGCAATTATATTTATTAACATAAAACTAAACAAGCAACTAACAAATGACCCAGCAGTTACATAAAAACCTATTCACAAATGTTCATAGCAGAATTATTTATAATAACCCCAAACTGAAAGCAACCTAAATATCCTTCAAAGGATGAACAGTTAAATTGTGGTACATCCATAATGTGGAATGGACTATTAATAAATGCAATACTTTGGGTAAATCTCCAAAGAATTATTCTCAATGAACAAAACTAAACCCAAAATGTTGTCTGCTATAGAAATGTATTTGTTAAACATCCTGCAATTATAAAATCATGTAAATAATGAACAGCCTGTCTGTGGTTGTCAGTGGTTAAGGATGAGAAGAGTGAGTGCTTGAGGAATGTGGGTGTGGTTTTTTATATGGCAACATGAAGAATATTTTGGTGATGGAACTCTTCTGTATTTTGGCGGTGGTTGAGAGTACCCTAATCTATATATGATAAAATTGCATAGAACAAAATATACACACATGAACACAACTAAGTACAAGTAACACTGGGGAGATGTGCTCCAGATCAGTAGAATATTTCCTGTTGTAATATTTTATTATAGATTGATAAACTATTGCTATTGTGGGAAGCTGAGTAAAGTTTCTGTGGGAAATGCTCTATTATTTCTTAAAACTGCATGTGAATCTACAAAATTAAATTCTATAAACTTACACTTAAAAAATAATTAACACTCAAAACTAAACAGAGGAAGAAGTATTGAGAAATGCACAGGCTCACTATCAACTAAAGATGCAAAAGCAGAGATGGCTCTATCTACTACCCTGAAGAGGGTTTTTCAGACCTGAGCCCAGGCTGTGAGGATCTGATGACACTACAAGCTGTCTTTGTCTCATAAAGTCTCTCTGCAATGTGTGAAAGGAATGACTACATTTTTTGGACATCTGGATTTTGATTCAAACACCTGGTCCATCACTTTCTGGCTGAGGGACCCTGAGAAATGGCATACACTTTTCACCTCACTTTCTTCAATCTCCAATGACAAGGATGATTACTTACAGGGTTGATGTGCGTATTTAACAAGCTCGTGTATAAGAATCTAGTACAGTTACTGAGAACAAGAAGGCAATCAGGGACATGTTAAATTCCTTTCATAAAAAGAAAAAGCATCCCATAAAGTACCACACCCTGATGGTTTTAAAGGAACATTCTACCAAAAAATCAAGAAATACATAATTCCAGTCTCACCAAAGAACTGAAAAAGCAGGATTGTCCCTCAGCTCTTTAAATAAAGATGATATAATGCTGACAGGAAAACTCAACAGGGGTAGCACAAAACATATTAATCTCACTCACAAATATAAGTGCAAAAATTCTAAACAAAATATTACAAAATAAGTCTAATGTAAAAAAAATAGCATTCAAGACCAATTGTTGGAATTATTTCCACAAAAATAGATTAAATTCACCACAAAAATAAAGGGGAAAGAAAACATACTGCTATCTCAATAGATTCAGAAAATGAATATGAAATATTCAACATCTACTCCTTGTATAAAAATGGAAAGAAACTTCAAGATCTAATGGAGGGTATTATAAAAAAGTTACAGAAGATACCATACTCAATTAACCTCTGAAAACATCTTTTCAAATTAGAAACAAGATGATGGTTGCTATGACACTTTCAACATTGTACTAAAGATCCTATCCTACACAAAAGACAGAAAGATTCAATACAATATATAAGAATTGCAAAGGAAGAAACAAGCTTTTTATCATTCACATGCATTCTGATAGAAATTCCAAAGGAATCTTTAGGCAAACCTGTAAGTATTATATTTATTAATAGCCTATATATAATATATGTTAATTAGAGCCACATTACCTGCTAAGTTTATATCATAGATTAGTTAGAAAGTACAATTTTAAAGATACTTTTTTGTAAAAGCAACAATAAAAAACATACTTCAGTACCTAAGAAAATATGTAAAAATATGCCCAAGATCTTGGAAAACATTTTTAAATGTGAAATTTCAATTTGAGCTTCCACCCCTCCCTGCAGCAACAAAGTGGTATGAGTCAGCTCTCTGCTTCCATTCACTTCCAAGCAAGGAGGCAATGTCAGTCAGTGCTCCATTTCCATTTGGTGCTGTTTTCAAGGCCCAGCAGGAAGCTGACAGACACATCCATCCTACCCTAACAAAACAGCTCAGAGACTGCCTGCCAAAAAGAGAAGGTTAAATTGGATCCAGAGTTATATAATACCTAAAATGTCCTGGATGCAACAGAATATCACCAGTCATATCAAGAATTAGAAAATCACTATGAGAATGAGAAAAGACAACCAACAGATACTAACACCAAGATGAATCAGATGTCAGAATCATTTGACAAAGATTTTAGAGCCATTATAAAAATGCTTCAATTAAAGCAATTATAAATTTTCTTGAAACTAATGAAAAATAAAAAAAAAAAACCTCAATGATATTTTAAAAAAAAGGAAAATCTTTTTTTTTTTTTTTTTCCCAATAAAAAGGAACTGGGACTTTCTTGGTGATCCAGCAGTAAGATTCCGTGCTTCCAATGCAGGGCACACAGGTTTGATCCCTGGTCAGGGAAATAAGATTCTTCATGCCACAAGGGATGGCCATAATAATAATAATGGAGCCAGAGTGGAAATTATTGAACTGAAAAATATAATGAAAGAAAGGAAAAATCTGCTGGATAGGCTCAGTATAGAGTGGAGATGACACAGGATAGAATCATTAAACTTGAGGACAGATCAATTGAATTTTTCCAATCTGAGCAATAGAGACAAAATAGGTTATAAGAATATTAACAGTATTCGGAACCAATGGGATCATATGAAAAGAGTATCATCAGAGTCTGACATGGAGAGGAGAGGAAAATAGTGAGACTGTCTTTCAAGAATGAATAAGAAAGAAGTACACTAGAGAAGACACATAAATGGAGAGACATTCTATTCTTATGAATTTTATTTTATTTTATTTTTTTTAAACTAGTACCTGTTTATTGTAAATCAAAACATTATCACAAATAAGATTACCTGTACTTGATAGTAATTTTAAACACTTTGGCCTGGTTTTTAATGTGATGAGTTTGTAATTCTGTGAGCCATCCCCTGTTCTGTGAATGGTAGGATTCCAGAATATCACTAAAAATGTGGAAAAGCAATCAATCTGAGTCAGAGTGAGTGACCAGAAGGATCCAAAATGTCTGATCCTCCTACTGGGAAACTTGCAGCTGCGGCGGCCGGCGCACTCAGCGCAGCTGAGAGGAGCCACCCAACGTCCACGATCATGGGTGGTGGCCGGGAGGAGCCACCCCTCGTACGAGGTCAGGAGCAACAGTCTGGAGGAGCCACCCTCACGTCCGAGGCCAGGGTCGGGGGCTGGGAGGAGACACCCCGTGTCCAAGGCCAGGGCAGGTGGCTGGGAGGAGCCACCCCATGCCCGAGGCCAGGGGCGGCGGCCGGGAAGATCAACCCACGCCCAAGGAGCCTGCGCTGGCACAGGAGGGCCTAGAGGAACTATCCCACGTTGAAGGTCAGGAAGGGCAGCGGTGAGGAGATACCTCTCGTCCAAGGTAAGGAACAGCTGCTGTGCTTTGCTGGAGCAGCCGTGAAGAGATACCCCACGCCAAGGTAAGACAAACCCAAGTAAGATGGTAAGTGTTGCAAGAAGGCATCAGAGGGCAGACACACTGAAACCATACTCACAGAAAACTAGTCAATCTAATCACACTATGACCACAGCCTTGTCTAACTCAATGAAACCAAGCCATGCCTGCAGGGCAACCCAACACGGGAGGGTCATGGTGGCAAGGCGTGACAAAATGTGGTCCACTGGAGAAGAGAATGGCAAGCCACTTCAGTATTCTTGCCTTGAGAACCCCACGAACAGTAGGAAAAGGCAAAATGATAGGATACCAAAAGAGGAACTCCCCAGGTCAGGAGGTGCCCAATATGCTACTGGAGGTCAGTGGAGAAATAACTCCAGAAGGAATGAAGGGATGGAGCCAAAGCAAAAACAATACCCAGTTGTTGATGTGACTGGTGATAGAAGTAAGGTCCGATGCTGTAAAGAGCAATATTGCATAGGAACCTGGAATGTCAGGTCCATGAATCAAGGCAAATTGAAAGTGGTCAAACAAGAGATGGCAAGGGTGAACATCGACATTCTAGGAATCAGCGAACTAAAATGGACTGGAATGGGTGAATTTAACTCAGATGACCATTACATCTACTACTGCGGGCAGGAATCCCTCAGAAGAAATGGAGTAGCCATCATGGTCAACAGAAGAGTTCGAAATGCAGTACTTGGATGCAATCTCAAAAATGACAGAGTGATCTCTGTTCGTCTCCAAGGCAAACCATTCAATATCACAGTTATTCAAGCTTATGCCCCAACCAGTAACACTGAGGAAACTGAAGTTGAACGGTTTGATGAAGACCTACAAGATCTTTTAGAACTAACACCCCAAAAAGATGTCCTTTTCATTATAGGGGACTGGAATGCAAAAGTAGGAAGTCAAGAAACACCTGGAGTAACAGGCAAATTTGGCCTTGGAATGCGAAATGAAGCAGGGCAAAGACTAATAGAGTTTTGCCAAGAAAACGCACTGGTCATAGCAAACACCCTCTTCCAACAACACAAGAGAAGACTCTACACATGGACATCACCAGATGGTCAACACCGAAATCAGGTTGATTATATTCTCTGCAGCCAAAGATGGAGAAGCTCTATACAGTCAGCAAAAACAAGAC
>SJYQ01003819.1:81965-92388 GCA_006410935.1 Redunca redunca
CTGCATAAGTTGCTTGTATATTTTTGAGGTTAGTTGTTTGTCAGTTGCTTCATTTGCTATTATTTTCTCCCAATCAGAAGGCTGTCTTTTCACCTTGCTTATATTTTCCTTTGTTGTGCAGAAGCTTTTAATTTTAATTAGATCCCATTTGTTTATTTTTGCTTTTATTTCCAGTGTTCTGGGAAGTGGATCATAGAGGATCCTGCTGTGATTTATGTCGGAGACTGTTTTGCCTATGTTCTCTAGGAGTTTTATAGTTTCTGGTCTTACGTTTAGATCTTTAATCCATTTTGAGTTTATTTTTGTGTGTGGTGTTAGAAAGTGATCTAGTTTCATTCTTTTACAAGTGGTTGACCAGTTTTCCCAGCACCACTTGTTAAAGAGATTGTCTTTACTCCATTGTAAGATTACTAATCAGCTGAGAACAAGATAAAGAGATTACTTGGGCAGGCCCAAAGTAATCATATGCTTAAAAGCGGAAGAGGAAGGCAGAGTCTTGGGGCAGAAGTCAGATTCTAAATGTGACAAAGCTCTGACATGCCCTTGCTGCTCTGAGCTGCAGGAGCCACAATACAAGCAACGAAGCTGTGCAAAGAATTCTATGATTCCAGAGACACTGTGCTATTTGAGGAGTATGAGGTACATGCATATGTTGAGAGCTGGGGGAGATTTCCCTGGGGCACTCCCACACCACTGCACCCACAGAATGCTGCAGGCAAATACAGCATCCTTCAGTTCCATTGCCTAAACCCAGCTCTACCTAGAGTGGATTGTGTGAGCTGCAGAATCCTTCCCTTCTCTTGACTCTGGTTTAATCCAGAGAAAGGAGCAAATTTCTTCTCATCTATCTACCTGTCATTCTCCTGTCTCTCGCACCTGCCACCTTCTTCTCAGATGTGTGTCCTGGTCTTGAAGGGTCTGTCCTCTCCACCCTCTCCCTCTTCTCAGATCAACTCATCAAGCTAATCAGTACTGCCACTTCATGAAGCTCTCCCAAACTCAAATCCATAATTACTCTTCCTTCCTTCATTTACCAATTTATTCATTCACCTTCTAGAACTGAGTTTCTATTCCATGCCAGGCTCTGAGTTTGGCACTAGGATATGCAGACAAATACAGAATTCATGCGCACTTCCCCCTTAGACTACATGATCTGGTCAAGTATTTGACTTCCTTCATCCTGGCCCATACCTTTGGAAGGCCCATTCCCAGGCTTCCAGGAAGGACTGACATAGTGTGTGTAAACATGCAGCACAGGCCACTTCACCTGAATGTGCTCTGGCCTCATCAGCCCACCTGCTGAGGGCTCGGCTGTGTCTACTTCTTACCTTCAACCCAGGACAGTATTCAGAAGAGCTATCCATGTTCCTGGCCCAACTAGGGCTCTAACCTGGGGGCATAATAATAACAGTTTTATGTCCATAGCACAGGGGGAAAATGTGGATAGAATGAAACAACTATCCTACAAATAAAAGAAAACGTTTTTTTTTTTTTTCTATTTGGGTATTTAAATATTAATCTCAGCATACACACACAAAATCCTCTATTCTGTTTGGACTTGTATATTTCTCCTGGCACATTCACCATACAGTTAATAGAGTGGTTCATTTAGTTTCTTAAATCTAAAAAAAGAAACACAGCTAAAACAGGTCTGTTGTGCATGACAGTTTGCCATCTGTGTATTCATTATCTCACTTGATCTTTACAATTACTCTGTGTTTTATTACCATCCCCTATTTTGAATTAGCAGCAGCATGGTGTTTCAGAAAAATTAAAAGACTGTTTTGAGAAGGAGCTAACACCTAATTGTAGGTCTGTGGGAAAGACATTTGACTTGCTTGAACCTCAGTTTTCTTTTCTGTAAGACAGAGGGAAAACAAGCTAGACCATGTAAGTATGTTTGAGCATTACATGAAATAGTAGGTGTAAAACATGCAGCAAATAGTATGTATTCAATGATATTGGACTTTTTACCCTTTTTCTAAAACTAACACAAGTGATGCTGGGGCAAAGTTAGCAAGTCTGCAGGGTGGCCAGATCTCCAACCCCCTGCTTCCAAGGTCACTGTTCTTCAATGCTGCTCCATACGGACTGTCTCCTCCTGTCCCCACATGACCACCCAGGAAAGCAAGCCTTTGGGTATCAGGAGGCCCTGTGCTCCCAGACTACAGCCAGCCCACCTAAACTGCTGCAATTCACTTATCCAAACACTGCTTGTCCTTTGTTTCACAGGAGGCAAAGGGCACACAGGTTTTACTGAGTGTGCTGTTGGTTAAAAAAACAAGGCCATGCTCAAGGGCATACAGGAAGTACACTGTTGCAGGAATGTTTGTCTCCTGGTGGCCTTAGGGTATGGTAGCTGCCATTTATGGGGTTCACTCTGGGTGCCTCAAACTTTATATTCTTCCTTTCACTGACACCCTACAGGAACTACAGCTGACCCTTGAACAACATGAGTTTGAATTGCAGAAGTCCACTTCTATGTGGATTCTTTTCCAGTAAATATGCACTAAGGTTGGTTGAATCCATGGATCTAGAACCTTGGATGAATGGCCAACTGTGAAGCTACATTCAATTTTCAACTGCTTGGAGGGTCGGTGCCCCGAATGCCTTCATTGTTCAGGGTCAACAGTATATTCCCCTTTCCTTCTATATCCTGGAGATCAGGACCATCAGACCAACAACAATTTAGCAGCCAGGCAATTTACCCACCACCCTGGAAGATGGTTGTCATTTTTCCATACAGACTTACATTCCACTGAACCAGCATATAGGCCCTGTCACGAGCAGCTGCCAGTGCAGACCCACAAGGAGCTGAGGACTCTGTTGACCATGGACAATCCCAGATGTGGATGCTCTTCATGGTCTCCAAGGCCCACCCTTAAGCCATCTTCCCCAAGGCCTGTGTTCTCTTTGCAAATGCATCCCCATTTGCTAAGTGATATTTGGTTCTAAAATATCATTAGTATGATGGTTCATTTTATGTATCAACTTGAGAGGACTAACGGATGCCCAGATAGCTGGTGAAACATTATTTCTGGATGAATCTGTGAGGGTGTTTCTGGAAGAGATTAGCATTTGAATGGGTAGACTGAGTAAAGAAGGTTGGTCTCACCAGTGTGGACAGGTGGTATCCAACCTGTTGAGGGCCTGAATAGAACAAAATGGGAGAGAATGGGTGATTGACTCTCTTTGCTTGAGCTGAGACATCTGCCTTTTCCTGCCCTCAGATATTGGCACTCTGGTTCTCAGATATTTGGACTCAGACTGGGATTTACATTGTCAGCTCCCTAATTCTTGGGCCATTGAACTTGGACTGAATTAAACCACTGGCTTTACTGGTTCTCCAATTGCAGGCAGCAAATTGTGGGGCTTCTCAGCCTCCATAACCACATGAAGCAATACTTATAATAAATCTCCTTTCATATATATCTCCATACATACTATTGGTTCTGTTTCTTTGGAGAACCCTGGTAAACACAATTCAGTCAGTCAGTTCAGTCACTCAGTTGTGTCCGACTCTTTGCGACCCCATGGACTGAAGCACATACAATTAGTATGGTTAAAAAAAAAACTGAAGATTGCCAGTAAAATAGAGAAAAACGTTACAGAAAAAAAAAAAAAAAAAGCTTTATATCCAAGTTTGGATGTGTATTTGCTATGGGTCAGTTAATTATTCTCTCTAAGCCTCAACTGCAAAATGAGATTCTCATCTCAGGCTGTTATGAAGATTAAATTAGGTACCTGGAAGATAGTAGGTACTCACTGAAGAGTAGTTTCCTTCTGATATACATACACAGTCCATACGTTGCGGGCATTGCACAATCAAATATTGTAATGGTTATGGACCACCACTGCCAGGAGAATAGTTTCTGCTTGGACACCAACAAATAGGGTCTACTCAACATAAAAACTCTCCCATTCACCAGCTTGGATAGCTCCATGCAACACAAGTGATGGTAAGTTCAGGCTATTGCAAGTATTACAGTAAAGGAGAAAGAACAAAAGATCATCTACTAACATTTATATGAAGTACCACATTTTATAGCACTTTAGATTAAAAATAATTGAAAAGAAGAGACTATAAAAGAGCAAAATCCTGTAATTCAATGTAAAAAGAGAATAGCAGTCTTTTAAATAAATGGTACTAGAACCATAACCATATGCCAAAATGCAAAATATACACAACTCCCCACCTAATATACACAAAGTTTACTTAAAATAGACCATACGTCTAAGTATCAGAGCTAAATCATAAAACTCCTTGAAATAAGTATAACAAAATATTTATGGTCTTGAATGAAGCAAATAGGATGCAAAAATTTGAAACCCTAATCCAAATTTTAAACTTCCGCTGTTTAAAAGTCACTGTTAAAGAAATGAAAAAATAAGCCATAGACTGGTAGACAATATTTGAAAAGTATACATTTGACAAGGAATTGTATCCAGACTACACAAAGATCTATTACGGCTCAATGATAAGACAAACAACCCAATAAAAACATGGGGGGAAAAAAAGCTTGAAGAGATACTTCATTAAGAAGATTATACAGATGGCAAATGAGCACACAGAATGATGCAGCATCATTAATAATCAGGGAAATATAAATGAAAA
This sequence comes from Redunca redunca, assembly GCA_006410935.1. Lineage (NCBI taxonomy): Eukaryota > Metazoa > Chordata > Mammalia > Artiodactyla > Bovidae > Redunca > Redunca redunca. The sequence continues at coordinate 86,581 of SJYQ01003819.1, forward strand.
CCATGATGAGATACCACTTTACACCCGTGGGAATGACTAAAAAAAAAATGATGATACCAAGTGAGGGGAGGGTCTGGAGCAAGCGGAGCTCTCACACACTGCTGGTGGCAATGTAAAATGGCATTTGGCAGTTTCTTATAAAGTTTAAGAATGCTTACTCTGTGACCTAGCAATTCTCTTCTTAGGTTTAAAAAAAAAAAATGTGGTGGTAGGGACAATGTCTACATAAAATTTGTAAGCAAATGTTCATAACAGATGTATTCGTAACAGAAGTTCATAGAAGAAGTATTCATAGCCAAACTAGCAAGAGTTCAAATATTCACAGACTGGTGTGGCAAACAACAGTGACACCCCATGGAACACGACTCAGCCACAACAAAGGAACAGATTCTCATGCTCACACGCGTGGCTGATTCCCAGAAGCCGTGTATTAAGTGGAAGAAGTCAGGGCACCAAAGGCTCTACACTCTACCATTTCATTTATGGGAAAGCCCAGAGTGAAAGGAGACCAAGAGTGACAGGAGGTGAGATGGATATTTACTAGGCAGGGGCAGAGGGGAGCTCTGTTGCAAGGAGTAAGTTTCTATGCAGAGATATGTAAAGGTTCTATGTAGAGATAACTATGCAAAGTGTACACACTTGCCAAAACTCATCAAACTGTACACTTACAGGTGGTGAATTCTATTGTATATAAATTATACCCCCCAAAGCTAATTTTTTTTTAAAAAAAGTTATAATCTCTAGGGAAAATCTCCAGGAAAGGAATAACAGAAGACGCTAATGGAGGGGGAAAGGACCTTGAACAACTGCACGTGTAGGGACTGAACTAGGTCAGCCTAGAAGCCTGGTAACCTGCCCACTCTTGCCTGGAAAGAAAGCCGTTCAGGGAGCTGCGGAAGATGGCATCGGGGACAGGGCAAAACCCAGACTAGGGGAAATTGTTAAGGATTCACATCAGCTCTTCCCCTCCAGAAAAAAAGTTGCTTTTTCTAAAAATTAGAAAGGCAAATAGATGCTTCATTATGCAAACAAAGCCAAGAATGCAGAAGGAAATGAAATGATAGGAAAATTGCCTGCCTCTCCATCCCTGCTCTTTCCCAAGCCCTCTCCCAGGGGTGACCTCTATGGCCAGGGACCTGCCCCTCACCTGCATTGTCCTGTTTTCTTTCCAATTGTCTCAGTGGTTCTTCACTAAAAAAGGCCTGGAAGTGACTAATGGATTGAGTTTGCAGCCCAGGGGTTCAGAGCTCATTCAATAGTCCTTTGTCCTCTTCATAAACTCTAAAAATCAAACATTCTGCAGGGCATATTTAGAGTGAAAAAGGCCTTCCTGACTGCTATCATTGTAGAAATAAGCAAAAGTTCTGGGTAGGCAACTGGTGAGACAAATAACCTGAATAAATACGTGGGTAGACATCATCAATATCATTTCTGTTTAAGTTAAAGCTTAGTTTAGCTCAATAAACAGCTTTTATAGAAAGGAATCATATCCATGGGCTTCCCAGGTGGGACAGTGGTCAAGAATCTGCTTGCCTATGCAGGAGACGCAAAGACTCGGGTTCTATCCTTGGGTCAGGAAGATCACCTGGAATAGGAAATGGCAAACTGCTCCAATATTCTTGCCTGGAAAATTCCATGAACAGAGGAGCCAGGCAGGCCCCAGTCCATGGGGCCACAAAGAGTGTGGACATGATTGAGCAGGCACATGTACACACAATCACATCGATAGCAAACTGATATGTTATATCCACAGTTTGTAACACACAGACCCAGGTTCAAACTTCTGACACTATATGCTCAGGTCAGATGTACCCTTAGAGGGTCTGTCTGTGCCCTGCCATGGCCCCAGGGGACTGTGCTTAGCACATCTCCCTGATACCCAGGCAGGACACAACCATCCAGAGGGTCTTGAGAGCACTAACAGGACTTTGTAAACTTTAAACCTACTCTGCCATCCAGACTTCATCAGAAAGTCCCTTCCCAGACACAAGAGTAGCCGCCCCTTAGAAGTGCTTGTGGCCCTTCTCACCTGCTAGGTCCAGCTGTCCAGGAGCACAAGTAAAATGAAGTGTGGCTCCTCCAGAAGAGCAGCTTCTCCAGAGAACTAGGGAACATGCCCAGACTGGGGAGGGAGGAAGGGATTCTGAGAAGACTAGAAGGAGCCTCTGGGTATTTGTTGCAACCGCATGTGCTTCTGTAGAGCTGTTCTGGTTGGGCTGATTCACCAGGTGTGGCCACAATCCCTGAAGCACAGGCCTCCCTCCCTCAGCTCCACCCTCCTGCTCTGTGGGACTGAACAAAGCTGTGTCTCCTCACCCTGCCCAGGCTACACTGGCTCATGGGCGGACTGAGCAGCTCAGCCCAATTCAACTTTATAATTCCTGAGGTGACACATGCTCCTTGTGCTGCACCAGCTCTGGAAGAAGCCAGAACAAAGCCAGAAAGGTCAAAGCTGGCACAGCATGAATTATTAGAAAACACTGCCCTGTATGCGAGACAACAAAAGAGACTCAGATCTATAGAGTGAACTTTTGGACTCTGGGGGAGAGAGAGAGGGAGAGGGTGGGATGAGATGGGAGAATGGCATTGAAACATGTATACTATCATGTAAGAAACGAATCGCCAGTCGATGTCCGATGCAGGATGCAGGATGCTTGGGACTGGTGCAAGGAGAGGACCCAGAGATGGTATGGGGTGAGAGGTGGGAAGGGATTCGTGTTTGGGAACGCATGTACACTCATGGTGAATTCATGTCAATGTTTGGCAAAACCAATACAGTATTGTAAAGTAAACTAAAGTTAAAATAAAAATTAAAAAAAAAAAGAGAGAGAAAAAAAAGAAAACACTGCCTAACAGTTTACAGACAAATGGAATCTATTCTCTCTCCAGAATTCAATAATTTATTCAAACCTGGCAACATAACCAGGGAGTAAAAAAAAACCCACAGGATATGCACTAACTGCAATCGCCAGTAGAGCAGTGGCTCAGATGCTTGCCTCCCCCAGCAGCATATGGGGGCTGGGCAGGGAGGTGCAGGCTGCATCGTTGGTCCTTAGGGTAAGGACCAGGCTTGAGTGCCCTGAGGGCACTCTGAGGGAATTAATGCAACATAGCAACCCAAACCATGGGATCATCAAAAAACAACAACAAAAAAGACGTTTCTTGCAAAAGATTCTAATGCCACATGGTGAACCCTGGCATGCTCACAGAATGAAAGATTGTACCTCTAGCAAAAAACAAAGGAGAGAAAGTTGGCTGCCATTTAGCCCCTCCATCCCTGGAGGCAGAGAGGCAGGTGTGCAACAGCCAGAGCAGGAAGGCAAGGGGCCACTGCAATCTCAGCCCCAGAGACTGCATCTTCCAGAAAACTGTGAGCAGGCTGCCAGTTGCTAAACAAATCTTCCTGGGATCCTGGGCAGTAAACATCTGCCAGGAGTGTCATAGCCTGAGATCAGCTCCCCAGAGGAGAAACATGAAACATCTGGGGGTGTGCCTTCTTGGCACACCTGGGAAACTGAGTGGCTGGGACCAGAGAGGTACATAAGATTCCGGGCCCACCTGAGACAGTGCACTCAAAAACACCTGGTCTCCTGAACAGCTTGGACCTGGGAAGGGCACAAAACACACAGCCCATCTGGGTCTGTGCCTTTGCAGAGCACCTAAGAACCCAAGCAGCTTAGACCTGGGGAGTGCACGAAATGCAGGGCCCACTTGGGACAGTGCACTTGCAGAGCACCCTGGAGCCTGAGCAGTGTGGATACGGGAAGTACACACCACCTTGGTCTGTGGCAAACTCAGTGTGGTGCATCCACTGTGAGCATGCCCCACACATGCCAGAGGTATTTGCAGTGTCCCTCCCTCTCCATAGCACAGTGGAACAAGTGAGCCTAAACAAGTGGCCACTGTTGCCCTCTCGTGTCAGGGCAGAAATTAGACACTGAAGAGTCTTGCAACAGGGGAAGCCAAAATAAACAATGAAGGGGGAACTGCCCCGGAAGTGACAGGTGCAACAGATTAAAACCCTGCAGTTAATGCTGAGACTGTGCATTTGAGGGGCAACTATAGACCTTGAGAACAAGTATAAGCTGGAACAAGGGACTATCTGACACTGAACTGACCCCACACTGCCCACAACAGCTCCAGATAAACTCCTAGATATATTTTTATCATTATCACTTTTTAATGTTTTTTTTAAAAATTTACTTATTATTCCTTTAACTTTCATTTTTNCCTTTTCACTCTCCCTTTTCTCCTCTGGGTCACCTCTCCTTCCTCCCTCTTCTCTTTTCTATATGTCTGTGAATCTCTCTGGGTGCTCCTGGCTGAGGAGAGTACTGAGGGATTTCATTGCTGGCTTGAATGTTTTCTCCCCTTTTGACTCTCCTTTTTCTCCTCTTGGTCATCTCTATCTTCCTCCTCCCTGCTCTCTTGTCCATATAACTGAATCTCTCTGAGTCTTCCTGGCTGTAGAGAGTTGTTTCACTGTTAACCTAACGGTTTTATCTTCTGTGCTGTATGGATGGAGAAGCCTTGAGGCTACTGTAAGAGAAGGACTGAAACCCAGAGGAAGAAGGCTTAACTCCAGAAGTTTAGAATATCAGAGAACTCCTGACTCCAGGGAATACCAATAGAGAAAATCTCACCCAAAACTCTCCAAACTGAAACCAACCTCCATAGAAGAGTCAAGTTCCAGTGCAAGACACACCATGCTAATTCTCCAGCAAAACAGGAACACAATGCAGAACATTAAAAGACAGGCTGCCCAAAGCCATGCCAAACCCATAGACACCCCAAAACACACTATTAGACACTTCATTGCACTTCAGAAAAAAGAGATCTAGCTCCACCCACCAGAACACAGACACAATTTTGCCCAACCAGGAAAACTTGACAGGCCGCTGATCCAATCCCACCCACAGGGAGTAGACTTCACCAAAAAAAGGAAATACGAACTTCCAGCCTGCAGAAAGGGCACCCCAAGCAGTCTAAACATAATTAAACGGCAGGGAAATAGTCAACAGGTGAAGGAACATGATAAAACCGAATAAACCAAACAAAAGAGAAGGAAATAGGGAGTCTACCTGAAAAAGAATTCAGAATAATGATAGTACAGATGGCCAAAAATCTTGGAAACAAAATGGCATTACAGATAAATAGACTAGAGACAGGGATTGAGCAGATGCAAGAAATGTTTAACAAGGACCCAGAAGAAATAAACGAGTCAATAAATGATTAACAATGCAATAACTGAAGTTGAAAGCACTCTGGAGGTAACCAACAGCAGAATAAATGAGGCAGAAGAGAGGATAAGTGAGGTGAAAGATAGAATGGTAGAAATAAGTGAAGCAGAAAGGAAAAAAGAAAAAAGACTTAAAAGAAATGAGGACAACCTCAGAGACCCCTGGGACAATGTTAAACACCCCAACATTCAAATCACAAGTATACCAGAAGAAGACCAAAAAAAAAAAAAACAGGCACGAGCAGATATTTGAGGAGATAATAGTTGAAAACTTCCCTAAAATGGAGAATGAAACAGCCACCCAAGTCCAAGAAACCTAAAGTGTCCCAATCAGGATAAACCCAAAGCAAGACACCCCAAGACACATATTAATCAAACTAACAAAAATTAAACACAAAAAAGCAAATATTAAAAGCAGCAAGGGAAAAGCAAGAAAACACACAAGGGGATCCCCATTAGGATAACAGCTGATTTTTCAATAGAAACTCTTCAAGCCAGAAGGGAATGGCAGGACACACTTAAAGTGATGAAAGAGAAAAACCCACAACCAAGATTACTCTAACCATCAA